>CAUDMG010000868.1:691158-781158 GCA_958450375.1 Homarus gammarus | reverse complement strand
ACGATTCCTTTCCGCCACTCTTTATTCACATCTTATTACTTCATGTTTCTACACCCATTCAATACTGTAATGAAGGTTCACTAATTTCCTGTATATAGCGCCATCTTTACTCCCTCTGACACAGGCAGTTCTTTCTCTCTTCATACAACTTTAAATCTATCCATTAATTTGTTTTCCTCTGTAATATTGTAGTTCATCAGGCATCGTTTCATTCGCTCACACGCACACACACACACACACACACACACACACACACACACACACACACACACCCACACACACACACACACACACACAAATGCACCTAAAACTAAATTGCTGGTGATTACGACTTTTGTTTTTAAATCTGTAATACTGAAGGGGAAGAAATGCATCCATAACCTTGACGTATCCTTCAGTGACAGACAGACAGACAGACAGACAGACAGACAGACAGACAGGGGAGGAGGAGATATTAAAAACAAAATACAAAAGAGTTACAAGCAGAGGGAAGAAGAAGATGGTTGATGTGAGATGTGGATAAGTGAAAGTTGGAAGTGTGAAGGACAACCAAATGGAGGAAACTTGTTATGGAATTTTGTTGTGGATGAGGAAGTGAGGACTATGTTATTCTCTGTATTCTCCAAGTACTGTACGTGAGGTTGATACGTGAAGAGAACAAGTATATTGAGAGTTGATTAGTTTATTTAGTTCAATAAGTAAGGAAACCATGTAGATCAGACGAGTGACCAGGGTGGCAACGGTGGAACAAGGTGGAGGGAGGGAGAAAGGAAGGAGGGAGAGAAAGAGGGGGAGGGAGGAAGGAAGGAAATTAAGGAGGGAGAGAGGAAGAAAAGGAAGGGGGAATGGGGAGAGGGAGGGAGGAAATAAGGGAATGAGATGTAAAAGAAGATGGAGGAAGGAAAGGAAGGAAAGAGGTAGAAAGAGACAACACACTAGTGACCCAGGGCTTGAATATCACAAAGTAAACGAGTTGTCAACTATAAGTCCGGTGCTTTTGACGTGGATGCTGCCTTGGCTGTTTAAACTGGAAGATGGCTCACAACACAGCCACAAGAACAGCGTCCAATCACAGGCCATTTGAGGAGGAACTGACTGACTGACTCACTGACTGACTGACTCACTGGCTGTCTGTGATTTATGTCCCCCACACTGAAGACATACACAACTTGAGGAGCTGGAAGCATTCTTGGCAACTTTGGTCGTGATGTGGGACTCACGCCAGAGACCAGATGAAACTTTAATGTCTGCCCTTCTGATTTATTATAACTTCTTCCCTTCCTTTGTTTGTCCCTTTTTTTTTATCTCTTTTATTTTTTACTCGATTTGTCATCTTAATATCCTCTCTGTCTATTCTTTTTTTCTCTCCTCAATTCCTCACATTTCTTTCCTTCAATTTCACTTTCTGTTACTTTTGGTCTTCTTTCTTTCCTTCTCTTCCAATTTTTCTTCCTCGTTATTCCTTATTTTTCTGATTTTTTCATCTGCTCCATCTCCATCCCCCTTTTTTTTCCTTCTCCTTCTTACTCTATTTACCTTTCTCCATCCCTCCCTCTTCCTCCTACTTTCTCACCCACACCATTCCCTCATCCCCATCATTCCTTCCTATCTTCCTTCCTCTCACCAAACGCCTCAGGACGGAAATACTATAATGACAATTATTCGCTCCATCGTCAATCGAATTATTGGCATACTCTCTCTCTCTCTCTCTCTCTCTCTCTCTCTCTCACACACACACTCTAATAGCTGACTGCGTGACACTCTCTCATTTACTGTATTAAGGTAATTACTTTACTAAACAGAATCCTTACTTAAATTACCTTATTACAGACTTGATACATTACTGATCAGGCTACTATTTTTTTATTAAGATTATAATTACATTAACTTCATTAGTTGGAATGCTTTTTATTTATGTACTTTAACATTGAAATTACTTTATCCAATTACTTTTATGGGTATTTTTTTAGTTTGAAAAATAACTTTATTAATCGAATGGGTTTGAAGGACAGAATGTTTAATCATTTGAATTATTATTGGAATTTATTTAATAGAGAAATTATTTCTATTGGCGAATTATTAATAATATTATATTGAAACTTGAGTTATCTAATTTAATTTCCTTATCAAACAACTTAAAGACTCAAAATATTATCAGAATTATTCCATCATTCAAGTTAGTTAATCTACCACATTATTAGAACAATGACTCAAATTATCATTCAAATTATTTCAATATTCAAATTACTCAATCGATCAATTACAATAAATTACTTTGTGTATCCAATAGATTTATAACCAATTATTATCAACATTATTACAGTATATGAACCCACCACCTGTATCACACAAGTTGTTTATCATCAAAATCAGTATATCATTCAAATACGAAAATTACCATTAACATATCTTTTATCTTTTAACCCTTTGACGACGACGATTTAACCCTTTAAGGATGGTGATTTAACCATTTAACAACGATGATTTAACCCTTTGACGACGACGATTTAACCCTTAACTATGATGATTTGACCCTTTAAGGATGGTGATTTAACCCTTTAACAACGATGATTTAACCCTTTGACGACGATGATTTAACCCTTTAACTACGATGATTTAACCCTTTAAGGATGATGATTTAACCCTTTAACAACGATGATTTAACCCTTTGACGACGACGACTTAACCCTCCAGGATTCAAAAGGTTAAAAAGCCTTACAACTAAAGTTATTATTATAAATATTTAATTACTCAATCTGATAATCTCATGCTACAATTTATTCATAATAATTAATTGGTTCCATAATAATGTAGGTTTACTGTTGAGGTTATTATATTATGTTAAGTGACGAGTGTTTATCAAGAGTTAATATGTAAATTTAACTGGTTGGGCTGACACTAAACATTAACAGTTAACATTTAGTGCTGACATTTAGAGTTAATAATAATTAGAGCCGTCATTTCGAGTTACCATTATGAATTAAATATAACAATTATCATTAACATTTAGGATAAAAATATAGTTAGGATTTATAATCGGCATATATATTTAACATTTGAGTTCCTATTTAGTAGAAGTTTAATATATCACATTAATATAGAATTTTGAGTCTATATTTGTATATAAAATTAAAACTAACAACAAGTTCTAAACTACAAAGTTAAAAACCAGAATTAAACCTTAAGAGATATCAGTAAAAATTAAATAACCAAAACTAACATTTATCGTCACAGACCAACTTAAACCCTGTAGTTAAAATGCAAAAGGTTCAGAATTAGTTATTTGGAATTAACACTGAAAGAGTCTACCTGGCCTTTTGCACTTACGAACGAGGAGTCAACGTGTTAAAAATTTCAGAATTAGCCATTTCCAACTAACATTTGAGTGACGGGACCCAAATTAGAGCTGTCAGTAAAGATTTGTGGCATATTTTACCATTTACACACACACACACACACACACACACACACACACACACACACACACACACCTAGACACAAAGACAGATACAGACAAACACACACACACACACACACACACACACACACACACACACACATTGAGACACAAAGAAAGAGAAACAAGGTCACACACACACACACACACACACACACACACACACACACACACACACACACACACACACTGATTACATCACCTAGGCAACCACACGAAGGGTTGTGTCACCGGCAGCTCCCCCCCCTAGCTCACAGATGGCGGCAGCAGAACCCCTTTAATAAACTTAACTCTCTGCTATAGGATTAAAGACTTAAACTGAGTGAGGATATAGGGAGGGAGGGAGAGAGGGAAGGAGGGAGGGAGGGAGGGTGGGAGTTAGAGAGGAAGGGAGGGAGGGAGTTAGAGAGGGAGAGAGGAAGGGAGGGAGGGAGGGGGAGGGTAGGATGTCCTAACTATATCACTGTTTCACCCCTCTACTCTAGTTCATGTGAAAGAAAGAAAGAAAGAATCATGTGTACATACCATTCACCAGTACCCTAAACATGTGGTGAGTCCATTTTGCTGCACTGGATGGGTTAGGTGTGATGGTTCAAATGCTGCCTGTCCAACACTGTCCTACTCTACCATGTCCTACTGCACCATGTCCTACCCTACCGTATCCTGCTATACCCTGCCCTATTCTGCACTGCCCTATCCAGCTCTGCCCTGCCCTGCTAACACCTATACTGATAGAGAAAGCTCCATTAGGCAGACGACTGTTGGCCAATTTAACTTGAAGAAGCTCGAAATATCTCGCCTTAAACTTTCCCAACTAAAAAATAAATCTCTCCAGACAAAATCTCACTGGATAATTACAAGACAAAATCTTGCGAGACATATTCTCGTCGGATATTGTTACAATGTCTCAGGACAAAATTCCAACCAGAAAAAAATCATGTTGGACAAAAATTCATCGGGCAAAATCTCACAGGACTAAATCTCTACAGACAAAACATTAATGGACAAAATTTATACGGACAAAATCTCACAAAATAAAATATCACCTGGCGAAATTTCTTTGGAAATATCTCTCAGGCAATACCTCACCAGATAAAGTCTCCCCGGACAAAATTCGGCCAAATATATTCTATCGGGCAAAAGCCACCAGACAGTATTCTGAATAAAATTAAAATACACTACAATATTATTAATTTATTATTTAAAAATATACTTTCTTATACAACAACAGTATTAAAAATTGCTCCAATAATACCATCGTAAATATTTCAATAAGACATAATCTTTAGTTTTCTCCAACAATATTAATCCCAATAAATGAATGAAAGGAACAGTGAGGTGGCCAAGGTAAAATAGTTATTGACATTAGGTTTATAAATGTCAATGAACAATCATATAAATACTGTACATACTTTCCAGAATTCTCCCCAACTTGGCAAAATAAGTTAATTTCGAAAAGTGGTATGAAATAATCAGCTTTCATTCTCAACTATCAGTAAGTAAGTAATTTCCCTCTCAAAAACAAAATATTTCGAAAATTTGTATAAAATAACCATTATGGCTCTCGGTCCGATGGTTCATTTGTCCCAGTCAAAACTAATCAAAATAATTTGGACATGGGGTCGCATTATCAGTTAACTGCTCCACTAATGGTAGCTGCCACTGTCCCCTCGTTATAGCGCTGAACCATAATTAACGAAGAGCCAACACCAACATGGAAAAGCGCCATTAATGCTGCAACCAACGTGGCGCTGATGAATGCTGCAGCACTATTTTTTGTCTTTTACTGAAGTCGGGTTTAGCCTGCACGTGTGGACAGATTCAGAGCTTCGAAGTCGTTTTCTTTTTTGGTAAATTCTGAGATTAATTTCCTGGATTTTGTTTAGTCAGATTTGGAGCTTCGTTGCCTGTGAAGATGATTCTACCCCACTACTTGCGTTTAACTTGCTTTAATTGCACTTAATTAATTAAATATATTTGAAAGAATTCGGATCTTCGTAGCTACATATTGAACCATTTCTATGTTAGTTTAAACGTTTAATTATCATGCAAATTTGGTAAGGCTAGAAGCCTCCTCGTCAATCACGATCAGGGAAGCTGCCAATTTATAACTATAGGGAAAGAGTTAATGCTTCGAATCCATGTATGATTAATAGTATGGTATACTTCTTAGTTTTTCTTCTTTAGATACACCGAGAGATACTGTGAGTTTCGAATTCACTCATTATGTATTTGTTAACAGGATTCTTCCCTTTATGTTCACTTTCAACTCAATAAGATCTGAACTTCAAAGACAAAAGATGACGCAGATGGAATTTGAGTATACATGATTTAAGGATACATGATTTGAGTATACATGTAATTAAGAAGGATTCAAACCTTTAATTATGCTTATCAAGTAAATTTTTTTTAGGGAGTTTAAACCAAATTCCAACTAGAAACTTCCAGGAATCTCTTGAGAGCAGAATAGAGTAAGCATAAATGTTCCCAATTTATCGAGGCAAAGACTTAACACTACTTTAATATAGGTTGCTGATAAATACTGAAAATTTGAGGCATTAAAGGTTCAGATTTGGACAGACTGTAAGTATGATATAGAGGAATGCTGATGTTACTCTGGCATAGGTCAATGCATGGGAAAATATTGATCACTAAAACAATGACTGACTGGAAGATCTGAGTCGGTTATTCTTCTTAATTTGTATGGTTTATTTTTTATATATAATGTATAGTAATATAATCAATCTATGCAACTCAATATATTATAGGTTTAACTTTATGAAGCTACACACACACACACACACACACACACACACACACGTTTAAAGGAAACAGTTTAGAGATATATTCCTGTATTTTCTCTCTTTCCAGACAATTTGGCAGATCACTAGAGGTAAGACCACCAATTGGAATCCCTTGACTCCTCTCTCCACTATTATCGGTTCTCTCCAGTTATCGGTTCTCTCCAGTTATCGGTTCTCTCAAGTTATCGGTTCTCTCAAGTTATCGGTTCTCTCAAGTTATCGGTTCACTCACAGTTATCATTTCACTCTAGACATTGGTTCTCTTTAGTTATCGGCTCTCTCCATTTATAGGTTCTCTCTAATTATCGGTTCTCTTCACTGCCCTAATGCTCCACTCTTTTACGAACACTTTCATAATATTATTCAAATGAGGACAAAAAATCATTCACCATTTCTGAAGACACACGGGTGAGTATATTGTTTTGGTCTCTATATCACAAGAAATATACTTCAAAAGATAATAAAGCAAATCGCCAAATTATAATATTTTTTGTTATGTTTTGTGAGGCAATTTGACGAGTTTTTCCACTTTAGTTTATTACACACTTTTTAAAATTTATTTCACGGTAATATTTATCTATCATGATCTTAACGCTTCACAATATCAATGGATGTTTTTACACTCTTGTGTCTAAAATGTATATTGTGTGTTTTGGTATTATACTGTACTGTATATACCCTGTAGAGTATATATTTTTAAATGTGAATCATATTTATTTCTTTTGGGATTAAACCAACTTTCAAAGATTCTCGAGAAGTTGTGTGTAACCTACATTGTCTAATTTAAAACAGAATTGTAATTTACTTCAACATTTCCATAATTCACCTACTATTATCGTCGCCAAAATGACTTACAAAGGTAACATTCTTACCAATCTAATATGTATATATCTGAATTTGATTATTTCAATTCGTAAATAATAAAATAGCTTAACATATTTTTATATTCTACTATTTCCATTAAAACAACAATAACGCAAAAATTCCTTCTATCCGGAAAAGGGATTTAAAAACAGTTTAGGTTGTCTAGTTTACAATGTCAACAAAATTTGACTCTTATCTTCCAAAATCCAATCAATTTTTTAATGCCGGTCCCCCACGTACTCCAAATTACTGTTTGGCTGGTGATGTCCTGGTAAAAAATGTCCTCCACACCAAAATTAAACTGTCAGGCCATCGATTTTTCAGCGTTCATTGATGGTTCCGCTTCTGTTATTGAATAGTCGTTGAAATTTAATTAATCTTAATGAATCCAGTGACGGAAAGTGTACCATTAGCCAGGGTTTTTATGTCTATTCATATTCTCATTGGTTTTCGGTCAGTGGTGACATTTCAGGGAGTCTTAAGTGCTTAGATGCAACCACACACACACACACACACACACACACATACATCAGGATGAGTTTGTTGCGTCTTGAGGAAGTACTTAAAGACAAACGCACTCCTCTGTCTTACACACGCAACACCGATTTTTTTTCTTAACTTCAAGAGCAACGGAAGTTGGTTGTTTCTTGACCTCATCAATAAAGGAGAGAGAGAGAGAGAGAGAGAAAGAGAGAGAGAGAGAGAGAGAGAGAGAGAGAGAGAGAGAGAGAGAGAGAGAGAGAGGCAATTATCATTCTATATATAAAAATCATATTCCAAAGAAAAAGAAAAAAAATATATTAACTTCTAATTAAGAGAAAGTTTAGGTTTCATGATTTTATTACAGATTAAAAGTTAAATTTGACGATGAGAGGAACTATTGGTGTGTTTTTCCCCCCGAAACATTTGAGGGGGGGGGGGGGGGAACAATTTGCATAATGAAGGTAAAGTTGGGTCATTAAAATGCGATGTTGGACATTGATTGGATATTGTCTTTCATTTGTGTATTCGGGTATGGAGACGAGAGAGAGAGAGAGAGAGAGAGAGAGAGAGAGAGAGAGAGAGAGAGAGAGAGAGAGAGAGAGAGAGAGAGATTACCCTAAAATTCTAAGACTAAAAAAGAAAAAATACTCAATACTCTTCCATCTTTAAGAACGTTTACAAAAATCTGTTTAAATTAAGAAAATCGAGATAAAGTTAAGAAACAAAAAAAAAAAAGATTAGCAAAGTTAATGAGAATACTTAACATGTCGACAAAAAGTAAGTTTAGATTTTCTTGACTAAAGTTGGGTCTAAAAATGAGTACAAAATAAATATGAGTGAATAATAAAAAGTTATGAATATTAAATGAATAACAAAAGTTAATTAATGAGCTATGAATAAGTATAGTTAAGAAATACTCGTGAATAACAAACAATATTAAGTAATAATTAGTGAATAAAATGGAATAAATAATCATGGAATGGGCATAAAATAATTATGAGTAATAAGTAAAAAAAAAAGTAATTAACAGTATAAATAATAAGTAATAGTGAATGAAAAACATAAATAAAATGAAATAAGGTTTCATAAGTAACAATACGTAAAAATGATAATAAGCAATATGTGATAATTATGTATATTTCATTATCTCCTACATCTTCTTCCTTCCACCTCTCTTTCCTCTTCCTCCTTCCTTACATCACTTTTCTTGACCAACACTTGCTATTTTATTTTGCTATTTTCTGTATTAATATATTTCATCTTTTTTTCAATATATTTTCTAAAGTTATTAAATTTGGGTAAGATGCATTTATTATTTTTGTTTTGCATTTTATATTATTAAATCAATTACTTTTATATTGAGGATAATATCTATCTATCTATCTATCTCTCACATCATTTGCCTGACGAGGAGGATAATTTTAATATGTATGTGTATGTATGTATGTATGTATGTATGTATGTTTACTTAAGTTTTCCCTATTCATCATCATCGTCCTAATATTCCTGGGTTTATTTCAGCCCTTTCTTAGCTTCTGTCCGAGACTTTAAAAAATCATGAGAGTGTAGTGAGCTATGTCAAGTGCTTAATTATTTTGTCGGTTCCTGGAAGTTTATGTGAGGGGCGTGGGGCGTGGGTTAATTGTGATGTGTGTGTGTGTGTGTGTGTGGGTTAATTGTGTTGTGTGTGTGTGTGTGTGTGTGTGTGTGTGTGTGTGTGAGGGTATTTATGTATGAGAGTTTGTTTATATGTGTCCATCTTTAGGATATGTGTTCTTGTATATACGATTATTGTCTGTATATTTACGACGTACGATAGTTTGGACGCCGGGTGATAGGCAGTCCAGTGAGATCTTCCGCTCAGTTCTCCTCTCCCCCCTACCCCCTCCTAACACATTGATCAGCGCTGGCGGGAGTACGACAAAGTTTAAACTCTCCCCTCCTCCTTCCCACTTAAATAGACCCATCCATTATAGTCACTCCATTAAAACTATCCTGTGCGAACCCATCCATTAACAGGTTAAGTTTAATAACCGAGCGAAGAAAGCCAAAGAATACTTGAAACGAATTGGACAAGAGAAAATCAAAACAGACTTAATAGCTGAATTCGCAAGCCACAACTCCACCATAATACCCTAGTAAAATTATCCCACACACCTAGATCAACATTAGTTCTCCCTAGACAACTCACCCACCAACATCCTAGAACAACAACAACAACAACAACAACAACAACACCACGAGGAGGATGAACGAGACGCTGCTTCCCTGAGACAAACTTTCCAGACGCTCCAACTCGTTAGCGCTGCCTGTCCTCGCCTGATGGTGCCACGATGTAAAATAATTCCTCGTTAATGTCCCCCGAGTGGATCACGTGTTGTTGTATTGTGGATCATGTGTTGTATTATGGATCATGTGTTGTACTGCTGAAGATAACTTGATTTTGTGTTAGCGAGAGATATGGAAACACACACACACACACACACACACACACACACACACACACAAACATACACACACAAACACAGATATATTACTTCTACGCAAACGAACACAAACAGGCACATACAGTAACACATAGACACGAACAAACAAACAAGTGTTAAGGTGTTGCATAAACAAGAAAAAAATCCTCCTCTTCTCTCCTTCGTGGTTTATTTTCCTTTCCTCTTTCCCCTCCTTTCTTTTTCTCTCTCTCCCCTACTCCCATCCTCTTTCTCTTTCCCCCTCTCTTTCTTAATTTATTTGTCTCTTCCTGTCCTTTTCTCTCTCACTTTCAAATTTACACTGTCTGTCTGTCTGTCTGTCTGTCTGTCTGTCTGTCTGTCTGTTTCTTTCCTATCTATTTTATATCTCTCTCAGACATAATTGGAAAAGACCAGCATCTCTCTCTCTTTCTCTCTCTCTTTCTCTCTCTCTCTCTCTCAATATCTTTCATTTTTCTAGTAAAGTCGTCACGGACATTCTTATCAAAACACTAGAGAGAGAGAGAGAGAGAGAGAGAGAGAGAGAGAGAGAGAGAGAGAGAGAGTATTTCACACATCTCTCGTACAATTCACACCCGCTAGACAAGAGGGGAGGTTTACGTGCTTAACTGAGCATTATAAATGAAGCACATAAGTTGGACAGTTTGAACAGGCTAATAGATGATGGTATCCCTCGGAGGCATCATATTATCAGCGTTAGAACATCATAAAATAGTTTGATAAGATGCACGTGAGCCTTATTGGAATATTGGTACAGATAAAACGATTTAGGAGCTTTATAAGACAGATGTGAGATTCAGTGTTGAGTCTTATTAGATTAAGCTTTAACTGTTGGTGTAGTTATAATGCTTTGTGTAGACGGTGTTATGAGTGTTATAGAAGAATTTGAAACATCACATAAATTTTAGTGAAAAAAGTATAGTATCAGCTGAGCATTAAACAATATTTTGAGAGTATCATGAGAAAATAAATAACATTTGGAAAACAATATTATAAGCATTGTAGGATCCTTTGAGAGCATTATAAGAATGTAGTTGTACAATCTTGAGAGCATCATATAATAGAGAATATTTTGAAACCATGTTAACGGCACTATGAAAAATTATTGAGCATTATACGAGCATTATTATCAAGTCACTAAACAAACCGACTACGGGTGTTAAAGCATGATGCGAGCATTAATATTATTCACTGACGAGACCTGACTCAACCAGACAACTGAGGTATTACAGTAATTTTGTGTAGACAGAGTTCTGAGCATTATGAAGCATACTGAGAAATTCATGTGAGCTTTATACGATTACTGACAGGCAGCTGAGGTATTATAAAGCAAGGAATACACAATGGCTACAATAGGAGCTTGGCAAAAGTCTTGTGAAGTATAATAGGATCCTAATAATTGTGTGGGCATTATGAGTTGCATGTGAGCATCGTGAAAAACATTAGTGAGCTATGAAGTGGTTACTCAGCTATTATGAGCCAAAAAAGTCAGTCTAGTCAGTCAGTCTAGTCAGTAAGTCAGTCAGTCAGTCAGTCAGTCAGGTTAGTCTTGATATCGGTGCGTCGCCTGGGAACATAAACCGGGGTTATGTCCACCAACCATGTCGTTTTATCTATCTTGTTGGGTTTATTAAGAAATTAAAACTTCTCCGTTACGTCAGCGAGGAACTGGGGTGACCTTCATTCCCCCACCCATTTACTTCTTATTTATGTTCAGCTCTTTACCTCTGAACTTTTGTGTCTCGCTTTCTCTCTCGTTTTATATCTCCATTTCAACACTTTCTTTGTTTATATATTTTTCTCTCGGATTGTCTTTTTACCTTTTTTCTTCTTCTTCTTCTTTGTATCTCCCTCTATTACTCTGGATGATTATCTCTCTCTCTCTCTCTCTCTCTCTCTCTCTCTCTCTCTCTCTCTCTCTCACGTGTTTTTGTAAGAATGTCCGTGAAAAATTTACTAGAAAACCGTAAGAAATTGAGAGAGAGAGAGAGAGAGAGAGAGAGAGAGAGAGAGAGAGAGAGAGAGAGAGAGACCGAATAATACAAACACCCCATTTCAATGTTTCTACCCCCAATCACTTATTTATTTTCCCAAAACAATAAATATTTTCCTAGAACTGTTTTTGTTGACAGTCACTCCTTTTCCTACCTCGTAAATCATCATAGAAGATCTGTTTCACATTTATTTTCCCTGTATGAAAATGACGAAAAAATCCCCCGTTACAATATGATACTATTTATTTTCCTCTATTTTCATCTTTAGCCAATTTTAATAACCCATTCTCCAATTTTCCATCCCAATTAAAGACAAAACTTGGAAGTATTTCTTTGTACTTGAGGGTATATTATTTTTTCCTCAACTGAACTAGGGAAATATAAAAACTGACGTACAATTGTGACTTTAGGAAACTCTGGTGAAATAATGCGCTCAATTATTCTTCCATATTTCTGATTTTCCTTTCAAAAATATTCCTATTATATTTACCTCAATAGAGACAGACAGACAGACAGACAGACAGACAGACAGACACACACACAACAATGACCAACAATAACATTCAAAAACTTTAACGTCATTAACATAAACAACCACAATAACAACAACAACAACCCACGATCGATACAAAACCACCAGAATCATCATCAATCAACAAGAATATCATAGAAATACAACTACATAAACAAAAACAAAGTTACTACAACCATCACCATCAAACAACTACAACATCCTCAACTAACCAACACATTCACCAAACAACAACAACAACAACAACAACAATACTAAATAACAACTATAATAACAACAGCAAACAACAACAATAATATGAACACTAAACAACAACAATTGCAGCAACACTAGACAACAACAACAACAATAACAGCAAACAACAACCATACCAAACACAACAACAACAACAACACCAAACTATTAAAACATCACCACACTACCCACCAACAACACCAAACACCAAACAACAACAACAAACAACTACAACACCAAACAACAACAACAATAACATCAAAACCAAACAACTACAACAACTACAACATCACCACTAACCACCAACGACACCAAAACAACTACAACAAGTACAACAAAATAAGCCAAAATACGGCGAGTGTGTTGTAGGAAGTAAACAAATGTTCTCGTAAATAACATGCTCTTAAATTACCGTTTATTTATTTGTGTTTTTTTGTTATGAATGAATAAATTACAGTGAATTTCCCTCGTGATCCAGCGAGTATTATACAAACATCATTATACTGTATGGTCCATGAAGTATTATTTAGATATATGATTGATGAAATATTATTACAAAAAAATATTTTTATTCTGTCACATGGAGGAAAATTAATGAAGAAAAAAACATTACTGGATCGAGGATGTAATATTCCTGTAATACTTTGCATCACTCTTAATGTCATCCAGTAAGGAACCATTATACTCTGTATGATTCTACCTTAGTTCTGTGTCTGTCTGTTGCCTGGACCAATAAACCGTCGTACTTGTATCAATATATCTGTATTGACTCTACACTCCAACAAAACTGATTCCGAGATATTATATTTGCTTGCAACCAGTACCTCTGATGCGGCCACCCACTGAAATAAATAAACAAACACACACACATATATAAATAGTCTGCATGTGTGTGTGTGTGTGTGTGTGTGTGTGTGTGTGTGTGTGTGTGTGTGTGTGTGTTATAATCAAGGTGTAAAATATTTGAGGAAATATTCAGTTTCATGATCTGGATGCTGTGTATGGGTTAGGTTAGGTTAGGTTAGGTTAGGTTAGGTTAGGTTAGGTTAGGTTATTCAAGAGAGAACTGCACAAATTAAATAAACTTTACGCTAGCCCTAACCTAACCTAACCTAACCTAACCTAACCTAACCTAACCTATACACAAGACGAAACGGAACTTTTGTACAGATACTTGACACATTGTTTGTGATGTGCATAAAACCAAAAGAGTTAAGGCATCGACTGCCACTGATTTGAAACAGAAGTCTCATAATCACTGAGCCAATAACATATACAGTATGTCTCTTGGTAATCAAAGGAAACTCCACAGGCAAATGACTAACTCACTCACAATACGTACGTTTCAAGGCTTATATTAATAATATAGTCATGCCCCCCCCAAAAAAAAAAAAAATAATAATAATAAAAAAGTAAAAAAAAATAATAAAAATTATGAAATTTTGAGACACTGATGTCACATGCGCTCCATGTCTCCGACGTCACTCGAGGGAACGATGGCTTGTCAACTTGAACTGATTGTCGAAATAAATTATATCGTTTTATTTCAATCTCCATTCACTGAATATGTTCATAATTAAGAACAGCTACAAGCGTTTCGAAAAAAAAAAAACGCGTGACAATTAGCAGACTGATATTGTAACCCAGGTACAGTACATTAATGCTAGCTGGTGTGGTCATAAGTCAGTGCCATGTCATTTTAGTTAAAAGTTGTAAAACACTTAAATTCCTAGAAATTTTTTACGTTGCATAAAGCTATTAAAGTTATTTTTTGTAACTGTATTGAAGCAACTTTACCTGGTTTATTAAAAACTGTTGGTGTCATCATGAATTACTGAGGATTTCCTCGACTGGTTTTATACCGAGCGACATGCGGTCCAAGGGATATTGAACGGATTTTTTTTCCTTGGGGTGAGGGGGGGGGGGGGGGGTGAGTGGGGGACTTTTTCAGTTTAAAACTTTGTCCCAAGTTTTTATCCACGTTATGGAAAGTGCCAACAATAACACTGGAAAGAATGCGACTGTAGTTGACCTTTAAATAAATCCCCGAAGGCTCAGGAAACATACGGGCAGCCTTTATTTAACACTGGCCTGAAATACATGAATCCCCCAGGAATATATAACTGTGTATGACCATTCCATTACAGCTTCATAATTTATGAAGAGTCAACAGGAGGTAATGATATAATACTGATTCAATCCACTTGAATCGCAATACTTAAAATTATGAAACGTTCTGATATACTGGTTTTAGAGACAGGTGTGAGGAACTAGCTAAATCATCTAGAGTTGAGAAAATAATGAAGAAATCTTTTCGGTCCTAATTTGAAACACATTAACTCCAAGGACTCTGTAAATGATTATCATTCACTTGACGGTCTCAGTATCCACATTTCATTCCAGTGACAGCACGAACCAGTGATATAGGACTGGTTCGAGATAAATGAAGCCCGAGCGAAGAATGAATGGATAGTACCTACTCGGAGCAGCTCGAGGATGCTTGTATTCCCTCGTGCTGCGCACACAGACCCTGTGTTCCAGACCTGCTACTGGAACTGTTCCATCAGGGGTCGGGACACTTCTTAAAGCAGCTGTGACCTTCCAGAACTACATTAGTTTATCGGGTTTTGGTCATTTCGAGAAAGTAAGACTGTATTGCACATAGTTTATATATATATATATATATATATATATATATATATATATATATATATATATATATATATATATATATATATATACTGGATGATAATACAAGTGAATTTAATTTATCTGAAAACACTAAAAAAAATACTGAAAGTGGAGACAATAATATATTAATAAACAGAGATGAAAACAAAGAAGTTTTTCCACTTTGACTAAGAATATTTACATAGCAGTGCAACATCTGGCACATGTAAAAATTTACCCCATGCAAAGATTTTTGCGTATAGTTTCTGTTTACATTTTTGCAATAGGTAAAATGTCGTACACAACAAAATAACTATCGTAATATTCTCGGCAATTTCACTCCACGAATACTCACTGCGTCTTAAGGGACGTCTACTAACTACCTCATATATTTGATGCAATTTTGCTTAGTTTAGCAAATACTCGTTTTAGAGAGAATGTCCAAGCAGAAGTGAAAGCAAACAAGAGCACGAATTGCATGAAACTTTCACCTGCTTTTTACAAGGAATACTCAGGTGAAAGTCAAATATGAGACTGCTTGCCTTTCTAGCTTAAGGAGAAAGCAACTAAGTCCACTTACGTCACATCTGAAAAAACATAATTTCACAATTTTTCGTCTTAATAGCGAGGGAGGGGCGAGAGGCCTTAACTGCTTCTCGATATGAACGAAAATAACAGGGAGTGAGCGTACAATTGTGGAATTAATCAGCACTGGTCACACACAGCTCGGGGTTGAAGTAGAGGGCTTATCAAAAGACCTTTCAATCATCAACTCAGTCCAGTTGACAGGCCATCAAACTCGAACGACTGAGGAGATCGAGATTTTTAAGGAAATTTTGAGTTGTTGGGGACTTTTTAGACATAAGAACACCAGACATTACAATTATCGGTATACCTGTAGCTCTCTTGAGTGTATTAGGTTTTGAAACATGCGATAACAAAGATGGAAAATACATGAAGATTATGTCATCTATCTTTTTGTCAACGTATTTAATGTTGAGCTTATGTTAAATTGTAGACATAATAATAATAGTAATAATAATAATAATAATAATAATAATAATAATAATAATAATGATAATAATAATAATAATAATAAAATTCTAAAGGAAATATACTTGTGGATTTCTTAAAGACACTAAAATTGTTTCAATATCTTGCTCCATTTTAAGGAAATCATGGTTAGATTTTGATATTATGTAACATTCTAGAGAAATAATTAATTGATTTTGAGATCCCGTAAAATTTCAACAAGACATTGGATGGCTTTCGAGTTTCTGAAAAATTCAATGTATGATATATAAGAACAGCAGTATAGTCATCGTATCTCTTCCACAGTATAACTCAGATCAATTTGATGCGCATTTGCATTTTATGCCAACACTGCTTATATTTATACATAATGCATATTTACACACATGAATATATTCATGTGTATCAAGAGACACGAGAGAATGTATGCATCATGGGTTCCTGAAATGCTGATCCTTTTGTACGTGAATATATATATATATATATATATATATATATATATATATATATATATATATATATATATATATATATATATATATATGTATATATATATATATATATATATATATATATATATATATGTGTGTGTGTGTGTGTGTGTGTGATTGTGTGTGTGTGTGTGTGTACACTGTTTCAGCCGAAAGAAAGTATCGGTTCAAAAAGTATCTTCACGATTTTGACAACCTTATCGAGACAGCAGAAGTCGTAGTGTTCATTTTGAAATTCATTGGACCTCTCCGTAAACATACATTTTGGAGAGTCTGGTACACAAGTTATCACACAAATGATGCATATACACACTTGAGAACATGTATAAATAGATTTCTGAGAGTAAATTCAGATGTTTTGTATAATAACATACATATACACATGGCAGCATACGTATTCACTTGTGGAAAGTAAATTTACTTTTAAAGGAGACGCCATGAAAGCTCTCTTCCGGCACGACCTGCGCCACACACGAATATTTGCTAATTTAAAGATGACAGAATTGTGCGGTCTGTCATTTCTTGCGGTCACACTTCTGCACTAAGTTTCGTTTGGTGGCCAAACGGGCCCCGGTTCAGGCAAGCCCTAGTCTTGAAAGATCCCAGTTCTAATAGACTTCAGTTCCAATAGACCTCATTTCATCTAGATTTCAGTCCGATTATGCCCCAGGATTGGGAGCGACTAGAATTGGGACCCATTTAGACTCGGCACCAGTCCCTAATGGTTGGTCTAGACTCGGGTCAATTAGCACTGGGGCCCGTTTAACCAGACAACATGCGCGTCCGTGCCAGTATGAATTTCTTCACACATACGTAAATGTACACACGGATACATTCACCATCTAAGCAAGTGCAGTAGGAACATACATGTACGTCTATGCTTGCATTCTCAGTCGCATATGTGCACATGTGTCTATGTCCACGGATATATGTATACATGGTTATGTAAATATGCGTGAGTTCACGAACATACATAAACCTACATGATCACGTACACACAATGTTGTCTTTAGGGAGAGATGGTGAGAAAGAGAGGACAGTTGATGTGTGAGAGACGCCGTGCAACAAAATTAAGTCTCACCAAAATTAATTCCTGTGTTTTCTTAATTTTCTTCTTTCTTATATTCAACGTTTCTTTCTTTTTATCCTGTTCTTCAATACTGTGTTTTTCTTCCCATTCTCTTCATCTTCACATGTCTTCCTTTCTTCGACTTTTCCGTCTTCTTCGTCATATTCGTGTTTTTTTTTCTTATTTTCTTCTTTTTGTCTCTAACTTGAACGATAATGAGTGCGGAAAGTAAAAAAAAAGTTGCGTGTGAGGGACAATAGAGGTCACCCTGCCTTAAATAACAGAGGGATGTTGCGTGCGCCTGAAGTATGTTGCGTGCATATAGAGTAAGAGCCATCTTCGATAAAGGAAATTGCGTGTGGGAGTAAGAGGATATTGCGTGCAAAGGATGGCTAAGGTGTTTTGAGAAAGGTCGTGTTTGTGTGTGCGCGCACGCGTACGTGATATGAAGTGGGATAAAAAGTGTCATAGGAAGTGTCGTTGTGGTGGTGTGTGCTGGTGTGTTTTATGGAGTGTGGTAGTGTGTGGTAGGGAGTGTGGTAGTGTGTGGTAGGGAGTGTGGTAGTGTGTGGTAAAGAGTGCGGTGGTGTGTGGTAAAAAGTGCGGTGGTGTGTGGTAAAGAGTGTGATGTTGTGTGGTAGGGAGAGTGGTAGCGTGGTAGGGAGAGTGGTAGCGTGGTAGGGAGAGTGGTAGCGTGTGGTAGGAAGAGTGGTAGTGTGTGGTAGGGAGTGTGGTGGTGTGTGGCATGGAGCGTGGCGGTGTGTGATAGGGAAGGTGGTAGTGTGTGGTAGGGAGCGTGGTGGTGCGTGGTAAGGAGCGTTGTGGTGTGTGGTAGGGAAGGTGGTAGCGTGTGGTAGGGAGCGTGGCGGTGTGTGGTAGCGAAGGTGGTATCGTGTGGTAAGGAAGGCACAACTAGAGTTCGCTGGTGTGGTTATCAGACACAGTGAAGTTGAAACTTTCCCAAAGGAATCTGAATCCCTAGAAAAAGATGTGGGTTTGACTAGAAAGGATTAGTTTCAAAGAGGACTCGCTCTCTATAAGGATTCAATTCATATCTTAAATAAAAAAAATAGCTATGAAGAAACAGATTGTAACTTTTCCCCAAAATATTGTTTAATAGAAAAAGATTGGAGAGTGGTGAGGGTTCTTTTTTTACTTGGTCTAATTCCCTAAAAAAAATAAAAAAAAAAAGATTTAAGCCCCTGTAAATATGATTGGGTTGGTGGAAAGGATCGAATCTTTCACAAATTGAAAATAAAATTCCCATAGAAAAGAGCTTGAAAAATTTATAGAAGAATGGTTATACAAATAAATTAAGAAAATTACTCAGTAAATAGAAAAAGACTGAGTTTCTTAATGAGGATTGGCAAAGATTGGATACCACTAAATAGAAATGGAAGATTGACCCTGAAGAAGACTATTGTAACCTCTTTTATGATAATTGAATCCAAGAGAAAGGATTGAGTCCATAATATCATCCTGGAACCTCTTCGTTCATTTCAAAGAGGAATGAGTCAGTGGAAAACAATTAGAACCATTCAAACAAGCTAACGTCCATAGAAAAGGATTGACAACATCTAGCCTGCGTTCAAACAGCATTTAAACCTCTTCTTGGCGTTGGTTACTTAGAAGAGACGATACCATATGATTCAAAACACATAATTCCTCAGAATACGATTTCAATCCTCTGTCTATTACACTTTTCCATCAAAATCTTCTTAAATACAAGTAAATGAAAACCCGGTAAAACAAAATCAGTTACGTACAAATTAGATAATAAACCTTGAACATCAGACTGGCTCAACACAAAATAATCTAAATCCCTCTCTTCTTTTTTTTTTAATGGAAACTGTTAGAATAAAATGCGATTTAAATCCTTCAAAGAGGCTCGGAATTGTACACATGGGATTTAAAACTCGTCGTACAAACCTGGAACTTGTGTCTTAAGCGACTGGAATACATTGTAATCGGTTCACGGACTCTACAAGTGAGACGTGAATCCCTCCGAGGTGATGGTAGAGCTGGTCAGGGTACATTTAGTTAATTAAGACAAGGGGGGAAGACTTTATGATGCTAGGAAGGATTGGAAGCTATCGGAGTTAATCTCTCTCTCTCTCTCTCTCTCTCTCTCTCTCTCTCTCTCTCTCTCTCTCTCTTAAGTAGGATTATTTCTCGCTTTCTCTCGTTTAAATAAAATTTGGTTTTTAATCATTCTATGTCTGTCTATCTGTCTGTCTCGTTTTCTGTCTCTTAGCCAACATTTTAGTCTCTCTCTCTCTCTGAAATAGAACATGGTCTTCAATCCACTCTCTCTCTCTCCCTCTCTCTCTACCAAAAACAGAACTCTCTATCCCTTTCTTCCTCTCTCGTTTACGCTATCTCTCTTTCTCTCTATTCCCTCAATATGAAACACACACACACACACACACACACACACACACACACACACACACACACACACACACAAAAGAGCTGAGCCAACCTTCCAGCGGGGTCACCTTTAATACACAGTAGACAGGAAACACTTTTATCTCCCTTCACGGATTTATAAATTTGTTAACAGTAAAACAACGCCATTTAGAAACTTCATAACATCATAACATTAAACTGGGTATTATTTATTATCCTTAAACATTACAAATAACATCACTGAAACATTACAATATAATAACAAACTCAAAATAACATTAAAATATCACAAGACAACATGATAACACTACAATACATTATAACATTACAACCAAACATCCCCTCACCAAGGTTATGTTCAGTGTGTGTGTGTGCGGCAGCTGTCAGGAGGCACCGCTCTCTACTGCGTTATATTAGTAAAAAATCATCTGTACTTTCTTTCTCTGTTTTTGTCTAAGGCTGTCTTGTCTGGGGGGTTACTGGGGTGTAGTCTGGTCGTTTGGATGATGTGTATGTTTATGCCTTGATGCGTATCTTCTATGGACGATGGGAAGAGTTATATAGAGGATATGTTTGTGTTTTTATATATATCAACATTCATACACGAGACACGACGCACACACACACACACACACTCTTCCCTGGTAGAACTTCCACCACCTAGAACTTATACATATATACACGGGGAGCTGAGATCGCCCTCCTCACACTCTTTTTGAAGGGCACGAGATGAGGGGAAAACTCTTGAGAATACCGAGGATGTTGGAGGGTGGCGCGGGGAGGCGTGGGAGGTTTTGGGTTAGGAGTGGGAGGTTTCGAAAGGACATGGGTGGTTTTGAATGGACATGGGAGGTTATCAGAAGATATGGGAGGTTTTGAAAGGACATGGGGTGTTATCTCAGGGCATATAAGTATTTGTGAAAGAATCAAAGGTTTTGCGAAGGTACATGAAATTTGTTCAAAACGTAGTGAGATAGGATGGTCTGGGAAGCTTTACGAGGCGTGGGAAGTGTTGTTAGGGCGTGGGAAATTTTATGTGACCGTGGGGAAGTTTTGCGAAGGGCGTGAAAACTTTCTATTATGGACAAGTAATTTATTTATTTATTTATTTTATTTTTTTATGTCGGAGTTGGAAATTTGTATGAGTCCTTGGGAAACTTTTGAGTGGAAGAGTGAGGAGAGCTGCGAAAGCGTAGGGTGAGTGTAGGTACTCCGTGGTGAAGGCTTGTGTGAGCGACCAAACACACACTAGGTCATCCACTCACCGTGCCTGAAAGGAAGAGGGTCGCCGTGCTAAGACACTCTACCCAAGTCGCCTTTGAAGAACATCTACTCGTAACACTAAGGGAAAGGTTGTCTCATAACTTCGCCCATATCCTCATTATCAACCTGTCTTTCCCATTTATCCACCTCGCCTTTCCTCCCCCCCTCGGTTTCTTATCTCCCATCAACGGTGTGTGTGTGTGTGTGTGTGTGTGTGTGTGTCTGTGTGTGTGTGTGTGTGTGTGTGTGTCTGTGTCTGTGTGTGTGTGTGTGTGTGTATGTGTGTGTGTGTGTGTGTACTTCACCATTTATATGAAAAACATTATGCTGTCATCTCATTTCATACTGAAGTCCTTTACATATATACTTTCACAAGTTTCCAGCCGTAAACTAACTCACGGTAAACACACATTACCCAGTGTAAATTTACACCGTCGACTGTACCTGCTCAGTGTAGATACTTAATGTCAAAGGTAAAGGCGCAATGTCTAGCACCAGAACAACTATATACAGGGTATATCTATATATACTGTATATACATACCATTTACCTAAAATTCCACCGACGAGTTTGGGACGTTTTGCCTACGAACAACCAGTTATTTAAATGGCCCAACAATTTCACAGTAATTTGCGAAATAACAGAGGGCAATATTGAAGGGAATGGGCCATTACGCTCTATTTTCGCAGGCTTAACGCTATTTAGTCCTGATTGTTAAATTTCAGGGGCTATGAAAGTACGTGTCTGTATGTGTACCCTAGAGGGGTCTTGATGGTTTAAATGTAACTGAGAGGGTTAACAAGTACGACGTGATGGAAGAGTGTGTATGTATGTATGTATGTATGTATGTATGTACGTATGTATGTATGTATGTATGCATGTATGTATGTATGTATGTATGTATGTATGTATGTATGTTGAGACAATATATCAAGCATTTTAGTGATAATCGTTATGTGAACTTTAAAAAAAGGAAGGGAGTGTTTTGTGAGGTAAGTATAACATTTTATTTTTAATGATAAGGTTCAACACAATTGGTGACTATATAATTTTTGTCTCCACTTTCGTAACATAACTAATTACATATGGTGAGGTTAGGTAACATTATCATAGGTTAGGGTAGGTTATGTTATTAAGTTTAACAGAGAGAGAGAGAGAGAGAGAGAGAGAGAGAGAGAGAGAGAGAGAGAGAGAGAGAGAGAGAGAGGATGGAGAAGGGAAGACTGATTGGAGGGAAGAAGCTTGCTTTACAGAGACAGAGGCAGCAAATGAGAAGTGAATCAGCTGCTGTTGGTTTATGATGCTGTTGTGGTGACCGACTCTGAATGGAAGTTGAAAATTAGTATGGAAGAATGTGTACTGGAGACAAAATACAGTGAAGAGAAAAAAGAAAATTAAAGTGATGAAAATAACGAAAGAAAACACGTAGAAATAACATGAATATCGGGTGAACAGAACGCAAGAAATGAGTTGAATAATGTAAATGGAAAATAAGAGATGTAGAGGTGAGAGAAGTGTCGAATAGGGACGTCACCATGTTTTTGTTCAGCTGGTATATACACTGAATGAATGAGGAGAGAGAAGAGAGAGAGAGAGAGAGAGAGAGAGAGAGAGAGAGAGAGAGAGAGAGAGAGAGAGAGAGAGAGAGAGAGGCTGAGTTGAGTGACGCTACAGGAGTAAAACAAATGATAACTTCTTGAAGCCTTATTGTACGAATAGAAACTGAATTATTGATCATCAGTTACAGCAATTGAAAGAGTCTGTGTCTGTTCTTGGTGCCGTCCGCCCTGAACAATTTTGGAATAATAATAATAATAATAATAATAATAATAATAATAATAATAATAATAATAATAATAATAATTGGCTACATATTGAAAATGTTCAGCAACCAAAAAGCTGAAAATATACATCGGACAGAAATTAGTTATTACATACATTGGCATGGGGGAGTGGGTCGTTGAACAAAAGCTTTCATTAGCGAAAGCAAAAGGAACATGTATTGAACATAAAATTTTTTGTTTACAGTGGATGGCAGGGGCTGGTATCCTGCCCTTTTATGTGAGGTCACGTAGGCCACGTGGTGCAGTAACTCGTCCACAGGCGTTGACAGCCATGTTTTGGGGGAATACACATGACGTCGTAGCAATTCGATCAATACGTCGGCAATATCATGGAGACACCGTGTGGTGTGGTGTCACAGTACCTCACTCTCTGCCAAGTGGTATTGTGGTACCTCATAATCAGGTGTAAAGCCGACCCAAGGATGTTTCCAGAGTGGATTAGTCAGCAGTTCCCAGGAGCAGGTGCCTCTGGGTGTCTTATGACCTCAGTAGTGGGTGAAAATTAACTTGGCCATGATTCTAGGTTGTAACTGTTTAATATTGTTATCACCAGCCTAAACACTGTTCATCACTGTTCAATACTGATTCCGAAAAGAAATGGTGACTTTTAGCGGGATCTTGCTGATATTCCGGTGGGGAGGACGGGTTGAGGGGAGAGAAGAGGGGGTATGGGCCAAGAGGCTGGCCTAGCCAGCTGCTGGAGTAGTGCCGAATAGGTTTAGACCCTCTGGTGGTCAGGACACAATTGTGTGTGTGTGTGTGTGTGGAAAGAGGTCCTTGTTAACCCTGCAGTAATTGGGAACCTGGATGCAAATCAATTAGGGGATCATGTTCCGACGTAATGGTTAGCCAGTATAGTTGGCGTGCTGTCCGGTCTTTCTGGGTTATTCCTTGACGCTGGGTCATACAGCTCGTTAATTTAAGGAGTGGTTGCTGTATGAACGACGGCATCTACACCTTAAAGTCAAGTCTAGGTGGAGAAAGTGACGGCCAGGCTGTAACACGAGGGGCAACCATGGTATTCTATTATCATTATTATCATTATTATTATTATTATTATTATTATTATTATTATTATTATTGTGCGAGTGTGTCCGTGTATGCATACAAGTATATTTTCTAAATACAGTATCTATGTGGCGTTTATATTTACTTTATATATTTCTGTCTGCCTAGTTCGTGTCCTAACTATATATAACACACCTCTACCAGTTAGTAGCCGCACACACAGTAAATTTATTAATACACATATTAAATATACAACAAAATCAACTAACACACACGAATAATCAATTAATATATTGTATAATTTAATCAAACACATTAACCGGATCTATACTAGACAGTCTGAACACGATCAAAGCCTCAGATATCTCCCAACGTCCTGAAAATGTGTTCCCTGACCTTGTGCTGGTTCTATTCCTTACTCTTTGTATCTATTGTAGGTTATTGAGGCTTGTAAACACCCAGTCTATTGCAGAAAAGGAAAACAATTGGGATCCATTTAACTGACGTCTAGAATCCTTTAATCTTAGTGAATGGTAAGGTGAATTCGGATCACCTGAAGATTAATCCATTAGTTTAATTGAAGATTAACCACTTTAATGCTAACCTAACTTAATCTTACCTAATCTAACTTAGTTTAACCTAATCTAACTTAAACTACTGTAAAATAACCTAACCAAATTTATTCTAACAAAACCTAACCTAACCTAACCTAACCTAACCTAACCTAATCTTGTCTAACCTAAACTAACTCCAAGCACCGGGGGGGGGGGGGGGGGGGGGGGGGTTAATTATTATGAAGTGATCCGTCAATTCACCTGTCAACAACCATCACGATCCTTTCATGTCGAGAATAAAAAAGTCTCACGAATAAATGATCGACAGCAAAGATTCCTCAAGAGTCGCCGCTTCACTGCTGCCGTATTAATTGACTTATACCTTAAGTAGATTCATTAATCCCTTGATTTACTTAACACTAGATATCTTCAAAGGCCTTCGACTTAACGTAGCTTCAAGGGCGACTGTCTTAAGCTACCCACTTGAGGACCTTTACTATTACATTCCTTTGTACTGTAATGTAGATATCTCTTTCTCATTGGTAGCAGCTTTCGTGTGGTACTGGATGGTATTCGTGTAGTACTGGATGGTATTCGTGTAGTACTGATGGTATTCGTGTAGTACTGGATGGTATTCGTGTAGTACTGGATGGTATTCGTGTAGTACTGGATGGTATTCGTGTGGTACTGGATAGTGTTCAATCAGACTATAACTCCATGAATGCTGTTTCTCACACACACACACATATAAACGCCCCTCTATTCTCTACCAATAACCACGTCCAGTCAAGCTCTGATAACTTCCCTTTCCACTAGTGGTTTTTCTCCATCCAAATACTACGCAATCACTGAATTTTGAGCTAGACAGAATTACGGGAATGTTCGTATCAAAATTGGGTTAACTTTCAATCTCTCTCAAACACAATACATATCCTTTTCAGCAGTAGGAAACGAATCAGAATCCATTATCACATTCGCCAACACGCAGATTATTTCTCCTCGCAGTAAACGCATCCTAAGTCCCTCACTGAACAATACCTACTCTCGGGCTCACTTGTTGCATCACTCTCTGAAGGAGTAGCGAATACACACAACAATATACTCTACAATACACACAGCAGTTTCAGTAGCAAACATCTGCGTATTGTATGTAAAACCCATGTGTGATTGTAGATGGAATATCGCTCTTCAATCAGGTCGCGTGTGTCTGTGCGGCCTTTGGTAAGCTGGAGAGTATTAACGAAAAAGAGCTTGTTAAGTCAGTTTCCCTTACTGATGCTGGGCAGAGATGTAGTGTCCCTCTCTCTCTCTTTGTCTGATAATCTCACCTCTATAATAAGTCCCTATCATACACATGGTGGGAAAATGTGGTCGTGTGTTGCTTTTGTGTTACCTCTCTCTCTCTCTCTCTCTCTCTCTCTCTCTCTCTCTCTCTCCCTCCCTCCCTCTCAATACAGAAAACTCTACTTTCAAAATCTTGTTCGATGCCACAACTACCACTCCTCTTCTTCATGGTTGGTTTCACCACAAGTTTCAATCAACAGAATTTACAAAAGAGAAACTAGGTGGAGTAACTTTATCTTCTCCCTGGCAAAGATCACCCTCAGCTGCACAACCACATGATTACCTTATATCTAAGTAATGGATAAATGTTTCTCCTATTCTCTATATGTTAGAAATATATAAACATGAATAAATGATATATAATGAAATGAAAATGATAATTAGAGAAACAAATAATGTGCATAGCTATGTAAATTATAGACACATCGAAGTAGAACATACACAATGAAGCCAAGCAAACCCAGCGAAGTGAAAGATACACAATGAAGCCAAACAAACCCAGCGAAGTGAAAGATACACAATGAAGCCAAACAAACCCAGCGAAGTGAAAGATACACAATGAAGCCAAACATACACAATGAAGTTAATAATACACAACAAAATGAACGATGAAAAATAAATCATACACTCAGTAAAATGAATAACAAACAGTAGAATAAATTGTCATCAGTGGGGAAAAAAAAAATATAATAAACGAGCAAATAAATGATGCAGAGCGAAATAAATGACTTACACCGTGTGATAAATGAAACACTGAGGAATAAATTATACACAACGAAATGAATGATAAACAGAGGAAATATATGACAGCGACGGTGAACTACGAGTTGTTGTTGGTTGGTGAAGGCCGAGAGGGGTGGTGGGGATAGTGGTGGGAAGGAAGGGGGGGGGGAGGGGAGGGGAGGGGAGGGCTGATGGGGGGAGGGGTGGGGTGGTGGTGAGATAGGAGGGTGGTGGGGAAGAAGACAGGGGTCGTAGGGAGGAAGTAAAGACGATGGGGAGAAGGGGAGATGGTGGTAGGGAGGGGATTGTGAGAGGAAGGGAAAAGTGGTGGAGAGGAATGAGTGGTGGGGGAAGGGGAGGGGAGGGGAGGGGCGATGGGAAGGAAGGAATGATGAGGTGATGGGTGAGGAAGGAAGGGGTAGTGGGGAGAAAGAGAGGGATGGTGGGGAGAAAGAGAAGAATGGTGGGGAGAAAGAGTGGGACGGTGGGGAGAAAGAGTGGGATGGTGGGGAGAAAGAGTGGGATGGTGGGAAGAAAGAGAGAAAAGTGAATATTAAATAAACAGGAGATAAATCGAGGGGAGAAAATGTGAGTCAGTTCAGAATCTAGTTTGAGAGAGAGAGAGAGAGAGAGAGAGAGAGAGAGAGAGAGAGAGAGAGAGAGAGAGAGGCAATTAACTATTCAGTATCATAATCTTTTCATATTTTCGCCATTTGACCTTCATTCATTTACCCCCCCCCCCCTCTCTCTCTCTCTCTCTCTCTCCCCAATCTTTCTCCTATTATCTCCCATCCCATCCTTTCTCTCTTTTTTTCGCTCGATTTTTCTTTCGTTTCAAACTTTCTCTTTCTCTCTCTTTCTGTCTCAAACACTTATTCCGTCACTCACTCTGGAATGAAAGCACTATTTATTCCTGTTCTTCTTTCTGTCTAATTGTCTGCCTCTCTCTGTCTGTCTTTTTTGTCTACCTGTCACATCTCTTTTCTTTCTTTGTCTGCCTGCCTGTCTTGTCTATTTGGCTGCCTCTCCGTCTGTTTTATCTGTCTGCATGTCTGTCTCTGTCTGTCTGTATCTGTCAGTCTTCTTTGTCTGCTTGCCTACCTGTCTGCCTGTGTGATAGTCTGTGTATGTAAGTAATATAATTCATAAAAAGTTTTAAACGGACCCAAACCCGAATTTGGTGAATCCTCAAATGATTTAAGTTCCATGCATTTACGTTAATATTCAAGGTTAAAGCAAAGGCCATATTTTTTACCTGTTTTTTATAATTATGCTTAACTAAATCTCATACTTCTCATATACATATCAGTTTTATCTGATTTTTTTCTCGTTTATTATCTATTTTTTTTATCTACTGCTTTGAGATGTGGATTTTAACATTTCATTATTTTGTTTTTTCCTTATTATTTATTTTATTTTAATTTTGGCATGACTTTTGTTTAATATTCTCAGGTAAAATTTTATATTTATTTTTGTTTTGCAATTCGTGTTTCATTATTATTATTATTACCTTTTTTTTGCATTTTCTAGTCTTTTTTTTATATCCCTATTACACCTATTATCTCTTATCTCATCTCTTTTTCTTTTATTTTTCTCTATGTTCTTCACTTACTTTCTCTATCTCCCTCATTCACTCTCTGTCTTCCTCATTTTTCATTTATTCCCCCTCTGGTTTTTCCCTTTCATATTCTCTCTATCTCCCTCACTAACACTGTTTCATATCTCTCCCCTCATCTCTCGCTATTTATCTCCCTCGTTCTTTCCATCTCTACCCCCTTTATTCTCCCCCTCACCATTTATCTCTCTCGTTCTTTCTATTTTCTCATATTCTTCTTCATTACTTTCGGCACTTTCTCTATTCCCCTTATTATGTTTCCCATTTCCTTTCCTTCATTTTTTTATCTCTATTTATTCCTCATTTCATCCCTTTTTCTCCGTACTTCCTCTCCTCTCTCTCTCTCCATCCCTCTCTCTATCACCCTATGCATTTTTCTCCCTTATCATATCCCCCATATTTTCTCTCTCATTCTCCATCGTTCTCTTTCTCTCTCTATCCCCTCATTCTTTTTTTGTCACTCTCATCCTCACATAACGCCAATTATTCATTTTCTATCATTCATCACATTTATTGTTGCTATTCATCACTTTTTTACACTGACCTTTGGTACGTTTCCTGTTCTTATGTTATTATTTACGACTTCTATTACCCATGTAAATTATCTTCTCTTCCTTTCCAGTTCCCTATTTATTCTATATCCGCCCCGTCCCTAGAAAATAAATTATTGCTCCCTTAAAAAAACAATAAATCAATAAATAAAAAAAAACACATCGATCTTTTATCCCTTAATTCTGTATATTTATCCTTCGTTTATCATTCTTTCTTTACTCTGTCATTTACTTCAATTCCCTTCGGTTACTTTGCGATTCTCTTTCTACTTCAAATTTGTATTTTTTTTAACTCTGTAGCATTTATTATTTTTCTTATTTACGTTCTTTGTCTTCTCTTCCCCTTTTAACCCCAGAATTTATTCAATATTCCCAGTTCCTATGCGTAAAAAACGTATTATTATTATTATTATTATTATTATTATTATTATTATTATTACTATTATTATTATTATTATTATTATTATTATTATTACTATTACTATTACTATTATTATTATTATTATTATTATTATTATTACTATTACTATTACTATTACTATTACTATTATTATTATTATTATTATTATTATTATTATTATTATTATTATTACTATTATTATCATCTGTTCTTAATCTAATTTACTTAGATATTTTCCTTCATTTCCTCTATAATTCTCTTTCTCTTTATATTTGTTTGTTCCCTTCTTACTCTTAAATTTTTATATGACCTTTTTCCTATTACTTATTAAATCTTCCTCTTCAAGAAAATTTACAATGAAAAAAAAATAAAAAAATATACTAAAGTTACCTTTATTGTTTATAACCAGACTTTTTTGTTTGTTTTTTCCTTTTCATTTAGTTCTTCTCTTTCTTCTTCTTCTTGTTCACTAAGCTTTCCATTGTTCCATTGTACCTTTCACTCTCTCTCTTGCCTCACCCTTCCCTCACAAAAAAAACACAACATATAGTTCCATTCATTCGTAGTTCAGTTTTTTTTATGTTTTTGTTTTGTTTACACTTTTATCTGATCTTTCTCTCGTCTTTATCTTTACAACTCCCCTCCCTCTTTTGCATGTATCTCCCCTCCACACAATCACAAAAATAAACAATAATTTTTTTTTCTTGTTTAACCTTTTTATTAAGTTATTTTCTGTTCTTCTTTAATTCTTCATTTTATACTATGTACAAAAAACAACAACAACAAAAACACACACTAATTATCGTGGTATTCTCGTTCCTACTATAATATTTGTGAATATTTTCTTTTTTTACACTTTATCTACTCTTCCTCTCTGATCACATAAATTATCTTCTCTTTCTCTTAATTCTCCCTTTGTGTTTTGCCTCTTTCTTAACATTCTAAAAAAAAACGAATATTTTTTTTCGTGTATTTCCAAGTTCTTTTTATTTATTATATATGTATAGATTTTTTTTCTTTAACTCATCTCTTTTCATCATATTGATCATATTAACATTATCCTCGTCTCTTATTCCCTTCTTTCTTCTATACATCATTCCCACCCCAAATTTTCTCCTTATTCCTTCAATTTATCACTAAAACAACATTTTTCTTTTTTTTACATTGTTCTTATATATTCTTCGTCTTTGTAAACTCTCTCCCTCTCATCTTCCTTTGTAACCTTCTCCCTTTCTTTGTACTTGTTTCAACACCCCCTCCCCACCCCCCTTTCCTCCCTCCCCCTCCCTAACACAAAAAAAAAATGGAGGAAAATTCTCTTCTATTCCTCCCTCCTCCTCTGTTTTATTTAGTCCCTATATTTTTTTCCCCTTTCATCGCATCGTCCTGCTTCCGCTTTGAATCCGTCGTGTTCTGTTTTTCATGTATTTTCCTCTCTGCCATATCTTGCTTTTTTTATTCTCCCTTTTTTTATGCCGGGTTGAATCTTGTTTATTTATTTTTATTTCTTCCTTTCGCTGTTTCTATCTTTTTTTTTCTTTCTTTTGTTTTGATCCAGTTCCTTTATTATTCTTTTTTTTTCCTGTGCTTTCTCCTTACTCCCCGTGATAAAACAAAGCGATAAGAAGAGAGAATGAGAGAGAGAGAGAGAGAGAGAGAGAGAGAGAGAGAGAGAGAGAGAGGAAAATGCGTCATATGCAAATGTTCTAACTATCTCACTGCAAACATTAACGTCATAAAGGAATTTACAATCTCTCTCCAACAATTTCTCAAACATATGGCCAGATTTATCTTACTTTTAAAGCACAGGAAAAAAAAACGAGGAAAAAAAACATATACATCGTCCGGTTTGTCTGAACACTTGACGTAATCTTAGGATAAACGTCTCGGTTGTAAAAAAGAAAGAGTTCCCCCCCCCCCCCCCCGAGGCCCATGATCTTAAGACTTCCATCTAAATCTCTCTCTCTCTCTCTCTCTCTCTCTCTCTCTCTCTCTCTCTCTCTATTTCATCTTTTTATCCCTCGCTTCCTCTTCTCTCACTTCCATCTCCCTACTTGTCTCAATGACAGTACAGGATAAAAAAATAAAAATTATACTTTTTCCTTCCGTTTTCTGGGTTTAGCCACGACACAACTATATGTAAAGTGAGTTTGGAAGAGTTGGAACTGACCAATTGTGGAGAGGAACAGTATACGACTCTTCATAAACGTTTGTATGTGTGTGTGTGTGTGTGTGTGTGTGTGTGTGTGTGTGTGTGTGTGTGTGTGTGTTGGGGTTTAAAGACGTCATTTACCATCAAAACTCTACCTAAATCAGGTTAGTCACTGACCGGTCCTGTGTGCTGTGATGCTGTTACCTCTCTCTCAAATGACTAGGGATAAAACACCTATAAAATTTAGTTATGTCTGTGGTTGTGAATGTTTATGACTGGTCTTGCGTGTCTCATTAACTCTTTCCCAGTCTGTTTGCCTTTCTGTCTGTCTCCCAGTCTGTTTGTCTTTTTGTCTGTCTCCCTGTCTGTCTGTTTGTCTGTCTGTCTGTCTGTCTGTCCTTCTGTCTTTGCCCCTATTCTTCTGTTTGTCTCCCTGTCATTTTGCCCAACTTTCTGTCCTTCTGTCTTTGTCCCTATTCTTCTGTCTGTCTCCCTGTCTGTCCATTTCTCTTTCTTTTACGGCATAACGAAAATCCCCACAAAAATGCATCCTGAATAAAAAAAAAAAATCATTCCTCAAGACATATTTCCCATAAAGTACCAGACACAGCCGCACATTGCCCTAACTTTATATACGTGATAAAGAAGAAGCCAAATTTGCCAGTAAGAGTCGAGTCTCGGGATAGAGTATGGTGGGGTGGGTTGAGTGGAAGGGGGGGGGGGGGGAGTGGGTGGGTTGAGTGATTGGGTTGAGTGAGTGGGGTAAGTGGGTGGGGTAGGTGGGGTTATACATATCAGAGCTAAGACCTACTTGCGGTATTCCGGTGTTGGGAAGAAAGACAGACAAGGGGAGTGTAGGAGAGAGAGAGAGAGAGAGAGAGAGAGAGAGAGAGAGAGAGAGAGAGAGAGAGAGAGAGAGAGAGAGAGAGAGAGAGATTTTAAGTTCTTGCGTCTTAATTATAGTTCTAGGGGGTAGGAGGGGGTACAGATTATCTACTTATTATTAAAGAGGTTGAGTCTTTCTCCCAAGGATTGTGTAGAGTTAAAACCGCCTCATCCAACACAGTCTTCATAAGTGAGCATAAAACCTTATCCTCTCCTAATATAAGCGATAATGAAGGACAAAATGATAATGGTAAAGTAATATCAAATATAAGTTATGCAGATGATACTGCTCTTATTCCCGATAGTGAAGAGGCGTACAAAGTCGTCAGCAGATTAGTGGCAAAAGGTGAAAAATATGGTTTAAAACTTAATGTTGTAAAGATGAACGTAACGACTGTTTTCAAATTGCAAATAAATCCTAAATTAAAAATTATGGTAGGCAACAGGGACTTAACAAATGATTTTTTGTGTGTGTAATCGGGAAGTAACATTAGCTGTGATGGTAGATGTACAGAAGAAATCAAAACAAGGATCGGGCAAGCAAAAAACAGCATTTAATAATCTAAAAGACCCACTGAAACCAGGCATTAACTTTAATTTTCGAAAAAGTCAGCTGAAAGGCTTTATATAACAAGGATTATAGTACGGGTCAGAAGCTTGGACATTTTCAGCAGACACCAGAAGGAGGTTGGAAGCCTTTGAAATGTGGTGTTATAAGCGAATGCTAAGAATAAGCTACAGTGACAGGAAGTAAATGAAGAAGTAATATTATTAGCAAAAACTTCAAGAGAAATTCTTGAAATTCACAGAAAAACAAAATTAGATACTTAGGTCATATAATTAGGGATGAGAGGATAATAACAGAAATGTTAATGGACAAAGTTGAGGGTAGGAAGGTCAGGGGAGGGCAGAGACTGGGATGGATAATGGATTAATATAATTAAAATCCGAGTCCCCAGAGAAATACAAAACCTTGCAGGATGGTAAAAACAGCCCGAGAACGTTTAGAATGATGGACTGTGGTCGTCAACCCTCAGATATAAAGACGGTAATCTGACTGATTGATTGAATTTTCACATTAAAAGGCAAAAACCCCTTATCCTACCTAAGACACTTAAGAGTAAAAATAAACCACCTTATCCTTCCCTAAAACCATTGAAAGTGCATATATAACCCTGACCAGACCTTAAAAAAACCCGAGAATTAACTAAAAATACCTTATCCTCCCTTAAAATCCTTATGAATATAAAAACCTTATCCAAGTTCAATAACCCAAAACAACAGTAATTAATGAGACTTAATCCTCACATAGAACTCATTGGCAGTATCCTAAACACCCATTAAACTCAAACATATAGAAAAAATACACAAATACATCATAATAAACAGAGAAAGAAAAGTGTCAAAAAAAAAAAAAAAATGCGTGAAAAAAAAGTCCTTGCAACCAATTTACATACATTTTTCATTAAGGAACAATGTGTAAAAATGAGGAGAGGGGAAAATGACTCTTTGACTACGTGTAATTAGTGTCATTCTTCCGTGCTCTTATGATTGATGGCTGTGTCTGGGGATCCCTGCTTCTTGCTGCCAAAATTGTTGACGATTGAGTCATTTTGGCCAATTACGTCACAGGGTCCGTGTGTGTGTGTGTGTGTGTGTGTGTGTGTGTGTGTGTGTGTGTGTGCGTGTGTGTGTCTACTTTGCCACTTCCCTTCACTTAACTGGGTTGTTTTTACTCCCTCGGGTTCAGTTCCATGTGCCAGTTTGCATGTCGCGACAACACACCATTTAAAGTTCTGTTATAATGTCAGCAACGTTATTTTCGCTTTGTTTATCTCGTCTTACCGGTAATTGATTATCTATCTGTCTGTCTGTCTGTCTGTCCGAACAAGAGAAAACAAAACAACACAAACTTAAAGAGAGAGAGAGAGAGAGAGAGAGAGAGTCCACGTTATATAATGGGGAACACAAGGCTTGATATACCGCACGCAATTTGCCACAATCGTCAACCGTTTTGTCTCGTTATTTGGGTTATTTGGGTTATTGTGTGTGTGTGTGTGTGTGTGTGTGTGTGTGTGTGTGTGTGTGTGTGTGAGTGTGTGTGTGTGTGTGTGTGTGTGTGTGTGTGTGTGAGAGTGTGTGTGTGCGTGTGTGTGTTTTTTCGTCTCTGCTAATCTGCTTGGTCATTTTACAAACTCTGCAATTATCTTTCTCTCTCTCTCTCTCTCTCTCTCTCTCCCTCTCTCTCTCCCTCTCTCTCTCTCGCCCTCCTCCTCCGCGTCTGTTCTCACTTGCTTTGAGTCAATCTCTTATCTACAGTATTTCAAGAATCTCTCTCTCTCTCTCTCTCTCTCTCTCCGAGTTGTAATAAACAATTCATACATTAAACTTCATCTTACATTTCATATTTCATCTTTGTATTGTCTATTTACAAACCATCTCCTATTTTCGTTTAATTTTTTTTCATAAGGATTAGTCCACCCGGGTACAGGTCACTATTATTTATCTACAAATTTTCGTTATCTCCCGGTTATTTACGAAGAACAAATTATTTCTATCGCTTATTTCCAAGCAATTATCTAACTATTAAGAAGTAATTTCGCATCTTTTACATTCCACAGTCTTTATATAGAATGATCTTCCTCACCCCTCCTACTATTACCACTACTTACAAAACGATCTTCCTCCTCTTTCTAAGCCTCATCTTCCTGCTTCTAATACGACTACTACTAATTATACTACTACGGCAAAAACTACTACTACTACTACTACTACCTATCATAAAAAAAATCCGTTTTACAAGAAGAAATTATCCAATTTCTAAAATTTGTAAAAAAAAAAGAAGCCTTTCTTTACCATTTTGTCTTAATTTTATCAAGTTGTAAAACAAATAAAATTTAGTGTACTTAAAACTCTGTAAATCATTTAAAAGGAGTAAAAAATTATGTAAGTTCTGTTAGTCTAGACCAATTAGAAGTACTGTACTGTATAAAATCGTATGGAGTTAACCAAATAAAGTAGGCCAACTAAAATAGAAAAAAATATTCCCTAACTCAGGATTCTTTGACTCTGGACCAATTAAAATTAAGCCAATTAGCACTATCTTGCTCGTTTTATATCTACCTGTGTACCTACCTTGTGCAAACACGGTGGCAGAAAAAGATGAAGTAAAACAATTTTTCGCTGGACGTAACTTACTTGTGTTTTTTTTTTATTTTATTTTTAAGCCCAATTTTTTAGTGGAAAAAGTTGTGAACCCTTCCTCTCTCTCTCTCTCTCTCTCTCTCTCTCTCTCTCTCTCCCCTTTCAATATATTTTGCTCTTTCGTCTTCTATCTCTCCCCTTCCCTTCTTCCCTCCCATTATCTCCTGTCTGTGGTCCTTTTTTCCTTTTCCCATCCTCTCTCCATGTCTCTCTCTTTTCCTCCTTATCTTTACCTTCTTTCTCCCCCTTTTATCTTATCATTCTCTCTCTCTCTCTTTCGATTCACAGATGTTACGAAAGCTTACAGTAACACAGACACATACGCAGAATCGCGCGGTTGATCTGATCTGTTTGTTTACGGGACCAACTCGTTCGTGACAGGAATCCATGCATGCAGTATGTATACGACTATTGTAGGCGAACGTGATCGACCATGAACGTGTGAAAAACAACTAAAACCAAAAAAACAAACAAAAAATAGACAAATAACCTGCATCGCCAAGCGTGAACGAATACAAACATAACCCCCCCCCCAAAAAAAAAAAAAACACACACACACACAAACACACACAGATATGAAACAGCCAGCCATATACTTTCACATACACACTAACAAATAAAATTACACACAAACACTCACCCAAAAACATAAGAAAACTCAGACAAACACACAAATAAAGACACACACACACACACACACACACACACACACACACATCTTCTCTGATACACAACTCTACACTCTGGCATACAAGTACTGCGGGTTTCCTCCAATTATAACGAAGACTGAATAGCGTGTGTCGTAGCGAGGTAATCCTAGCCATATGTCTACCGAAAAGGATGGCTGATGGCTGATGGTCACACACACACACACACACACACAGGTGCGTCAGTCCCCCACACATATAAATTCTAGCCTATGTACATAGCGTTATGGGTTAGCGTGCGTCCTACGATTGAGAGTGGAGGCTCAAAGACAGGCGGTATGGTACAGATGTAGCATGATTGTATGTTGTAGGGCTGAATAACTCTCTCTCTCTCTCTCTCTCTCTCTCTCTCTCTCTCTCTCTCTCTCTCTCTCTCTCCTCACTCTGTCTGCCTAGGTCTATCTCTCTTTGAACAAAATTAAACACTTAAAATAACCACGACGAGAGCATTAAGACGAGATAATGAAGGATTACCATGGAGGATAATGGATAAAGAAAGACGATATTAGAAACAAGAAGCTATTAGGTACGAGGAACTACAGACGCGGCGGGTGAGTGAAGCTTAAGGTGGCTGAGGACGACTGCTGTAGAGGAGGAGGGGTGGAGGGGGGAGATCAGGGAAGGAGGAGATGGGGGGAGGAGGAACAACAACTTGATCCCTTGAATAATGTTGCCTATTTGTTTGTTTACAGGATCAGCTGGTGGTGACGTCATCCATTATGGCTGCAAACTTGGTGGCATCTCTGTTTGTGTTCCCTCTCCTTCAGTGCATCGCTGCCGGTGAGTTTTTCCTCCTCATCTCTTGTTATTTTAAATGTGTTCTAGCCTTTAGTCACCCCCCAATACCCGCTTTTGTTGACGATCTAACCGACGATGTCTCTTCCGCGTGAGGTATATTTCCCCCCATATACTTCTCATTATATACATGCAGTCGAGCGTATTATTCTCCCCACAATGTTATACTCCTGATCGCTTCATAGTAACTTTGGTTTTTCTTGTGGTTTTGATGTCTTTTTTTTATGTTTTTCCTACAGTTGTGTCACATTTGTACAAACCTGATGATATAATACAAAGGGAAAAGGCGCTAAACAAAAGCTCATTAAGAAAAATACACGAGTTTTAAATCTGATATTGATTACATGTTTTAACTTGAAAAAATACAATCATAAAACATAATAATGGCTAAAAAAATAATAATTTCAATCCCTATTTATTAGATAAATCGTAATCAAGTTCCCTGCGTTAGGAATAGCCATTTAAGTTGTGTTAATAAACCATAAAAAACTTCAATACATTTACATAAGAGTATAATTATTGTGAAGTAAGAAGCGTTGTCAACTATCAGAATATACTATGAGGAATGTTACCAGCGGAGTTTGTTATTGCTCGGCTGCTCAGTTATTATACATTGTTTAATTCCCATATGAATATAACCTTGTTCTTATAAATATACCGAAGGAACTTATAGCTATACTGAAGCCAAATTAATCTGTTGCGTTCAGTAATTGTCCTCATTGTACCGCTGATGACGTCACTCCCCAGGCTCAGTGCTTAGATTATTTTCAAGTATTTTATTTCAATTGGATTATACTTATGCAGCCATGTCTTTTAAGATTACATGAATTCTGTGACAACAACAATAATAGTGAAAATAAAACTGAAGTTGATTGATATTTACGGATGAGAATTCACAATGAAGAGAAATTATTTTAATTAACTCAGGGGATAAAGCACAGCTCACAGTATGATTGCAAGAGAATGAAATTGATTGAAAGTCTGAGATATTGACAGATTCAACAGTGTGTGTGTGTGTGTGTGTGTGTGTGTGTGTGTGTGTGTGTGTGTGTGTGTGCCCATAAAACACTGACCCCTTTATCTCCCTCAGGTCTACGAATAACAGAAGTAGAGGTGCCTCGCTACCTCATGGTGGGACAGAAGGCCACCCTGCGCTGCCAGCTGGCACTCGAGGGCGAGGTACTCTACTCCCTCAAGTGGTGGAAGGATGGCAAGCAGTTCTACCAGTACATCCCGCTGAACAAACCCCCGGCAGTGGTGTTCACCGTCCCAGGAATCACCATCAACGTAAGTAAATGTTTATGTGTTGAGTAATGTGATGGTGCTAATACTTGAGTGTATGTTAGTGAGTGTTAAGTACGCTAAACTGACGATAGAACTACTTGAGTACATTTAAATAATTATCTAATAAGTTTATAGGTTAAAGGAGTGATATTATTATAATATGAGTAAGGTACAGTTAAATACATATGTGATAAGTATGATAACTGACGACACTATTACATGAACACGTGTAAATTTGAGTCAACTGGAAAAAATCAACAGTACCATTGTGCAAGAATTATATACTGGTTAAGTGAGTTGAACCAATCGTGCACTTCTAACAGGAACAAGAAAATAATAAGTGTAATGAAGAATTTTATAAAGAGACTTATATAAACGTTATAGTTACCATTACACGTGTGGTCTAATGCATTATCATGTTTAGTGTAGTGCTATATAAACATTTTAAGTAACGCAGTAGCTGACGCGAGGGTGACAGTAGTAGATGGAACTGTCAACATTTTTACCTTAAACAGCAAAGCGCCTTGTGTTGTGTTGATTAATGCACAGCGGGTGTTGGAGGGTGACAGTGTGACGCAGTAAACTAAGTTGTGAGGATCGTCCTGCTTATATACCTGATCATTATCTCTCTCTCTCTCTCTCTCTCTCTCTCTCTCTCTCTCTATCTCTCTCCTGCTGCGGTATTCATACATTATAATTTCGTCGAAAACTCTACGGTGGTAGTCACCCACGTTTCACTATCTACCCGGTTATATTGGTAAAATTTATTCTATTAATAATGGTATAAATAATAATCTTAAAGCTAAATAAAATACTACTACTAGTAGTATTAATAATAATAAATCAAATAATGTAAATAATAATAATAATAATAATAATAATAATAATAATAATAATAATAATAATAATAATGGCCATAGATATAAACTAAGCTACACTTAAAACTCTCTCTCTCTCTCTCTCTCTCATTAAGGACGGACAAAATAAAAGTACTGTATATGTGGCCAGCAACACAGGGGTAATGTCTTAATGTTACTGAACTTTGTTGTCTAGTGTCGAGGTTAAGAATTAGCGAACAGAGAGAGAGAGAGAGAGAGAGAGAGAGAGTAGAGAGAGAGAGTCTCAGTGTGTGTGTGTGTGTGTGTGTGTGTGTGTGTGTGTGTGTGTGTGTGTGCGTACTAGAGTTGACTGAACGATCCTTAAAGAACAACTCAACGATGAAATCAATTGCTTTTTCCATCTCTCAGAATATTTCCCCCTCGTCATAATTTCTCATTATCACTCATCAGACACTAACGGTCGATTCCTCAACTTTGTCCATTTAGGAAACTTACATTCGTGATTATTCAAGGTTAGGTGGCGCAGAATACATATTCATCTGCTGTTTAATAACATCCCCCACAGGCCAACTTTGCTCTGGAAAAAATAACTTTACATAATGCATAAGGTAGATCCCTCCCTCTCCTCCACACTCACTCTTGTGGTCTAGGTATGTAATTTTCTGGAAATATTAGCAATTATGATTCCACTGTTAGCATAACTACTTGATGGTTCGTGTGTGTGTGTGTGTGTGTGTGTGTGTGTGTGTGTGTGTGTGTGTGTGCGTGTGTGTAAGAAGCTCGTATGGTCGGGAGTACACGCTCTAACACCCTGAGCCTCTTACCTATATTGGTAGGTCGTGGATGCTGCTGCACTATATTGCCTCGTCTGCCTACTGACCCACACCAGTACACTATGCTTTCACATCCCCACTCCCCTTCATCCCATCCCTCAACCCTTCACCCCTCCCCTCTATCCCCTTCCCTCCCCTACGTCAACTTATTAGTTTGGGATCCCCCTTTATTGCACTCGCGACCCTTACCTTCCCCTACCCCTACCACAGCTTATAAAAGAATCATGCCTTATTTGTACATATACTGTGTGTGTGTGTGTGTATACTGTGTATATCCTGTACGAACACACACACACACACACACACACACACACACACACACACAAACTATAGAAATCTCTCCTTGAATCCATATATCATTTTAAACACAATTTACAGCGGGTAAAAACCAATGTCAATAAACACCCCTGTAGTCCTTATTATCGACAGTCTACTTGTTCTTACATTACTTCAAATACAAAGTCAACACACACCTAGAGAGAGAGAGAAACACCCACATAGGATTCAATAATTTTTTTTTTTTTATCTTGTGTCAACTATTTTCTCATCTCGCTCGGTCAACCTTGACACTAGGCTGGAGTGTTGGAGGGGACGGTTCGCTGCCTGCATCTTTTGACAATTATTTGGGCAAGTAATATCATCGAAGAAAGTGTTAACTACTATCGACGGCCATGGCCTCAGGGCACCTTTTACAAAGTCTCAATTTCTACAGTTGACAGTCTGATAAATAAATGAAGTGATAATTTGACCTGAAGACAACAATTACAAATTAGTTAAAAGTGAAATAAAATTAAACCTCGCCTCAACACTTGATATGCAGACCATCGCTCCTAAAGACGTAATTATGTTCCAGTAATTTAGGTAAAGTCTGACGTAATTGGGGCTAATCACTTGTTAATTAGCAGAATACATTAACCTGCTCACCTCTCATTCTGTGGTCCAGCTAACTCCTTAACAATGTGTTTCAGTATTTCTAGTCATTCCCAAAGGATATAATAAAGAGATGACTTAAGTAGTGCAGAAATACAGTAAGAAGTTCTTGTAAATGCTGCACAAGCTCAGCTCATACACACTTTAACAAATTAACACAACACAAGGAATATTGTGATCATTAAATTATTACTGTTAATATTATCATTGTTATTAACATTATTATTAATAGTGTATTAATATTTATCATTATTAATATTATTTCTATAATTTTTATTATTAGATTCAGAATCAGAATCATTTTCATTAATGTCTTTCATTTCTCTCTCCTAGGCTTCCTCTCTTTATCTATATTTCATAATAATATATCATCCTATTTTCCTCTCTCTCTCTGTCCATCGCTATCTTTTCCGGACCATGAAACAACAATTTCGTTTCCTTCTTGACCAGCCGAACTGACACAAAAATTTCAATAATAGAGAGAGGTCTGAGCTGGTCCGCGGGAGCTGCATCAAGGAAACCCTCACCTCTGGCCAGACAGATTTCATTTCAAGAACACATCAAATATTGTTTGCTCGAATTAAAACTTTTGCTTTCGATAATGTTTCAGTAAATACTATTTGTTGCAACGATTTCATGTGGCTCGTCTTGCACTATTTCTCTGGGTGAAAACGTAACAGGCATGTACAGGTTCATCGAAATTGAATGCCCAGATTTTAAATGGTTATATGTTGAAATGTGGGCTCTCTCTCTCTCTATACAACGTGCACTTTTAACACCATATATATATATATATATATATATATATATATATATATATATATATATATATATATATATATATATATATATATATATATATAAATATATATATATATATATATATATGCAAGTAAATCACTGTAGGTGCGCGTGATCCAGGTATATGCTGATAACCACAAGGAAAAAAGAAAACACGAAGTTCCCAAGCGCTTTCGTGTAATTCACATCTTCAGGGGTGAGTACAGACTAAAGAGAAGTACAAAACAAGGTGTATATATACAGAGGAGGGTGAGACCAGGTCCACAGTGGTCAGGTATTAGGTAATGACCCTACTAATCTTTAAATAGCACCTCAACGGTCGGTAGTCAGGTCAGAGGGTCATATATATATTGATCGGTATCTCTACATGATATAAAATTACCCCGAAAGTAGTTATATTTATATTTTTAATTATTACTCTCGAAAAATCTTTTTCAACTATAGCTATTATAGTTACGTTTAAGAATAGAAAAAATAAAATAGTACTAAGGTTTCAAATCATCCTTCAGAATTCTTCAAGTCTATAAGTGATATATAAATACTACATAAACTAGCACTTGTCTAGGCACTTAACATTCACTCGCTGACGAAATCTACCAACTGGATTTAGTGTGCGTGACCTACACTTACGTCAATACCCTGAGTTTATCTCAGGTGAAAAATGTCAAGGTGATGAAAAGAAAAAAAGTGTTTCTACATTGACGCAACTTTGAAGACTGACTGAAAAGGAAGATGGAATTGACTTGGGGGGGGGGGGGGTTGCGTGTACTGGGAAGATTACACGTTTTGGGACGACTGCCTGTACTAGGACGACTGCATGTACCGGGAGGACTGCACGTATGAGGAAGTTTACATGTACTGGGAGGATTGCACGTACTGGAACGCGCCTATTGGAAAGATTACACGTATAGAATTTCCCACAATAATAATAGGAACGCGAAATTCAAGTCAAGTTTGGTTACGTTTGGGTAGGGTAGGGTAGGGTAGGGTACTAATGTTTGGGTTAGGTTAGGTTAGGCTAGGATAGGTTAGGTTTTAGTTTATCTATAGCTCTTTCTGGAAATTCATGAATAATACACAATCATTCCAATCATATCATGAGTTTCCCCATTGTCTCTCTATGATTCAGTACACTCGTTTCTAAGAGCAAGTCTTCTCTAAATGTGTCCACCTTGTTGTGAGAGTTTAAAAATACCTACGTGAGTGAAATACTTAGCAAGGTTCTGCAGGCCGATGAATTCCCAGCGAGACATGACGGTCTTAGATATAGCAGCATATATTATTTTATTTTCATTATAGAACGGGAATTCAAGTTGGTGTTTATGGTTACTTAAATCTATATGGGAAACAATTAATTTTTCCATTGGGAGAGAGAGAGAGAGAGAGAGAGAGAGAGAGAGAGAGAGAGAGAGAGAGAGAGAGAGAGAGAGAGAGAGAGAGAGAGCAATTACTAAATAAAAAACGAAAAAGAGAGAGAGGATAGAGATATAAAAATAAATATGAAATAGAGAGAGAGAGAGACAGAGCACTTACTAAATAAATAAAGAAAAAGAGAGAGACAATAGAGATGGAAAAATAACTAAAAATAAATATAAAATAGAGAGAGAGAGAGAGAGAGAGAGAGAGAGAGAGAGAGAGAGAGAGAGAGTCTTATTCTTCATCTCTCTCTCACGTGACAGACAACCCCTCGCTATAGCCTCGACAGGTGATAGATACAACATCATACAGATCCCAGCCGCGTCATCTGAGTGGCGTGTTAATTCAAATTTCTCCTCAATCATACCAATCGCTAGGTCCTCTTTCCCCTTGCTACATTTCTCTTCGCTTCCTGGAATCAAACCCAAAACCTAGTATTACAGGCCACTTCCTTCACTTTAACCCTTCGTCTCCCTTTATTCCCACCCTTTCCCCCTCCCCCCCCCCTCCCTTTTTTTTATCACAACGTACTCGCCAGCGACACACATCGTTAGTCGTGGATACTGCCGCTACCTCCCTGTTCCCTCCTCTCTCACTGTTACAGGTATCGTGGTAGGGTATTCTCTCGCTCTCTCTCTCTCTCTCTCTCTCTCTCTCTCTCTCTCTCTCTCTCTCTCTCTCTCTCTTAAGTTCAGTGCCTTCTCTTTGGTCAAAATTCTCTCTCCTGAGGCTAGCTGACTTTTTGTTTTCTAGATCAATGCTTTACCTCCTAGCAACGCCTGACTCAACTCCCCCCCCCCCCCTCCCCTTACTTCCTATACTTCTGTTTCAGTGCTTTCTCTCCCTGTATTACTTTCCCCCTAAGTTTTAACTCCACTCCCGGTATTACCTTCCCTCTCAATATTACTTTCCCTCCCAATATTACTTTCTTTCGTTATATTACTTTCTTTCCCAGTATGTCTTCCCCTCCCAATATTACTTTCCCACCCAGTTTTAATTTATCTTCCCGTATTACTTTCTCTCTCAATATTACTTTCTCTCTCGCTCACATATAGTTTTTTCTGGCTAATAAATAGACCTTAATATTTAATATCTATCCTTTTTCACTTACCCAATTATTAACTGTCTCTAGATAATTTCCCCAAATTTAACTCCTTACCACCTCCAATTTCCGTGAATCAATAACTCTCTCTTTCTCTTCCCCTCCCTACCTCCCTCCTTCACCCACCGAAAAAAAAAAATCCCAATTTAATTTATCACTTTCCCAAATAAGTTTTCCCCAAAGTTTCCCCAAATTTCCCCAAATATTTTTTCCAACATGAGTCCTCACCAAACAGTTTTTTTTTTTATATTTATTTATTAATTTATTGAATCCTCAAACCAATTTTCCCCCTATTATTTCATACCCGTTTCTTGCAGTTTTTTCCTTGTTTTTCCCCAAATTTCCCCGTCCAGTTATTCCCTAAAAATTTTCCTTTACTATTGAATTATCCGCTCACTTAACTCTTAGCTCAATCCCATCCATTTTTCCTCTCTCTCTCTCTCTCTCTCTCTCTCTCTCTCTCTCTCTCTCTCTCTCTCTTCTCTCTCTCTCTCTCTCTCTCTCGCTCTCTCTCTCTCCCCGTCCAGTTTTCCTCGCGTCCAATAGGCGACCACCTGCCCGGAGCTGGCCAGGTGGGCACGACAGCTGGTCTAACATTGAAAGACCATCCTGGACGAATCCCTCTTTGAAGCAGGGGGTTATCTAAAAGGCTTTGGGGGGGTGGGGAGGGGGAGAGGGAGGTAAAGGATGGAGAGGGAGGGATAGAGGAAGGGAGGGAGGGATAGAGGGAGGGAAGGAGGGAGGAAGGAAGGGAGGGAGGGAGGAAGGAAGGGATGGAGGGAGGGAAAATAATTAGATTTTTTTTAACTCTACCCCCTCTCTCTCTCTCTCCTTCTCTCTTTATTTATTTCTCTCTCTCGATTTCTATCTATTTATCTCTCTCTCTCTCTCTCACTCTATCTGTCTAGTTTGTTTCCTGTTTGTGCTAATGAATAACTAAGCAGATTGAAAGGGGATAAATATAGTGGGATGATTTTAACTCTCTCTCTCTCTCTCTCTCTCTCTCTTTCTCACTTTCTCACAATCTCTCTTTCCTTATCTTTCTCTCCCTCTCTCTCTCGCTGTTATATTTCTCTCTCACATTCTCTCTCTTTCTCTTTCTAAAGTGCATCCCCTTTGTACCAGTAGTTATCTGAGACTGAAGAAATATGGTCAGATGCTTTTAACACACACACACACTTTCTCTTTCTCTCTTTCTCTTTTTCTTTCTCTCTCAAATACATTTTTTTTTCGTAGTTACCTGAAGTCTAAGAGAAATGATCAGAGGTTCTGGGAAAAATAAAACACCTTATCTCTCTCGCTTTCTCTCCCTCTCTCTTTCATTCTCCCTTTCTCTCTCGCTTTTTATATCTCTATAATTATCTCTTCCTTCCTTTTTCCCGCTATCGCTTTCTGTCTCTCCCTCCCTTTCATCCTAGTTATCCGAAGGTGGAAAACATGTAACCAATGCTTTTAAAACTCTCTCTCTCTCTCTCTCTCTCTCTCTCTCTCTCTCTCCTCCTCCCTTTATCTATCCGTTCCGTCCTTCCTCTCTCTTCCATTCCTCTCTCTCTCTCTCTCTCTCTCTCTCTCTCTCTCTCTCTCTCTCTCTCTCTCTCTCTCTCCATCCCTCTCTCTTTCTCTGTCATTCTTTCTCCCACCCTCTCCTCCCTTTCTCTCTCACTTTATCTCCGACATTCTCTATTCCATCCATTCCACCATTCTCTATCTCTATCTCTGTCATTCTCTCTTCCTACCTCTCTCTCCCTCTCTCACTATCTGGCGTCTCCTCCTGTGCTCTAATGAACTAATGGTTTGATAAAAGACTAGAGTAAAATGAGCCACCTATGGGCGACCGTGTAATTAGCTACGCAGAGAAAAAGAGGGGGAGAGAGAGAGAGAGAGAGAGATTACGTATGCAATGTTTTTAATTAATACTATTTTGTTTTGCATCGTCAGCCTGAGAGAGTTGATCCATTTTATTACTTCAAATTATACGCCTATGAATTTTATATTTCTGAAAATTCAACTGATTTGGTCACAAAAGCAATTATTTCTACACATACACACACATCTTTATACACAAACAAACACATAAAGACATGTATACACACATTCGCACACACGCACACATCTCTATGTACACACACACACACGCACACCAATTCCCCCTGTGGAAAGTTGCTAACCGCGCATCTACTTGAATCAAAACAACTTAAGACTTTACAAAGTTTCTGAGACGGTATTTTGCCCTAGATTCTCCCCTCCACGCACTTCGCCCCCCTTTACCCCACACTCCTTTACAAAAAACGTGAAACCTCACTTCTCCCTTTATAGAAATCAGCTAGCTTAAGGTAACCCCTGGTGCTGGACTCACTTAATATACCCAAAACGGGAAATTCTAATTCCCTGTAGCCTAACACAGTGTACAGCAAACGGTGAAAATCTTCCTCCTTTTCAGCAAGAACCAGGTTTATAAGGGATGGAATGTACTCTTCCTTCAAGCGAGAACCCGTTATAAAACAGAGGGGAAACTTTACTTTATCCCCTCGTATAAAAAGGGATACTCCTCATGTCTCTTTGACCCGACGTACGAATGTGTTTGTGTGTGTGAGTTTTATTATGCATGAATGTATGTGCCTGGACAATTATTTAAGTATATATATGCACAATTGTATGTACAGTATATGAAACCTAAACATATTATACAGTCACTGAAAAAAAAACTACCTATACAAAATTGTGTTGAAAAAATTTGACACAACGAACGAAGGCATTTGGCAACACTACCGAGACAACAGGAGTCACAGTGTTTATTCTGAAATTCATCGATCACCCCAAGTAGAGATAGTCTTTTTGTGTGACTGTACATATGATCACCATTAATGTACAAGGGAACGAACAACTGCCTGAGTCAATAAAACAAACGTTTGAAAACACAACCGTATACATGTCTGAACCAAGTAGTTGAATTAAACATAGGGTTGGCAGTCGACCAACTCTCACCTGAGTTTGATAAGCACACGCTGCCTACATTAACCTCATTAACCTGGCCAAGCTCATATGACGTCAAGCTAGGGAGAGTTGTAACACACACACACACACACACACACACACACACACACACACACACACACACACACACACACACAAATTCTATCAGTGTATTACAAAGAAGGAACTTGTAATTTAGGAATGAAGTTTTAACACACAAATAGAAGTTTATGGTAGTTATGATGCTGATGAAAATTATAGTATTAATATTAGTAACAGTGTCGCAATCATCACCATCATCGCCATTATCTTCACCAGTATCATCACCATCACCATCATCATCATCAGTATCATCACCATCACCATCACCACCACCACACCATCACCATCATCATCATCACCACCATCATCACCGTCATCATCATCATCATCATCATCACCATCATCGCCACCATCATCACCACCATCATCATCACCATCATCAACGTTATACGGTCGCTTTCAACACTTGGATGGGTTAGCGGTGATTACCTGATGTCATAGTGTACCAGTTACCTTCAGGCAAATTTAAAGCAAGTTGTACGGTTGGATGGCCTCCTATTGCCACCCAACTTCTACAGAGTTGGAGATAGATTTCAATGTTCCCTGAGTTAATAATAATAATAATAATAATAATAATAATAATAATAATAACGATGATAACTTTGACAATAAAAAAGAGAGATGAAGACTCAGCTTGTTTTCAATTATCCTCACACTGAACACATTTTTATTCTTTTCAGTTCACTCAACTTTCTTCTCGCCCCAATGATAATCCACTAATTTGAAGAGGAATACAATTTTAACGATGAATACCTCACAGCGTTTGGGAAATAAGTTGTTACATAATTATTAAATTTTCAACTTATATTTTATTTCCTATTATGAAGTAGAAAAAGCATTTATAATACTTTTCTATCTATTGTATTTTGATTTAATCTTTCTTCCTACTCCGAAATTTATGCACCGATAATTCCAAGTCTTAAAGAGCGAATGTACTGTCTATTATTTTCAGATCTAATACACTTTAGTTATTCACCTACTTCGTTATAGGATTCAACCTTATTCACCATTGATTAGGCACCATTCATCATTCACCAATTCACAAAAGTACCATATAAATTTCACTTAAGATTCAAAACAGCTGTAAACATTTTTTTTTAATCCCTCGGACACATTTCCCAAGATTTACACCTCAGCATCTTCATTCACTTACACGGTAAACGTACCCTTCCACCCCCACCACCCCACCCCCCCAAAAAAAATAATAATAATAGTCAATAAATGCTAATATAATATTCCAACGTAAATTTTAGAGGGAGTTAATATCACCCAAGGAAAAAAATCCCAGTTATATTTTTCTTCTACCCAGAATTTACGAAAAATGCAAAAAAAAAAAATCAATTAGCATATAGATGGAGGCGAGTGCTAGCTTATGGGGCTATTATATGCACTCTTGATATAAATGGTCGCTATAATGTCCAATAACTGGATTAGATGTGATGCCGTTATTTTTTTCCGGTCCAATGCGAATCCTTATATACTTATTTTTTTTCGGCTGTTACTCTGACGATTAAGCCATTGGAAGTACATTCTGATATGTAGTAGGAGATGTGTGTGTGTGTGTGTGTGTGGTGAAAAAACAGAAATACGGTACTCTGTAATAATAATAATAATAATAATAATAATAATAATAATAATAATAATAATTTATCCCGAGGGAAAATTATCCGGAGGCATTTTATCCACTAGAATTTTGCCCCGCTGGTCGAGGTCTCCTTCTCCCTTGTCAATATCAGACCCGATGGCCAGTCTACCCAGGAAGCTGACTGCTGAAGGAGAAGGTTTAATGGATAAGTCTATATTCACTTATACAACTTTTATTTAGGTAAACCGAAAATCACTTATCCTGAAAAGTACTTAACGTTGACAGAATTTTCATTTATTTATTTATTTATTTTTATATATTTTTTTGCATTGACGAATTCGGTGACTGAGTTGTTCGAAAAATTACGTAATTCTGAGACTGACTTATCCAGACGTTGTCTTATTGTCTTATTAGGTAAATAAACTTATTCTGAAACTGACTAACTCAGAATGTGGGGGATACTGAAACGTAAGGATTGATCACCATAGAATAGAGTTGGGTAGAGGAGACACTTACCCATTGACTTGATTGATTCTGGGAGGCTCTCAAGTAGAAACTAAGATGGCACTCTTGACCACTTAAGAGAAGGAGGGAGGATGAGAGACGGAAGGAGAGTGAGAGGGAAAGGGAAGGAGAGGGTGAAGGAGGATGGCAGACGGAGAGAGAGAGAGAGAGAGAGAGAGAGAGAGAGAGAGAGAGAGAGAGAGAGAGAGAGAGAGAGACAGATATTGATACATTACACACACACACACACACGTATAATATTTCCGTGAGGGGTACAGTAGTTGTTTATTCACAAGGTTAAAGCTTAATCAAATTTATTTCACAAAACATAATAAAATAGATAACTCGGAGAAAATAAAATTAAGCCCAATTTAGCTGTGACAGTAAAAAATGTTGAATACTGTATAGTTGGCAGAGAAGTTTTTACCTTTTTTTTTTTTTACATTTTATTTTATTCCCTTTTATTCACGGATAGATTTTCAACAATTTATATGAAAAGGAGAGTTTGAGAGAGAGGTTTTAGTAAGTAAGGTACACTAAAATAATACAAAATAAAGGTAACAATGATGATAATAAATGAAAGTGTGTGTTATATATATAAAAAATGTGTATTATTATTATTATTATTATTATTATTATTATTATTATTATTATTATTATTATTACCAGTATCAATATATATTACAAGTCAAATATAAAAACAAATATAGAAAAAGGGAGGGGAAGGGAGGGGAGGGGAAAGTACATAGGTAAATGGGAATGAATGAGGTAAAGGAGGAGAAAAAACAGACGAATGAGGAAGAAAACTGGAGAGGGAGAGGGAGAGAGAGAGAGAGAGAGAGAGAGAGAGAGAGAGAGAGAGAGAGAGAGAGAGAATAGCATGTGAATCAAAACGAATAATAAAGAAAGACTAACGACGGAGATAACGACGAAGAAAACCTGATGAAGAAGACGGGGATGAAAGAGAGGCATGGGATAATGACCAGCGTAAAATAATGAGAATAATGAAAATGTGATGAAATTCCCTATTAATCGAAAATAACGTAGAAGAGATGATGGAAAATGATGGAAAAAATAATAAAAAGCCAAAAAAGTTGGTAATAAAGGAGAGGGGATGAAAAAGATGGAAGAATGATGATGATGATGATGAAAGATATAAAGATGGATGATAATAAGATAAGGTAAGAAAGGAAGAGAGAGGATGATGATGATGATGGTGTTAAGGAGAGATCCTAAATATGAGTGAAAATAGGAAACGGGGTAAGGAAGGAGGAGATAGGAGATGATGAACACCATAAAATAATGATGATGAAGAAAATAAAGACAAATGGAAATAAGAAGAGGAAAGGAAGAAAGGAAGACAAGGGAGGTGGTTAAATTTGAGGGAAATTAAATAACATATAAAGGCTAAGAGCAATGGTGAAGGAGATGGATGTGATGAATAAAGAAGATAGGGACAAGGGAGGAAGAGGAGTAATTGGTGTAGTAGGGAAGGTGTTGAGACAGACACTGGGGTCCTGTGGGGGAATTACTGCTTGCTATTCATGTATTCCAATGTAGTCCTGAACACACACACACACACACACACACATATATATTTGTGTGTGTGTGTGTGTGTGTGTGTGTGTGTGTGTGTGTGTGTGTGTGTGTGTGTGTGTGTGTGTGTGTGTGTGTGTGTGTGTGTGTATCTGTATGTGTGTGTGTGTGTGTGTGTGTGTGTGTGTGTGTGTGTGTGTGTGTGTGTTATCTGAGGGGAGGCCACCAAAGTAATGACAGAGGGCGTACATAAACTAGATCCCCTGCATAAAGAGGAAGGTGATAAGAATAAATGTAAAGATCATAGAGGGATAAGGATGTCGTATATAACAGGAGCAGTATACTGTATGTTAGAGTTATTACTGAGAGAACTGTATCAACACAATGAAGGTTCACAAGAGGATGTCTCGAGTAAGTAATTGCGCTACAGAGGACAAATGAAAGGTTTTTAAGGGATATTAACTCATTTTTGGGGGGCATTAATGTATTTAGAAAGAGCACGTAAAATATTTTAGCAAATACTGAAAACATTTGGAGTTCATGAAGAAATTATTAAATACTGTCCATAGTTTTAACTGGGTATATAAAGCAGTAGCGTGATTTTTTTTTTTAGAGACGAGGGAATTCTGGTGTCCTGGGGAAGTGTGTAATATCACTACGACTCGTTTATAGTTGCATGGATGGTGTAGCAACATATGGAAGTAAAAGCGACAGAGAGATGTGCATAATGATGTAGGATGAAAATAGGAGGAGGATCAGCTGCTGTCTGTAGATTACACTGCTACGGCGACAGATGGCTTTGTAAGAGAGCTCACAGTACCAAGGGAATGTTGAGGGTATGAACAAAACAACGAAGTAAATAAGAGGAAGGAAACAGGGAGAACACATGTTATCTTCAGTAGGAATGCAATGGAGAAATTGAGGTGGTTCTCATACCTGGGTATGGAGGCGGGACCAATTAGATCCATAGATGATTAACTAGACCACAGAGAAATGGATGGAGAGAAAGAAACAGGAGATTGAAAAATGTAAGTAGAGAGAGGTAAAGATGAGGACTTATAAAGGAATAGTTGAACCGAATGAGTGAGACGGGCGCGAAGCAAGGACTGTGGCTACGGGAGGTGGTGTGAAGCAAGAGCCGTGTATACAAGAGGTAGCGTGAAGCAAAGACTGTGGGTATAAGATGTGGTGTGAAGCTAGAACTGTGGATACAAGAGGTAAGGAAAAATTGCAAGCGAGAGAAAGGAGAAGATTGAAAAAAAAATATGTCTGGCAGAAAACAGATCAGGGTCTGTTCAAGTGGAAAATATATATTGAAAGAAAGGGAAGTAAAATATTCGTAAAATGAGTGAATAAGAAAGAGCCAGACGGTAAGAGGAAAAGAGGAAGACCAAGAAGGGAACTAAGAGTGACATAAAGTGATATTTGGGAATGACTTGTGGTTCATGGGTGATGTTGGCTTATGTGAAGGTACATGTGGAACCCAGCTTTGAGGTCTTGTGATAGAAAGGCAGCACCGTGGAGGGACATCATTTAGAGCAGTAAGAATGACTGAATGACAACCGAATGGGCGGAGATTGTGAATGTTATATTTACTCATTATTTGTCGGCAACCCTTTATCGAGCGGGGAAAAGTTTGAGTTAAAAAAAATCAAATAAATGTTCGTATATATGGACACTAAGAGAGTTGCTATTCCCACCTATCCAGACTTTCAGCATATATTCTGTAAACACCAACTAATTAGCATATCAAATTTATATTTACAACTTTCCAAATAAAATAACACTTAATCTGGGTTGCATACTAATGCGGTCTACACCACTAACGAATTTTTCCCCATCGTCGGTGACCTATTAATTAAAAGGTCAGGGCAGGTTGACCTTTGGCCCTAATTGCTTCAGTGTTTTGGATGAACAAATTTCGAAACAACCAATTTTTTCACTTACCAGCGGGGGGGAGGGGGAGGGGAAGATAGATTCGTACCATAAAGGTCTGCGTTACTCTGGGCACAACGCAGGCGAACGTTCGTCTGGCATGGTATCCAATAGCACGTCAATACGGAGTTGAGAGGATTGCCAGGCGCTGTTGGTTGCTCTTCCTTGCGTTGTTTTCGAGGTGTGGAATATAGTGTTATACGAGGCACTAAGTTTCTGTTTTGGTTGTGAACGTCTATCATTTTCTGACTTTTGCATTTTTCTTACTTTCTCTTTTCTATTCCTATCTGTATCTCTCTCGTTTTCTTTTATTTTTTACATCTCTCTTTTCTCTCTTTTCTGCCTCACCCTGTCCCCCTCTCTTTATATTTTTTCTCCATCTCTCTGTCTCTCTCTGTCTCACTCCCTTTGTCTTTTCTCCATCACTTTGTCTCTCTTCTACTTTTTGTCGTCAAATGAGAGTCAGTATTAATCACTGATGCACGATTGTCGAAAGAGCGAATTAAACTACACAACACTGACTTAACACCGTATACATATATATAAACTAAGACCTTATACAAATATGACTTAATACCTCTATACAATATATGAACTCACATATAAGAACCATATAATTTTGTGATTTTTTTTTCTAATGAATTTGTATTTAGTCAACTCTTTCGACCATACAACTTTAATCATGAATAAAATGTTACTAATATGTATATAATCACCCATTGATTTTGTTAAGTATTCTCAACTCAACATTACACAGTCAAAAAAATATACGTCTTACTTTCAACATTTCTATAACATAATCGTATGTAATAAAAGTTTTAATCTCAAAATATCTTAAATTAAATATTTGTGTAGTTAACTTTTAAACATCGAGTCATTGTTAAAATTGCCAGAAATTGTATGAATAACCATTCACGGATAATTAATGTTCACAGGCCTACACGTAAAAATTTTGATACATTTAAACTCAAAACAGGATTTATTCAATTTATTTTTCGGATTTTTTTAACTGTTCGTTCTCCATATGTCAATTTTATTCCAATTTAGGTCACTCCTTCAACTCAAAATATTAAATAAATCCGTATTTAATCAACCTCTAAAACAGGTAGGTCGCTCTAAGCTATATTCTGTGTTCCTTGACTCGTGAATTCAATTATTATCGAGATCAAACGACGCAGCTTCCTGATCGCTTGTGTGTTTACCAAACTAAAAGCTCTCTCTCTCTCTCTCTCTCTCTCTCTCTCTCTCATTTTCTCTTTCATTCTCTTTCTGCTTGTATCTCATCCGTTCTCTATATTGCGCTAATTCTCTTTCTTCTCTCTTTTCCTTGCTTCGTTCATTTCTCGTTCTCCCTTTCTCCCTCCATTTCTGCTTCTTGGCCTGTCACTCACACACTCACTTCTTTTCTCTCCATCTCTGTTCGTTTTCGCAATCTCTTACTCTTTATTTCTCTCTATGTATTAACTGCTAATATCTCACTCACTCACTCACTCGCTCACTCACTCACTCAAAAGCTGGACAATGGGTATGATTTGAAAATTAATTACCAATCAAATGAATAAATCAATTCCCTGAATGGTCTAGGATATCAGCCAATGAGATGAGAGTACCAGGCGTCAACCAGCCAATCCGAACAGTCTCGCCTGAATTACCCAACTTAACGAGAAAATCTGCCATGAATCAGCCAATAGGATAAAAACGAGTGAATTTGGGATAAAATATCAGATCTTGATTATAATTTACGTTACAGAAAAAGAAAAAATAACCTATTTAAGATCACATGAAGATTAACCCCACGATTTATTTAACCTTATAAATACTTTCCTCCTATCCTAACTCTAACCTAATCTAAGTTAACCTAACCTAATCTAGCCTAACCTAACCTAACCTAACCTAATCTAGCCTAACCACGTGATCTCTAATTTATTTTAAAGCCTACTAATGATTGAATAAATTGACAGATGAAATAACCCAACAATAAGAGAATGAATATGTAAAAAAAAATATATAAAAAAACATATATTACCGCGTAAATAATAAGAAAAATATATTATAGTCGATAAGAGAACAAAAAAATCAGTTAATTGAGACTTAAGAAACCAAATATATAAACAAAGAAAAATAAACAACTTCAGTACTTGAGGAAACACGAAAACAAATAAATAACAAGAAAAAAATATATAAAAAAACTAGAAATAATAAAGTAATACATAAGAAAGTAGAAACATAGGCAGATAAATAAGGATATACTTTTAAAAATATATAAATAGTCTCACGTAAATATGTAAATTAATGTAGAAAATCCTCAGTAAATTAATATAAAATAAATACTGACTTATATAAGATATGGATAGGTATATGTATTAATGACCCCGTTAATTACCCCCAATCATATGAGTTAATTAATGAATAGCGTCTAACAACAACAAAACAAATTATGCAAATAAACATTATGTACACAAATAAAGTGATCGATGGTAAGAGTTTGATCGATTGTTTGTTTGCATGATTGTGTGTATGTGGATTGTGTGGATGTGGATTGTGTGGATGTTTATCTTGTTTGTGAGGAGGTCTCTCTCTCTCTCTCTCTCTCTCTCTCTCTCTCTCTCTCTCTGGGTTGGAATACGATTGTTTCGGTCACTGAATTTTGTTGAGAAGAAAGACAAAAATATGAAGGTTCGTCCCGGCAGAGAATATTTTAGTCATACACTCTTAAGCACTTAGAGTGACGTAGATGAACTAGCGTAAAAAACAATGGAGTTTAATGGTAGTTTTAACCGAGATATTATTTTTATGGTGGGTCATGGAGGGTTATGTATGTATTCATATTTATTTAGTTTTTTTTTTCGTGAGTAATGAAAAAACAATGTTGCAATGCTCTCGTTTTTTACAGTGTGTGTGTGTGTGTGTGTGTGTGTGTGTGTGTGTGTGTGTGTGTGTTTTGGATAAGTTAGAAAGAGTAGGGAAGGAGAGAAAAGAAAAATTATGAGAGAGAGAGAGAGATAATGGTGAATGATAAAAAAAAATTATCTACAGGTGTTGACAATTGGAATCACACCTTAGCACTAATTGTTGCAGCAGCAGCAGATTGACGCACCTGTCTCGCCACTGCTAGACGCAATATGTGCTCAGCTTTTGTTGTAAAATTTCTGAACGACAATTTATAATGCGAATCGTGCTGAGTGTGTAGTTAGGAGCATTAGTTCGTTGTTTCTCGTTTATAAATTATCATTTTGTTTGCAGTGAGAACGGAGTATTGTCACACCTAGCGGAAGAGTGAGATTATTTCACCTGTATTGAAATAGATTAATAATTTGTTTCTGTTGTTGAAAATTAGCGATGGAAGAAGTGGATGATGGTAGTATATGTATGTATATCTAGACTTAATTCTGAGACCAATTGTTGCTACTAAAGCTAAATTAATTACCTGACGAGTAGTTGAGTACTTGGTAAATAAATAACTACCTTATATAACCGGTACACAAGACGACTCTGGCCCCTAATGTACCTGGGTATAGGAGTCACTAACAGGTCGGACAGGTGTTGATCCGATCTTTAACGTTCAACAGCTAGTGATTTGCTCCACCATAATGACGGTATGTTGGACCGCTCAAGATATAGTCGGTCATCGCTTTCAACAGGTCACAATTGCTCATACACACACACACACAAACACACACTCACACACACACATGTATATATGTATAAACATGTGTGTGTGTGTGTGTGTGTGTGTGTGTGTGTGCAATTGTGACCTGTTGAAAAATTTGACAAAGGAAGATTTAATCATGATGGATATGCTATAATTTACCAGGTATTAATCACACTATGTTATTGAAACCCTAAACAAATATACATCAACCAATTATTTTTTTTTGTAATATAATAAAGGACCGCCGGCCCCCACCACCACTATCACGGCTTCACGAGTCATTTTTTTACTTCTATTATTAGTGTTGTTATTATTATTATTAGTGTTATTATTATTATTATTACTATTATTTTTACTATTATTACTAATAAATCGTGCCCCTACAGCCAGCACGGTCGGGTCTACATGAGGTGGAGCTATTGGACGTACAGAGTTCCTCTACAGGCAACTACAGGTGTGAGGTGGTGGCTGAGGGACCCACCTTCAACACCCACGTCATGTCTGCCAACATGACCATCGTAGGTGAGTCACTGACCATCGTGAGTGAATAGGATTTACTAACGTGTATGGGTGAATAAACCATGGGTGCCAACATGTAGGGGTGGAAAGTCAGAGCAGCCAACATGACTTCTAAGTATGATTCAGAGATACAAACAAAACGTTACAATATCCATAAAACAACAGAGGGAGATAATTACACAGTATATAAAGTAAGAAACAGGAAAAAAGGATAATAAATCGAAAGGTATAAACGAGCAAGAGGTTGATGATGATGATGATGATGATGATGATGAGACAATTAAGAAAAAGGTAACAAAGAAATGAAATAATAAAATCAATAAATAGGAAGATAATTTAATAAGTGAGAGATAAGAGAGAAGGTAATGAAAGAGGAAATAGAAAGGATGGAAAACACACACGAAAAGAAAGAAAACATGTAGAGGAATAATGAAAACAACGCCACAAAGAAGAGGTAGAAGATGGAGAATAAATGGGAATGGAGAGATAATGTGAGAGTGAAAGAAAGCAAGGTAAACAGAAGGGGAGAGACGGAGAAAGAAATGAAACTGAATTTAGCAGAAGGGTTGAGAGGAGCTTAGAAAGGAAAGAACAAGGAAGAAAGACGATGAAGATGGCATGGAAGATGGGAAATAATGTGGGACAAAAGAAAATACAGTAAAGAATATGAAAGAAAAAAATGAGAACAGTAAGAAAGAAATGGTGTGAAAGGCGATGCAAAGCGCCACAGGTTATTGGCAGTGCCATTAAGATCTTTCATATTGGTGTATTTGGTGAGCTTGTATTTGTCATCAACGTGGTATTCCTCTAACTTCCACTGCTAACATTCTATTCTTCAACACCAGGGCCATACAGCTAACATTCTATCCTTCAACACGAGCGCCATAACAGTTAACATTCTATCCTTCAACACCAGCGCCATAACAGCTAACATTCTATCTTTCAACACCAGCGCCATAACAACTAACATTCTATCCTTCAACACCAGTGCCATAACAGCTAACATTCTATCTTTCAACACCAGCGCCATAACAACTAACATTCTATCCTTTAACACCAGCGTCATCACAGCTAACATTCTACCCTTTAACACCAGCGCCATAACAACTAACATTCTATCCTTTAACACCAGCGTCATCACAGCTAACATTCTACCCTTTAACACCAGCGTCATCACAGCTAACATTCTATCCTTCAACACCAGCGCCATAACAACTAAACATTCTATCCTTTAACACCAGCGTCATCACAGCTAACATTCTATCCCTTAACACCAGCGTCATCACAGCTAACATTCTATCCTTCAACACCAGCGCCATAACAACTAACTTTCTATCCTTTAACACCAGCGTCATCACAGCTAACATTCTATCCTTTAACACCAGCGTCATCACAGCTAACATTCTATCCTTCAACACCAGCGCCATAACAACTAACATTCTATCCTTTAACACCAGCGTCATCACAGCTAACATTCTATCCCTTAACACCAGCGTCATCACAGCTAACATTCTATCCTTCAACACCAGCGCCATAACAACTAACTTTCTATCCTTTAACACCAGCGTCATCACAGCTAACATTCTATCCTTCAACACCAGCGCCATAACAACTAACTTTCTATCCTTTAACACCAGCGTCATCACAGCCAACATTCTATCCTTCAACACCAGCGCCATAACAACTAACATTCTATCCTTTAACACCAACGTCATCACAGCTAACATTCTATCCTTCAACACCAGCGCCATCACAGATAACATTCTATCCCTTGAGGTATTAAGAGCTAAATATGGCACCCTTTAACACCAGCGCCATCACAGCCAACACGCGATATCTCTCAGCGACCGAGTAACAGGAGCAGGCGGTAATGGTGCGGCGCTGAAGGATTCCAAAAGCCTCCCCAGGATAGCCAATGTGCGGGGTCGTGGTTCAGGGGATCATTGCCGAGACTAAATGGGCCAGTATTTCAGCGGGCAGCTCGTGACACGGGACCCACCCAAGGACCCGCTTCCAGAAATGGGTCTTCAGGAGTAAGGTGAAGTGGGGGTGTGGAGAGGGAATTTCCCACTGTAGCTTGCGGCGGGATTATCCGAGGGCAGGTGGGGATTGGGGATTGGGAATTGGGAGGGAGGGAGTGGGGGAGGAGAGGGGTATGAGTGAAGACGTAATCCCCTTAGCTTGGGAATGCTGGGATAGGTATAAAGGGATGACATCACAGCCCTGGGAGTTAAGGAACGTGTGAGGATGGATGAGGAAGAGGGAGCAAGTTATCTGAGCAGCTCTTCAAGAATACGACATTACTTGAGGGGTAACTTGTAGGTGATGTAGCCTGGAAATACTGTACCTGAAGCAGCTAGTAAGTCTGGAATACCTCTCTCTCTCTCTCTCTCTCTCTCTCTCTCTCTGTCTTTCTCTCTTTTTCCTTTCATTCCTCCTTCTACCCTTTTGCAGTCTCTGTCTTTAATTCTGTCCCCAATTAATTTTCTCCCTCTCTTTCACTTTCTTTCTTATTTATTTCTTCCTTTCTTTATTCCCATCCCTTCTCTCGATTTATCTCTATCTCTCTCTCTTTAAATCTGTTAGATAATATTTCGTCTTTCCTTTTCTTGTTCCATCCCTCTTATCACCTTTTTTTTTTTCTCATCCTGTTGTCTCTCCCTTCTTCCCGGTCACTCTCATCGTCTCACTTTCTTCCTCCCGTTTCCCCCTCCCTTATTACACCTGCATTCTCTTATTTCACAAGTTTTCTTCCCTTCATATCCACACTATTTATCACATTCCCTTTTACTTTGTTTTCCATACCAGCTTCTCTTCCATCTCTCTTTCTCTCTCTCTTTCTTGTTATTTCTATCGCACAATTCTTTAATTTCTGATAATATATATCTCTCTCTCTCTCTTTCTCTAATCTTATCCCTCTCTCTCTCTCTCTCTCTCTCTCTCTCTCTCTCTCTCTCTCTCTCTCTCGTTCTCTCTACACTCTCTCTACTCTCTCTCTCTCTCTCTCTCTCGTTCTCTCTACACTCTCTCTACTCTCTCTCTCTCTCTCTCCTAAATCAGTACATTTTTATCCCTCTCTCCCTCCATTTAATCTCACTCTCTCTCTCTCTCTCTCTCTCTCCAACCTATGACAGTCTTCCTTCCACCTTCGCCATTTATCTAATCTGTTTTTTTTTGTGTTGTTTTTTTCCCGGCGCCTGTGACATTGTTTATATGAATTTTAATTACGTGTGAGCATTCATTAGGCTTGGAGCTCTTTTCCTCCTCTTTCTTTTGCATTCTTTCTCCTTTTTCTCAGCCACAAACCCTTTTCTCTTTCTGTCATTCACTGTATTCCTTGGTTTAATCTTTAGCCTTTCTCTTTTCTTTGTCTACTTTCATTTTCTAATTTTTCTTTCCAATCTTCTTTCTTTTTTTTTAATTTTCTTCTCTCTCTACTATATTTCTCTCTTTATCTCCCTTCCCCCCTTCCCTCTCTCTCTCTCTCTCTCTCTCTCTCTCCTCCTGTCTTTCTCTACCTCTCTAAAGCAATACATTTCTTTCTCTTTAACTCTCTTTCTCTACATAATTTCTTTCCTTCTTCCTTTCTCCCTCTTCATCCCTGTTATCTAACCTTTTTCTCTATTACTCTCTCCTATGTCTTTATTTTCCTGTATTTATCTCCTTGTTCTATCTCTCCACTTTTCTTTCTTTGTCTCTCTCTCCTTTTTTTTCTTTCTTTAAATCTTTTTCCTATTTATCTCCCCTTTTATCTCTCTCTCTCTCTCTCTCTCTCTCTCTCTCTCTCTCTCTCTCACTCTCTCTCTCTCTCTCTCTCTTCTCTCTCTCTCTCTCTCTCTCTTCTCTCTCTCTCTCTCTCTCTCTCCACGCATCTCACACAACACGCTTACATGACAAATGGAAAGCACTTCCTCTGATGTAGATTCATCACCCACTCAACCACAGATGAAGCGTTTCCTCCTGTCTGTCTGTCTGTCTGTCTGTTTGTTTGTTTGTATGTCTGTTGCCAGTCTCTACATTTTTGTCACATTCTGTCTGTCTGTCTGTCTGTTTATATGTCGGTTCATATCATCTGCTGTCTGTCTGTCTGTTAGTCTGAATCTTTGTCAACTGTCTGTTTACCAGTTTGTATCTATCAGTTGTTGTACCGTCTGTCTGTTTAGTAGACAGTAAACTATACTCACAGTACAATAGTAATAGACACAAGGAACAAATATGAGATATAGGGTGACATAGGCAGGCACAGAGAGAGAGAGAGAGAGAGAGAGAGAGAGAGAGAGAGAGAGAGAGAGAGAGAGAGAGAGAGAGAGAGAGAGAGAGAGACCTATGCAAAAATAAATAAGCGTAGAGACAAACAAGAGAGAGAAAGAGATGGATAGAGAAACACACAGGAACAAATACACGGACGAATAGCAAAGACAAAGTGAGACATAGTGACAAGGAGATAACACAAAGACATACTGAGACCCAGGGAGATACTGAGAGTTATAGAGACATACAGCGACACAGACTCAGAAACTCATACACTGTGAGTATAAACAGAAGCACAGTGATACAGAGAGAAACAGACACGTGTACATAAAGACAGATAAACAGACACTTGCACATAAAGACAGATACACAGACACTTAAATGTAATGACACTCACAAGATAAAGACATATACAAAGACAAAGATAAAAGATAAATACAATTAAGTGTGGCACAGATACAGGAGAAACAGCTATGTCCCCCTGCCTGTTAATTTCCTGCTTTGGTTGTTGAAGTTTATAATAATCTTCTAATGTTCGTTTACTTCATCTACCTAGAAATATATACACATATATTTTTTTTATAGTAAGGTTAACCATTATCTCCTAAGTCCAGTTCTCTTTCTTTAATGCCTGCATCGATCACAAGACACTAAGCATTTGAGTCATTATCCTCCTAGTTTGTTATTTTGCCGGCAGATATCCTCACCATGTTCCTACACTGAAGAACATCCGGGGAATTAACATTACACTATTATTTTGCCGGGTTACAACTCTCTCCTCCCCCACGTTATTTTACTTGGAAAAAAATAAAATAAATAAATAAATAAAACCTCCTACCGAACACTAACTCTTTTACACTGACACTGTCCTCTGGCCCATTACTTTACCGGAAACTAACCCAAGACCTGTTATTCTTCCGGTAGACACACACACACACACACACACACACACAAACTGGTTCCCACGTCTCCAGCCAGTCGCTACAACTCTTCTCGTAGACCCATTATTTTGCCAGACGCTAACTCCTGTCTCGTTATTCTTGCAGTTGATTCCCCGGAGAGTAACCATAATCTGTTTTATTACCGGACACTCATTCATGTTATGTTATTCTTCCGTTAGACATCCTAAAATAATAATTAGATTTCCTTATGTTACCGGATGCCAATTTTACCGTCACACAACCTGGATAATAAAGCTTCACCGTTAATTTTTCCGGGGGATGATTATGTTTTCCGGATGTTAGCTTCTGCCATGGTATTCTTCCGGCAGACACTAACCACCCAGCTTCACCATGTTTCCAGACACTAATTCCAGCCCCGTTATTCTTCCGGCAGACACCACTGACACGAAGCCGAGGGTGACTGGACTGGAGGCATCGTATAGAGATGGGGAAACTATTAGCCTGAACTGCACCTCGCTGCGATCAAGGCCTCCATCTACCCTCACCTGGTCCAACAATGGTCAGAAGGTGAGTGAGGGGAGAGGGAGAGGGATGAGAGGGATGGAAGAGAGGGAGAGGGAAAGGGATAAGAGGGATGGAACAGAGGGAGAGTTGGAAGAGAAGGAGAAGAGAGAAGGTAAATGAAGTGGGAGTGGGGGGTGGAAGAGGAGGGAAGAGACGGAGAATAGGGAAGAGAGGGAGGAAAGAGACTGAGAAGAGGGAAGAGAGGGAGGAAAGAGAGGGAGAAGAGAAAAGGTAAATGAGAGGAGTGTGGAGGGAGGAGGAGGGAAGAGAGAAAATTGGAAGAGAAAGAGGAGAGAGAAGGTAAATGAGAGGGGGAGGAAGAAGGAAGACGGAAGAGAAGGAGTTGGAAGAAGAGAAGAGAAAGGGGAAGTGAGGGGAGAATGAGGGGAGGGGGAGATGGAGAAAATAGAAGGTAGCTGGGAAGAGAGGAAGAAAGTTGGAAGAGAAGAAGAAGTAGAGAAGTTGAGAGGGAAGGGAAAGTAAGAAGAGCGGGAGAAGGTAAACGGTGAATGGGAAGTGAGGAGAGGAAGAAGAAAGGAAAGAGTAATTTGGAGAATGAAATAGGGGAGAGGGAGAGTGGAGAGAGGGAAGAAAGTGGGGGAAACAGGGAGAAGAGGGAAATGGGTCGAAGGGAGACGAGGGTGTATAGGGAAAGAACGATAAATAAAAGGTGAAATAGATGGGAAGAGGGGATCGGGTGAGTGGGCAAGGGGAGATAAGAGGAGAGAGGTGGAGTGGGAAAGGGCAAAACAAAGTGAGAAGAAGAGGAAGAGGAGAATGTAAGAGAAAGAGAGGGGTGAGAAGACCTATAAACTGTAAAGAAAAGAGTGAAAATGGGAGGAGAGGAACAAAAAAAAAGAGTGAGAATGGCAGGTATTGTAAGTGTCGGTGGAAGGGGAGAAAGAGATAAGAGGGAGGGAAGAAAGGAAATAGGGAGGACGAAAGGAGGGGTAAGTGAGGCAGATAACTGAATTGGTTTATCCTTGGTTTTGGTTAAGTGCTGAAGGAAGGGGAAGAGAGGACAGGGGGGAGGTGGAAAGAAGAGGGAGGAGAGGGAGAAGGAGGTGAGAGGGGAAAGAATGTCTGAGAAGAAGGGATAAACTAAAACCAAGAGAAAAACACGATAAAAAAGATACAAAACCAAATCCAAGTAAAAATCAACTAATAATACAAGATTAAACAAGAGGATAAAAAAATCCTAGACAATTCCACACGAAAAAACCCAGAAAAGATGAAAAGAAAACCAAAATAAAGAAGACAAAAACAAAGAAGAAGAAAATAAACAATGTAGAAACCATCTCTCTTTAGTTGTGGTTATCAGGTAATATTTCCAGTAGGTAATGAACACAAGTCGATCCAGACATGTGCAAGAGGTTAAGAGGTAATACACAGGACATCTGACGAGGAGCTTTTGTACTGGATGTAAAAGGCACGCCCATCTAGACGCCAGGATCTGTTTGTTTTCACCAACCAACTATTTTATATAGTTTATAGTGATGTGGTGCATTGTGTGGTGGGTAAGTGCAGACACAACACCGGACGATGAGCCTTTCCGGGGAAACCACAGGACCGTATATAAGAACATGTGTTAAGAGTGTGGTCTTAGTAGTCGGTGTCCAGCAGGGAGGAAGACTGTGTGTGTGTGTGTGTGTGTGTGTGTGTGTGTTTCACTTAGCTTAGGTTGTCTCACTCACTACCTACCGTATCTTAAGTTAGCGAGTTAAAATATAATATTAAAAATTATTAAATATAGCTTTATAAAAAAAATAAAAATATACCTCTTAATAATCTTATCTACCCTTTACCTCTGCCACATAGTTGTTTAAAAAAAATTCTTTGGATATAATAACCATAAATAATTGGTAATTTGGCGAGTTACAAGACTAGTAGCATCAGATCGACCTACCAGCCGCCTGGGAAACACAAGTCCTCCACAATCTTGAATATCAGGTAGAATTATTCAAGCTACGAGAAAAAAAAATAGAATAAAAAAATAAATAAATAAAATTAAACCCAGAAAGCAGAACTAGATGAGTGGGAGGGTTGGTAAAGACAATCCCAATCATTTGTGAGGAAAATGCTTGACCCTGAACTCAGCGGCGGGTGAGTCAGGCTGAGAAAATAAACACCGTAAAAGCTTTGTTGCTCAGTGGTCAATCAAGGTCCACTACCACCCAACACTTAAGCCAAGTGCTACATACACCTGGCGCACACACACAGAGAGAGAGAGAGAGAGAGAGAGATTTATTCTGTAGTCTTCACATAACAACAACAGTCTTCGCTAAACCTTTATTTTACAAAACAAAACAACTTTTATTACTAACTACCCTAGTCCTAAGTTAACCACACAATTCCTTTATAAGTTTATTCTCCAAAACCTTCCATAAATCGACCAGAGACAAATTCCCAACGCCGAAATTCCAACATTTACTCGCATATGAGCCCAAAATACTGTACCAAAAGTCGCAAAGAAATGAAGGGAAAAATTCGCAGAGACAAAATTTGCATCTATTTAGCATAACCGTGGAGGGGAATTTCCCACCTGCATCGAAACAGTACATAAGGGAGACGGGCCGACGATCACACGCTGTAAACTGACTATTTACGACAGAACGGTGGTGGGTCGAGTGGGCCCCAGTGCAAACAGGGTCTGCCTAAATTGGTCTCAGTTCTAATGGGACCCAACGTAACCAAATGAAAGTAAATCTTACAAATAGGATTGAGGCTTTGTCGTATTTGGTTCCATTTCTAATAAGCCTCAATTTTTAACCTGACGGAATAAAGTTCATTCCTAAGAGGTCACAATCCTAACCTAACCTAACCATTAGACTGATGTTTCACTAGGACTGGGGCCTCCAATCCTTATGTTTAGGTTATGTGAGATAAAACTTGGGACCATTTGACCGAACACCCGATAATGTGAGCACTTACTTTACGATAGAGTTACGAGCTAAGCAAACTTACGAGGGGCTGAGTAAGTGTCAACTGTTATTGTTAAGATAAATGTTTCATGAATTCTGTGTGTGTGTGTGTGTGTGTGTGTGTGTGTGTGTGTGTGTATGTGTGTGTCTGTATGTAGAATACCTCCCAAACACAAATACCGCCATACTGTGGGTTTTTTTACTTTCAAAACTTACATAAATAGAAAATAATAACACACCCAAACATTTATTTTCACACCTTATGTAAAATTCGTAACTCACAACAGAATAATTGAAATTTCTGTTATATTCTTTCTCTCTCTTTGGGCTCAGAGATGGTCTTTATTTTTGTATATATTTTTTTTTCTCCTTTATGGGTAGAGAGAAAATTAGTTTTAAATTTTTCTCATGGTTTATAAAGCACATTGTTGATTACTTTCAGAGAGCGTGATAAAGTGTCTATATGCAAAATAGTAATGTTTAGTTTGGTGGGGCTCTTTTCTCTCGTCTTTTCTATATTGTGTTGAAATTTTACTCTACTTTTCATTTGTATAATGAGATTTTATAATATTTTATTTTCACGTTTTTTCTTCAGTTTTATTTATAGCTCTTCTGGTTCAATTTAATTTTTTACACTTTCTTTCTTTATTGTTATATTATTTGTTTTACTTTCATTTTAACCTTTATGTTTTCATTTTCTATTTTCATTTTACAGGAATTGCTTACTTTGCCCTTCATTTGTATACTATTTAACTTTCCGCATTCACCTTAAGTTTACTTTCATTTATAACATACACGGCGGGTTGAGGTGTTGATTGTATGTAGAAGTCCGCGTGCTTTATTGGGCTGATGAAATATATATGGATCCTCGTGTTTCGAAGCCGGATTTGGTAAAACGTTACTCTGACCACCTACGTGATACGGGTAGTTCCCATTAGAGGTTCACGGCGCCATAAGCTCATTGAACAGGCTTTGTGTGAAATATAACAGAGTCAAGGACTGCTTTTAGTATCCTGGTGGTCCAGAGGTAGCGTTCCCCGGTCACAGTCATGGGTTCGAATCCTGGCGGGTTGAGGTGTAGATTGTATATAGAAGTCCGCGTGCTTTATTGGGGTAATGAAATATATATATATATATATATATATATATATATATATATATATATATATATATATATATATATATATATATATATATATATATATATATATATATCAGAATACAGTCCTCATATCTGAGGGTTGGGGACCACAGTCCTCCACTCTAAACGTTCTCGAGCTGTTTTTTCCAATCCTCTGTAGTTTGTTAAATACTTTTTTATTTATGCCTTTTATATTTTGTTTTTACTTTCTACATTTAAATAGTTTTTTTAAACTTTAATAGTATGTTCTTTACTATAGCAGTACTATATTTTTTTTGTATTTTGTATATATTTAGCACAAAAATAGTTCAGTAGTTTCTATAATTTTGCAATAGTTTTCAGTGCTTTATTTTCTTTTATTTGTTGTAACTTTTTGTCCCCTTTACTACCTTTTACGTTTTTGGTGTTAAAATTTAGGGTGGAGCGAGCCATGAATTAGTGTCTGCTTAACAAGGAGGATATATGCGCGTTTATTTGTTTACACTGAAAAACACGATTCTGTTTATTTTCCAGTGGGGATGTTTTTATGTCTAGTGCACTTTTTGCCACACACACACACACACACACACACACACACACACACACACACACACACTATTATTATGTACTCTCTCTGGATCTCTGTATTTCTCTATCATTCTCTCTCTTTTTTTCAATAATTCGTTCTCTTATTCTACCCCCTTTCCCCTCTCTCTTTCTCTCTTCTCCGGCTCTCTCTTATAAACATTTATCCTCCTCATTTACCATCAGTTTCTAAAGGGAATCAACTGCTCTTTAAGTCTTATTAAAATCCTAACTCTTCCTCTCACTTCATTATTGAATTTCTCTCTCTCTTCAAGTTCTTCCCAATTATCACCTTGCTGTTCTCGTTCCCGCCGTAAATGCAACAAATTCATTATAACATTATTTTTTTTCAAAGCTGATTTCTGAATGTCTGTAGATGAAATATTTTAATGATGAGAAGTTCAAAAGCTGGATGAACATATATTTTTTTATTTTTTGTAATGTAAAGTATTATATAATTCAGAAGTTGTAATATAAAGGATTAATTTGATAAACATAAAAAAAATGATGATAGTTTAGGTTACACCAGTATAGCTGACACCATCCAGGACAATACCGTCGACACTAATGGAGGAAATGAAAGGAAAAGGAAGATGGTGAACAGATCGAAGGCCAACTTACTGGAGATATGGAAGGTCAAATGTAACACTACCACGGCTGGAGTATGTATGAGGGTGATTTTTATAACTTGATATATAACAATTGGATACGAACTACAGAGCTACAAGCAGTGCTGGGTCATGTGGGTAAACAAGTCAATGTAATAATAATAAGGACTTTCACCAAACTCATCGACATTCAGAAATAACGCTCGATACTAAGAAATGTGACGATCACTATTTTTTATTCACGGAATTTCGTAAAAAAAAATCCTTACTACTTTTCGAAAACATACGATAGCAAATAAAACTAAAATGAAACCACGATATCATAAGTTCGACGGACAGCCACAAGTAAATATATTTTCATCCTTAACTAGTTACTTATAATTCATTAGGTCGTTAGGTCCTTCAGGTGGGCAACTGCTCCTGCCTCATCGAGAAGGTGAACTCTTCAGTATCCCCCCGTCAGTATCAGTAACAATAACAGTTTATATAGAATGATCGAAATTTAATATCTTACTTTGTTTCACCAAGAGTTCCCAGAATTTATTGCTACTTCTTGAGCTCAATCACTAAAGTTACTATAGCTATCGGCTCCATTAGGGGAAGGTTACATTAAAGGGGAGGGAGGAGAGACCAATACAAATCCCTCAGAAGGCTCCGCGAAGGGTTAAGTTCCATTAAAAGGGAGGGAGGGAAGGTAGGAAGGAGGGAGGGAGGGATAGACTATAGGAGGGATGGAGGTAGTGAGGGACGGGAGGAGGGAAGGAGGGAATGAAGAAAGGAAGGAAGAAGGGAAGGAGGGAGGGAAAAAGAGATGGAGAGAGGGGAGGGAGGGAAGAAGTTAGAGAAGGTAGGGAGGGGAGGGGGAGAAGTACAAACCCCTCCTGACTTAAGGGTAAAGGGTTTTCTTACACGATTAATATGCTAATATCTAATTTGAATATCAGGAGCTCCAACGAGTCTTTATGTTATTAGACTCTTGGAGGACTGAGACACTGATGGTGTGTGTGTGTGTGTGTGTGTGTGTGCGTGTGTGTGTGTTGGTATACGGATGAATAACATAAAATACGGGAATATATAACAGAGGTCATCCAACACATTACAGGTATTATCGACTATATACCACTTGTTACGCAAAAACAATGTGACATATTTATTTTCGTGGTATAACATGAACTGATATACGAGGCGTGTGTATATATGTATATGTGAGTATACTGGGATATTAAACAGTGTGGTTGGTGATATCGCATGAAATATATAAACAATAAAATGTGTAATAAAATAGAGTATAACTTTATTTAGAGATGAGTAGTTTTAGTTGAGTATCTCTCTCTCTCTCTCTCTCTCTCTCTCTCTCTCTCTCTCTCTCTTCCACGTCTCCCCCACCTCTCTCTTTTTATGTATTTGTACAATTGAAATGGAAATTGGTATTCATTTTCTGGTGTATACATTACCTACAGTGTTTACCGACGCCTGCAATGTTTAGATAAAATGATATATGTTGAATGTTTTGCAAGTTACGCACATATAAACAAAACGATAACAAAGGTTCCTGACGTGAATGATGATGAGGGATATATATATAAACATTTATATATATCTCAATATTTTTCCTCGATATATATTTTCCTTACTTTATTGTACTGTTTATACCAATGGTGCTCTCTCTCTCTCTCTCTCTCTCTCTCTCTCTCTCTCTCTCTCTCTCTCTCTCTCTCTCTCTCTCACAATCCTACATCCATCAGGGCTTTACTTGTGCTGCCGTTAATGGGAGAAAGTAATATACAACATAGGTTATATAATGGCGGCCATGCCATCATTAATGACGACCCAAGCTATACAGGTACACCTATCAGCTTTATATTAATGGTTCACTGAGGTGTGTTTACCGCATCTAGGATAATAGTGATCTATATATATATATATATATATATATATATATATATATATATATATATATATATATATATATATATATATATATATATATATACTCTCTATGTCCGTTTGTCCGTCTGTCCGCCCCGTCACTCCTCTCACAGTTACCGTAAATAAAAGGACAGTGAAAATGATTGGAGTGTCAGTACGTGTGTTTGTTGTAATGTGAAACCTGTTACCCTGATAGTAGACGTGAATATTGTAATATGAACTTTTATCTCCCTTCGTTCAGTGTGTCAGTGTTAGTTTCCTGCTCGTCCATTGTTGTCGATTTTTTCCCCTGTTTATGTACATACATACAAAAACAGACTCTCTCTCTCTCTCTCTCTCTCTCTCTCTCTCTCTCTCTCTCTCTCTCTCTCTCTGTGTGTGTATGTACATATGCAACTAAATTGATAATTAAATTATAATTTACTTGATAATTTTATAAAATATTAATAATAGTTTGATTATAATTTTCGTGACACATAATACTACAGCATTTAATATTACAGTACATAATATTACAGTGCATAATATTACAGTACATATTACAGTACAGTATTGCAAAACAGTATTACAACACATATGATTACTGGTAGAGAGGTGTGAGTACGGGCTAGAGAGACATATACAACAAGACATGACACACCGAACCTCGCCTTTACTGTTGCTATTCTCACTGGAGCATGAAACCCCAAGCTCGTGACGTCATTTCAATGTTCGCTTAGGCTCTCATTTATGACCCGATGAAAGGTCCTACAATGGATTTCTCTACCAAGTTTGAAATTTTTTTTTTTTGTTAGGAAACAGTTTCTGACGCATTATGCAATTTTGGGGATGGGCAGTGGCCTTGAATTTATGTAGGACAGTGTGTGTGTGTGTGTGTGTGTGTGTGTGTGTGTGTGTGTGTGTGTGTGTGTGTGTTACCCCAAGTCATCTCCGCAGTTAATTACTAAACTCGATTTCTTTTGATTTCTTGACGCCATAGCGAAATATCATCCCCCCAAAAATATACTTAATTTGACCTACATGGAGAAATCTAATGCAACAAATCCCACCCTCCTACCGTGGTTCACATTAGAGTCATCACGAAAAAATTGATTCCTTAACTATCAATGACTATGATCTTCAACATTGATCTTGACCTGACAATAAAAAAGTTTAGTGTCTGCTGTACAGTATATATACCCAGCACAGTTTATTCATCACCTTTGATCAGTTTTGGTGTCATTATGGGTCTGATATTGACGATGGTGTTGACATATAAACAAGCAAACAAACAAGCAAGCAAGCAAGCAAGCACAGACAGACACGCTCGGAAACCTACAGAGGGTCAAGGTGATAACAAACAGACTAACAGCTGCTGATAAGTACATGAGAAATAAGTATAAATGTAATAAGTGTTTAAAAGTACAAATTATAAGAGGTATTTTTAAGTACAAGTTATAATAGTTACTAATAAGTACAATATACATTTATACCGTAATCGAAACAGGTGTTCTAAATTTACAAATGAATTAATAATTTTTGTATCACGGTGGTCATTAATTAGAATGGTCTTTGAAAAAAAAAATACAATTCATATTTGTTAACTTTAATTGCCCTTTGCATATTTAAACATCATTATTGTGAAATTTATTTATATACATATTTACATGAGTACAGAGGGAGACAAAGACAGATTCATATTTCAAAATTCTCTCTCTCTCTCTCTCTCTCTCTCTCTCTCTCTCTCTCTCTCTCTCACACGACTTAGGATTCCCTCATATGTTCACCATACTGGACAGACTAAACCTCAGGCCCATATCAGTTTTCTCCGGGTAAAATATTGTTCATGTAACTCAGCTATGGAACTGATCGCTATAATGCCGTAAAACCTAATTATATTTCATCCTTATTACTATTAGTGAAAATAAGCTAAAATTTTTTTAGGGGGAAAGGGGAGGGGGTTGTGGAAAGTGGGGAGGGAGAGGAAGGGAAAGGGAAGGAGGGGAAGGAGGATAGTTGCAAGATGCTTTTTTTTACTCTATTTTACTATCCTACCTCTGTTATTAAACTAGCCATGTACAGGTAAACATCACTTAAGTGTTTGAAGATGTATATGACAAACATCTCTTCACTCGGGGCTGTGTACTGGACCCGTTAAAAAAATATTGGTCCGATAAATTGTGCGTAAAACAGAAGCGTGTTTTCCTTCTTTTTTTTTTTTACTCCAAACTATAGATCATATTTTCAAAGTTTTTTTTTTTAGCATATTGGAGGGGAATAATATAGGGGGGGGGGGCGTAGAGGGACCTAAGGGAGGGAAAGGGGGAAATAAAAGAGATTGACAACTAATTTTTGAGTTTTCATATTATATAATTGCCTCTCTCTCTCTCTCTCTCTCTCTCTCTCTCTCTCTCTCTCTCTCTCACATCCTTCCTTCCCTCTCATAAACACTGCGTCATCCTTCCTCTCCCCTTCTCCCTCCCCTCCTTCCCCTCCGCACACACGGTAACCCTGGTCATGAAAGCAAAGCGAAAGAACTTCATCTCAAAGGACTTGCGAGACGCCCCTGGATAATAGGACGTCGAGGCGGAGTAAGAAATTGTTTATACCTCAAAGAGACAGACACCACCCCCCATTCCCCTCCCCGCCCCCCCTCCTTCTTTCCACCCCAGTCACTCACACTCTTTGTTTGAAGAAAATTTACACTCGTAGGAGGAAAGTCTTAGTGTGAAGCTAATCGATACTGTCCGTGTCCCTGTCCATCTGTCTAATAACCCAGAGGCCTTTATCGGCTGTCTGTCCGTCCGTTTATCTGTACCTTCCCCCGTCTGTACTACTTTCCATCCATCTATCTGTCCGTATTTCCTTCCGTCTGTTTGTTTCTCTATCCTTCCACTCTTCTTTCCTACTTTCTATCCATCTATCTGTCCGTATTTCCTTCCGTCTGTTTGTTTCTCTATCTTTCCACTCTTCTGTCCTACTTTCTATCCCTCTATCTGTCCGTATGTCCTCCCGTCCGTCACTTAAGGAATGCTGCCCAGTTAACACCCCGATGGAGGAGCAGTGATGGTCATGTTCTCATTGTGACCTTGACCACTACCACTACCACTTCACCAAGGTCACAAAAGTCATAGTCTGTCTTCTAAGGGATGTTCCTTCTGTTTACCACCAATTGACAGAATTAACTGACGCGTGTAACAAACAGACAGACAGACACACAGACAGACATTCTATCCAACCGTCAATGAATATAAACAAGACGGACAGATAGACAGACAGGTATAGAAACAGACAGGCAGACATACAAACCATCCAACCTTCAATAAAGACAAACAAAATAGACAGACAGATAAACAGGCAGACTGACAGACAAACCAAACAGACATAACGGACCGAACGATAGACTACCATGAAGATTTCTGGCTGGTTGGAATTTAGGAAAAGTTTAGTATTCAGAGAAGGAAAGAAACAAACGCCAGGTGTTGCATATTAGGATCTCTCTCTCTCTCTCTCTCTCTCTCTCTCTCTCTCTCTCTCTCTCTCTCTCTCTCTCTCAGGGGTGATGATAATAACATAAGATCCTTCTACTAATGTCTCTTGTATGGCCCTGCTGAGCAATCCTTATTCCAGCATAAGAGTCCCTTAATGGCGTTCACTTATACATGTTCTCTTGATGGCGTTCACTTATACTGTACACGTTCTATAATAGCGTTCACTTATACTGTACACGTTCTATAATAGCGTTCACTTATACTGTACACGTTCTATAATAGCGTTCACTTATACTCTACACGTTCTCTAATAGCGTTCACTTATACTCTACACGTTCTCTAATAGCGTTCACTTATACTCTACACGTTCTCTAATAGCGTTCACTTATACTCTACACGTTCTCTAATAGCGTTCACTTATACTCTACACGTTCTATAATAGCGTTCACTTATACTGTACACGTTCTATAATAGCGTTCACTTATACTGTACACGTTCTATAATAGCGTTCACTTATACTGTACACGTTCTATAATAGCGTTCACTTATACTCTACACGTTCTATAATAGCGTTCACTTATACTCTACACGTTCTATAATAGCGTTCACTTATACTGTACACGTTCTTTAATAGCGTTCACTTATACTGTACACGTTCTCTAATAGCGTTCACTTATACTGTTCACGTTCTTTAATAACGTTCAATTATGTTAATTCGCTCTCTACGCTCACTAGACGTTGTTCACTTATAAACGTCTCGACGGGTTTTTTTTGTTAACCTATGCACGTTTTTACAGTGGATGGCGTTCACTTTATACACCAAACTCTCTACGTATCTTGGCGTTCGCTTGGACACGTCTTTACGCTTCATATACTGGATGTGTCAATTTACTTTAGGCAGCACTCATTTATATCTGCGTTTCCTACATGACGTTCACTTAATATGTCTACACACACGGTTATGTCTTACAAATTGTATTTCTTTCGTTTTTCCAAGATATTCAGTGTCTGTTTATCAATTTGTCCATATTATTATTATTATTATTATTATTATTATTATTATTATTAATATTATTATAATTCTGTCTTTAAACTACCCAACCTTATAAGTTGGCCTACTGAAACATTTATCAATTTCATTACTATTATTATTCTCAAAATAAACTCTCATTATTTCATTATCATCATTATCAATTTCATGCATTACCACACATGTAACCTTCAATGAGAGGGGGGGGGGGAGTCCACACGACGGACTTATATATAATAGTCAATCTCATAACTCAGGTGTACCGACTCAAGTATTCCCTGCAGACCGATAAAACCATTTCCTCAAACCAAGTCACTCCTTCGTTTGTGTGTATATTCAAGAAACTCTAAGATGGGGAGTAATCTTGTAAAGTGCTTGGCTGAAGGACCTTTTTTGTGGTGGGGTGAGAAGGAGTGTGGGATGGAGTAAGGGAGAAGTGGAGGGAGGGGGGGAGACTTGGTATGTCGAGTGAGTGAGTGAGTGTGGAAGTGACGGAGGTGTGTGTGTGTGTGTGTGTGTGTGTAAGGAGTGGTTTAGTGAGTTTGGTGGTTGAAGAGTTCTGGAGAGGTCTGAAGAGGAAAAAATTATATGGAGTTCTTGAGATCTTCTATAAAGGATTAAGTCGTAAAATATTTAGGAAGGAGATGTGAAGTATTTATAGGGAAGAAAAGGAGATCTGAAACAGTTAAAGGGAAGAGATAAAAGCCTGGAGGATTTAGAGAAAAGAGAAGGAGTTCTGAAGTATTTACAGGATACACGATGGCGTTCTGGTGTGTGTTCAGAGTTAGATGACGGGTTCTTATAATGTTCAGAGGGCATTTTTTCACACTTAAAATTCATACGATTTTCCATTTATTTTTCCCTTACTCAAAATAACGTCCTCTCTCTCTCTCTCTCTCTCTCTCTCTCCCTCTCTCTCTCTCTCTCTCACTTTCTCCTTAAATTATCCATCTTAACGTTGGCCCCTTTCTCTAATACCCCTTTCTCTCGGTCTAAAAGTCCTTTTCTTTCACTTTGTATAACTTAATTTGTTCTTGTCTTCACGCCCCGACACTCTAACTTCTCTCATTACACTATTTCATCTCCTTACTTTCTCCGAGTGTGCCTCTTGCTTTTTATATGCTACCTTTGGCCCTCCCTTTCTTCTGGGCTCACTTTCCATGTTTCTTTCTTTTCTTTACAGTCATTTTTTCCCTCATCCTAACACTCCGTAATCTTCAATTCCGCTAAGTATAACAGTTCCCTTTCTTTATAATCTCCTAACCTCCACTTTCTTCTCTTTCCACTTTCTCTCAGCCTCACCTGCCAAGACACCATTACCCAAATAACTGCTAATTAGTTATTAATGTGCTAATTGGGATAAATAGGTCATTTTCTTAGTCTTTCTCCTCCCCCCCCCCCCCCCCTCACTCTCTTTCTCTCCCGTGCCACGTTGCAATTTAAGTTAAGTAGAGTTTGTCTTAAGTCTGAGTTAACCTTTTATCATTGGAATGTTTGTACTCGAGAAAATATTGAAAGTCTGCCTAGAAAATTGTGACGTACATAAATTGTTAACATCATCTTGAAATAATGTTTATGTTTCCATATACCAAAGGGCGATCTGTTTTAATCGTCCAGTTTGTATTCTGAAAATGTAAAGCTAGTTGTGTAAATTGTGTATATTAGGAGGATGTTCAGTGTCTCAGGCAATGGAAACACCTTCTCAATATACGAGTATGTTCTTGTGATGAGAGTTTTTACGTTAACATAAAAAAACAAAAAAAACACACACAATAAGAGGGTGATGGTAGTGAGAAAAATGTACTCCATTTTCTTTTGTGAGAGGTGATCATACTACGTTCTCTGTTGACTGAGGTAATTATGCCCCGTTTTCTATGGAATGACGCTGTACCACGTTTTTTGTTGCACTAGATCAATAAACTATGTTAAATGAGTCAATTATAACGTATCTCTTTCTCTGGCTGTACGTTTATACATTTAATAAAAGAAAAAAGAAAGAGAGATTGTTACAAAAACGAGTATCGTCAAATTCACTGATTTTTTTCTCTCTCTCTCTCTCTCTCTCTCTCTCTCTCTCTCTCTCTCTCTCTCTCTCTCTCTCTTACACTTTCTTTTCTCCCCCTTTTCTCCCTTATTTTTACGTTCTCTCACAATATCATCTTGTCTTCTCTCTTTCTCCCAATCTTTCGCGTTTTTACTCCCCTCTTACTTCCCCGAGTTTTCTTTAACAAATTCTTTCTCACTCACACAATTCTTTCTCCCTCATAAAAGCATCACAGAATGACATCAACCCAGACCTTACCATAAATGATTCTGTTAATAACTGCATGAACATTGTTAAGTCTTAGTACAAAAAGCCTCCTCTCCTCTCCTCTCCTCTCCTCACCCATCCATTGAGTTTATTAAGAAATATTACCTCCATTAATGCACTGAGTGACGGGTGTCTTCCCAGCCTCGACGGATAACATTTGCAACGCTTAAAATGTCGTCCTTTTTATACCAATTTTTTCTTTTGTCTTGCTTAGTTTAATTTCTTATTCTCAACTCTTTTTATTCCTGTTTTCTTTCTCTCTCTCACACACACACACACACACACACACAAACATTACCACATACCATTCAGTGTGTTAGGTTAATGCCAGTGTAATACGGTATAATCCTCGTGTGTACTTGTATCATCATGTGTGAGACTTAATCCTGTTATTTGATATTTGTTTCTCCGTATTATTGGCTTCATTAACTCATTGTGTCATACCGCTTATAACTTATTGAAGATCACGTGAAGTTTAGCTCCCCCAGCTTCTTCACCTGATGATTATTCACCCTAACTGAAGGTATAGATTAGGTTAGGTTAGGTTAGGTTAGGTTAGGTTAGGTTAGGATGGTTAATCTTAAGGTGAAATAATCCGGGAAAGCTGTAATTTCTAGTAGCAACCTTATCGTCATTTAACTCTTTGTACCGCCCTGTACCTACTTATCTACCCCCCCCCCCCCCCGTGGATCATCGTACTGCCCTACATGAGCTTTGTAGGTGACTCTCTGTATCACCCATTAATTTATTGTGACTCCCTATAAATGGCTGTATCACTCTGTAAATTACTGTATCGTTCTGTAACTGCCTCTTGTAGCAAAATGTGTGTATCACCTGAAGAATAACCATCAAAGTTATTTCACCTACGATTACCTACCCCAATGCTGACATGACCTGACCTAACCTGACCTGACCTGACCTAACCTGACCTGGCCTGGCCTAACCTAAACTAAACTACCCTAACTTAACCTAACCCCAAGTAGCATTAGGGTGTTTAATCATCAGTTGAAATAAACTTAGGAAGGGGAAGAATAATTGTCCTATGATCACCGTGTGTTTCTCTCTCTGTAACTCATTGTAACTCATCCACAGATCGCTAAGGAGCACCTGGTGAGTTACCCCTCGGCCACCTCGGAGGATGACCCCACCACTACCACCCTGGGCCTGGTCCTCACCGCCCACGCCAGCCTCTTCACTGATGGCACCCTTGACCTCAGGTACAACAGGGTGAAGGGAGAGGAGGAACAAGGGAGAGCCAGGGAGAGGAGGAAGAAGGGAGAGCCTGGGAGATGGACGGAGAGTTTTGGATAGAGAGGGATTAGTCAGTGAAAACCCGAGAGTGTCTGAATGAATAAAGGAGAATCTAGGAGAGGAAGGGTGAGGCAACTCCTCTCCTAGGTATGGTGGGAGAGCAAGGGAGGAGTCATCTGAGTGAGAGTAGAAGAACTTGAGAGATAACATAAGAGTGTATGAAAGACTTTGGAAGAGGAATACAACCACATGCATCATAACACATACACCATACATCACAACACATGCGCCATACAGCACTACACGTAATTACACTGTACACTACACTGCACATAAATAATATCATAATGGTTGCCCCTTGTGTAACGGGGATGGCCGGCGCAAGGACCACCTAGGCGTGAATTTGTTTAAGGTGTAGAAGCTGTTGCCAACACAACAGCCACACCCTGAGTTAACGAGTTGCATGACCTAGTGTCAAGGAATAGTCCGAGAAGACCGGACAACGCGCCAACTGCACGGGCTAACCATTACCCCGGAATACGACCAGGAAATCGATTAACATCCAGGTTCCCAATTACTGCCTGGGGAGACAGAGGTAAATGGCGTAAAGAAACTTGTCCATATTTTCACCCTGCACTACACATAACCATCACCACACCATACACGTACTACTCGTATCACAACACCAGCACAAACGTAACTACAAATATACTCACCACACTGCCACCACACTGCCACCACTGCCACCACACTGCCACCACTGCCACCACACTGCCACCACACTTGCCCACAGTGCAATCACAAACTGCAAACATGATACCAGACAACACTATCAAAACTACCTTCACACCAAAACATCACACAACACCACCATACCACACACCACCACCACCACCACCACCACCAACACACACCACTATACCATACACGACCACCACCACCACCATCACCACCACCAAACACACACCACTATACCATACACCACCACCAAACCACACACCACCACACCACAACACCATACAACACCACACCACACGCCACAACACCATACACCACCACACCACAAAAACACACATCACAGCACCACCACACCGCACCACACAATAACACCACACACCACACCATAACACCACATCAGATTCCCTCCCTCCCTCACCACACCAACGATCACACTAACTCACAGTAAGGAATCAAAGACGTAACAACAGTGTAGAACCTCACATGGGCTGTGGTATAAGGTGGAAGTTTATGGTGTTGTGGTGGAGATTGATTGATTGAGTGATTGATTGTGGTAATTGGTGGGGATAGGTGATGTTATTGTGGTGGCGGTGGTGGTAATATGTTGTGGCACTGATATGGTTGTACTGTGTTATTGGCATGTAATATTGTGGTGGTATGTGATGTTTTGGTGGTACTGTGTGGTCTTATGGTGGTACTGTGTGGTGTTTTGGTGGTACTGTGTGGTGTTGAGGTGGTGCCGTGTGGTGTTATGGTGACGCTTTGTAGTGCTGCAGTGGTACGGTATATAATGTTGTGGTGGTAATGGTGCGGCAGCGTTCGGATGATGATGGTGTGATAGTGTGGTGGTGGCACTTCCTGGTGATGGTGTGTGTGGTAACATGATGGTGGTGGTGGTGACGAGCGCAGGACGAGTTAGGATGAAAGTAAATAAATAAACGAAACAAATTAAAATAAAAGATTAATTAATAAACAACATTGATATTTCCTCACCAAAATACCAGCAGAGAATTCTCGTAGCGGGTTTTGGGTTTGAGTTAAAATACGTGGCTTTTCTACATGGTCTTTCCTCTTTCCTGGAGCTTGCAGAGGGAATTCAGATGAGGAAACTCGAATAGGAAAGTTAAAAATAGAAGGACAGTCTAAAACCGAATGTCAGCAGAGTAAACGCATTGTAGGTTGAGGGAGAGAGTTTAAGGAATCAGGTGACTGGGAGATTTTCTTGAGTTTTGCCCCATGAGTAAATTTTAGGAGAACGAAAACGACAATATTTATGAAAAAAATTAAAATACAAATAAAAATAAATAAGAAGAATCCGTACAAACATATTGGATTAAGAGCTAAAAATAATATATTCAAGTGGACTACACACCCTTTCCCGAGGCACTAGCAGGGGAGAGGATATGAGGAAGGAGACAACGAACAGAGATAACTAAATCTAAAATTCACGAAGGATCAGTATCAACACTTTTCCTACACAAGAATATTACTTTTCGGTGACGATTCAACATAAAAAGAATATTCAGATTCCTTTAGTGACTACACAGATTTTCTTTTTCTGTCCCAAACTACAAGAACGAGAAGTAAAACGAAAAAAAAAAGAAAACGATCAGGGGTAACTCAATAAAAATCTATAAATATCAACAGCCACACGACTGGAAGCAGGTCCATAATTGAAAGTCGAAATATTCACAATGTTTTCCTGGTACTGGGAGGAGAGTTAAAATGAAGTAAGACGAACAAGAATCTTTGAGAAGAGAAAAAGAGTTCTGTCAAAAATACCAGGACAGGAGCCAAGAAGGGGAGCAACACACACACTATGCCAAGGACTGGAATTGAACTATTCAGCTTGTCTTCAAAAATTCCAGATTCTTGAAGCTGGGAGTTACAGGTCAGAGGGGCCCAAGTTCTAATGGAGTTTAGTCCAAATGGGCCCAGTCTTATTGATGTTCAGTCCCAATGGGCCCAGTCTTATTGGTGTTTAGTCCAAATGGGCCCAGTCTTATTGGCGTTTAGTCCAAATGGGCCCCAGTCTTATTGGTGTTTAGTCCAAATGGGCCCCAGTCTTATTGGCGTTTAGTCCAAATGGGCCCCAGTCTTATTGATGTTTAGTCCAAATGGGCCCAGTCTTATTGGTGTTTAGTTCAAATGGGCCCCAGTCTTATTGATGTTCAGTCCAAATGGGCCCCAGTCTTATTGGTGTTTAGTCCAAATGGGCCCCAGTCTTATTGGTGTTTAGTCCAAATGGGCCCCAGTCTTATTGGTGTTTAGTCCAAATGGGCCCCAGTCTTATTGGTGTTTAGTCCAAATGGGCCCCAGTCTTATTGGTGTTTAGTCCAAATGGGCCCCAGTCTTATTGGTGTTTAGTCCAAATGGGCCCAGTCTTATTGATGTTCAGTCCAAATGGGCCCCAGTCTTATTGGTGTTTAGTCCAAATGGGCCCAGTCTTATTGGTGTTTAGTCCAAATGGGCCCCAGTCTTATTGGTGTTTAGTCCAAATGGGCCCCAGTCTTATTGGTGTTTAGTCCAAATGGGCCCCAGTCTTATTGGTGTTTAGTCCAAATGGGCCCCAGTCTTATTGGTGTTTAGTCCAAATGGGCCCCAGTCTTATTGATGTTCAGTCCAAATGGGCCCCAGTCTTATTGGTGTTTAGTCCAAATGGGCCCAGTCTTATTGGCGTTTAGTCCAAATGGGCCCCAGTCTTATTGGTGTTTAGTCCAAATGGGCCCCAGTCTTATTGGCGTTTAGTCCAAATGGGCCCCAGTCTTATTGGCGTTTAGTCCAAATGGGCCCCAGTCTTAGTGGTATTTTTTTTTTCTAAAGATGTAAATTCTTGATGAGCTACAGTTTTAGTGGATTCCAATCATATTAGGCCCCAGTCCTTATGAACCCCAATGCTAATGAACCTCAGTCGAAATGGACCCCAGTGCTAATGGGTCTCAATTCCAATGGGCCCCAAAGATGATGGATTCATAATCTAATAGCTAAGTTACATCAGGATGGGCCCTATCAAGACTGGGGCCCATATGACGCGCAACCGGGCAAAATACCTGTAGGCGTAAGAATGAACGGGAAGAAGAAAAAACTCCAGAGTGGCTCGAGGAATGGAGATAATGTATTCAGACTGTGCATATATATCAAAGGGTCTTCCTCCTTCTTGACACATGGGAACGCTGGGGATAAGATGAGACAAAGAGAATACAGTAAAGGTTAAAGCGATAGGAAAAAATTGGTTGTTGGAATAATGGGTCGTAGTCCTAATAGGCACCAATCTAACCTATTATAATCGTGACCCATTAGGATGGATTGAGGTTCTGTAGGACTAGAATCCATTAAGATTGGGGAGTATCAAGGTCGGGGGCCCTAAAAATTGGTGTCCATTAAGTTCGAAACCCTAAAGATGGTCCTATTCTTAATGGTTAAATTAAGTAAAGCTGGGTTATATTAGGTTAGGTTAGGTTAGGGAACCCTGGTAGGACTGGGGCTCATTCTACCATTCGCCAAAGCCCCTCACCAGTATGCTAGCAGAGGAACCTCACAGCAGGTCGATTCTTAAAATTAATCATTCATGCTGTCCACAAAGGCTTCTCTGTTTACCTGACACTCGTAGGGGCTGTGAAGCGAAGAGAAACGAACAACAAAAATTAGAAAAAAAAATGCATCGTGTGTTTAAAGCCAGTATGCTCCGCGACAGTACAAAGACGGTACCAAAAACTGAAGAAAAAGTACCGAGCCATGACCCACATCACAACTGTCACTCCATAATATATGCGCCATGTTTCAGTATGTTTCGTGGAAGAGACTGTAGGAGACTTTATCACGTGAGTAACCTAGTGTCAGATGAAGAGACGGAAGAAGAGAATAATCAGACGGACGGACGTAAGGAAAGTTCTGACACACTCTACTCCGTACTTAAGTGAAGGTATAAAACCAACAAACAAAAATCCATACCAGAGCAGCGAGCAGGAGAAACTTTACAATGAGATGAAATTATTTGGTTCACATTCTAAATTCATTCATTTATTATTCATCTTGGACGGATGGGGAAGACCTTGACTCAAAGACGTGGTGTTTATCCCCACAGAGGCATTACACACATCACAAACTAGATGAGAGGAGGTGGGTATATCTCCCCCAGTTGGTGCGGATATCTAAAAACAAGTTAGATTTATAAAAGACTACACTACTCCCCTAATAAGTTCTTAACGCCGGAAGTCCAGTTAGGATAAAGGAAATTGAGTATGTATGTGTGTAAAGGAGTAAGAAAATCTGCACCAACAAAGAAGCGGGAGAAAGAGCTGCACCCGGGATTAAAAATGTAAGATAAATTATCCTGGATGGTTACACAGAGGCCAGGGGAGGTAAGATGAGAGAACAAACAGAAGTAACTGATAAAATGGTAAGAAATAATAATATCAACACCTACAACAAGGAAACACAACCCGATTGACACAAGATTTTTTCCTGTTACAAGTCACGAAGAAGGTAGAGATAAAAGAAGACGAACAGGGATAACTAAAGGAAAAAATACATACTAAGAAGAACGGGAGTACAGTACATATAAAAGAAAACGATTACGGGGGTAACTAGAGAGCAAAATTTATTCATATTTACAGTAGCAATAACAATGGAGACGTTCACTATGGTTAGTTGAGGATTGAAGATAAAATAATTAGATTGTGGACACGGTTTTCATGCTTCCTATCACGGGGAGGGGGAGATAGAAGGAAAGTAAACGCAGTATATATATAAAAAAAACCGGAGAAATATTACAGTTCATGGGAGACTCAGGATTCTCCATCAAATGTCATAGCATCAACTCAAAACAGTAATAATGAGAATCATCCTTGATATATAGAGAAAAATCGGCTCATATGAACATTAAGTACACCATTTTATTTCACCTTATGATTAAACACCCAAATACTAACCTAACCTAACCTAACCTAACCCCTAAGTATAACGTTAGAGTGTATAATCGTCAAGTGCAATAAGTTGGTGTGGGGGGGGGGGGGGGGTTAATGTTCACATGATCCAAGAACTCGAATCATACAGAAATCATACACATCAGTAAAAATTCATACGTGCTTATACACACACACACACACACACACACACACCACACAAACAAAAACATCAAACAGGATTTATAACAAGCCGCTAAACATTCATACACCACTCATACTGACATTCATACAGGAATCATAAACACCAAAAAAAAAAAAAAATAACGCAACGCACTTAAAACGCACCCTTAAATATAACCCCCCCCCCCTTTCATATTCCTTTAAAATTCATACGAATTCCTAAAAAAACAAAAACAAAACAGGACTCCAAAACACACCACCACTACCACCACCACCACCACCACCCACCACCACCACCAACACAACCACCACCACCATCACCACCACCACTACCACCACCACCACCACCACCACCACTACCACCACCACCACCACCACTACATGTTGATACAGAACTCAACCTCTGCCGTAAAAGTTTATAGGGGACAGATACACACGATTCTAAATTCATACAAGACACTTACCCACCACTAAAACAAGGATCATACACCATACATACACACCTAAAACCAAGCGTATGGAGAGGTACCATGTCATAAATGTTTGTGGATGGGAGATTCCGCCTGCCTATCCCTGTTTTGAAAGCAGGGTGAGAGGGAGAGGGAGAGGGAGGCCAGAGAGGGAGAGGTATACCCGGGTAGGAGGGAGGGAGGGAGGGAGGGATGATTTTAATAGGTGGAAAGCCCAAACAATTTCATCCGTTCGTAAAACACAAAAATGAGTCAGAAACAGAACCAGATAGACAGACTGATAGATAGATAATTATTGACAGAAAGAGATAAATCGATAGAGAGAGAGAGAGAGAGAGAGAGAGAGAGAGAGAGAGAGAGAGAGAGAGAGAGAGAGAGAGAATGCACATACTAATGGACACGGATAAACAGTGAGTGGTACATTATAGCCTTTGGGTAGAGTTATGACCTACAGTATGTTCGTCTGTCTCTCTCTCTCTCTATAATATATACAGTATATCTGTTTCATCGACAAGTTTATTAATATATACCTGGATATCTAAAACACACACACACACACACACACACACACACACACACACACACACACACACGAAACTAATCAATAATAGGCATATAACATAATGGATATAGCATATAAACACAGATATAAGATAGATAGACTAAGAGGATGACAGACAAACATATTATAATATAAAGAATAAACAAACATACACTCCTAAAACTAATCGCCAAAAACAACAAACTGAATTATTAGGCACAACACCGTACTGGAGTCATCACACCCTGGGGTAAAAAGAACTTAGCAAAGCGCGTGAAAGAAAGTCGACTGAAATGGAAAAAATAAATACACAATAAATGCGAGAAGTGAGGGGGAGGGGCAGGGGGAGGGGGAGGGGCAGGGGGGAGGGGCAGGGGGAGGGGGGAGGGGAGGGGGAGGGGCAGGGGGAGGGGGAGGGGCAGGGGGGAGGGGGAATTCGGTTGAGCGGAAATGCAGTAATGCGGCGCGTGTCCGTTTAAAATGAAGGTATTTCCGCCATTGACAATTTAGTGTTTCCCTTCGGCAAAATCGTAATGCTGTACTGGACTAGCGGCCGAGGGTTGGGAGTTTCAGGATCGTGAAGTGTTTATAAGTGATTTTTCTCCGTGACGAAATAAAAGGTGGCGGATGACTTACAATGATATGTTTTATATGTTTGGTGGATAAAAAGTTCATTATAAGACAAGGAAATGTGAATATAATGATATGGACGACCAAGTACCTATTTATATAATAGAAGAGGTAAAAAAAAAAAATCCCAAAGAAAAAATAAAGAGGGAGTTGATTATAATGACCTCAGCACCATAGAATTTGTTTGTCATGTGGGCAAAAAAACAAGTCGCGGAAAACAAAACAAAAAGTCGCACATAAAACTTCAGGGCTTCGATTGTTTTTTTTTTTTGTGTGTGCATGGGGGGTGGGGGGAGGGTGGAAAAATACGTACAGTAGTTAAGTCATGTTAAAAAGACGATTGCCTATAATGAACAAGGTGATCAAGCTCTTGTTTACATGTTACGTTATAAAATGAAGCGTGTCAACAAAATATAAGTGAGTAATTAATATAAATAGTGATTTTTAAACATTGTTAGTGTCACGTATTTAAACAGTGGATGTTTTTCGTGTGTGTGTGTGTGTAAGCGTGTAATGTATATGATATTGGACTACGTCAGCCAGCTCTATAAACACCAAATATTGGGTAAATGACTGGCAGAGGGACTGACTTGGCTAGGTAAATGTTTTAGTTAATACCTGACTGAGTGTTTGGGCGAATAGCTGGCTGACTGACTGACTGGCTGACTGACTGACTGACACATATAGACAACTATTCTGCCAATCCTGAACTCAAGCAATGTATACTAATGTCTAGTATATCTATATACGCTATACATACAGTAATATATAGTAGTTTGACCCCTGAACTCTGTGTTCCTCCTGCCAACAGATGTAGCGCCACAGTGCACGCGTACGAGTGGAGTACAGACGTCTCCCTCCACCTGGACAACGTCACCTACAGCCAGCCCCACCACCTGCCCACCCTCCAGCAAACAGGTGCGACACACACACGCACACACTCAAGACATTCAACAGCTGTTTCTAATGAGTAGCAGTCGAGTATGGTTAGTGATATACACGCCACATAATAAGAGAGACATACGTAGCCTTTCCTTCACTCTAGTTCGCCAGAGATTAAAACCTAATAAAAAATACTCTGACAACAGGAGAAAAAAAGCTTGAATTAAAGTAAGGTAATGTGATTTTTTTTCTTTAAGGCAGGATATTGGTAGAGCAAAATTTTCTGGGTTTATTTAAAATCATATTATTAAAAAATCCTTTTTTGCCATAACTTGGGAGATTTTTTTTTAAGGCAAGGTATTCTATCCCTCAAATCCATGATTCCATACAGAAAAAAATAAATTTTTTCAAGTCTCATCCCCGCAAAGGTGTTTCCCAGTTTAAGTCCAAGATAAGTATTTCCCTAAAATTTTCGTCTGCAAAGGAATAATTTCCTCCAATTTCACATCTCAAGGGATATTCCCCGCTATTCCCTCTCTAGATGCAACAATTCTCCCTATAGCTGTTTTGTGTCCTCAATTAATCGCTATAGTGAGGTACATGACCCGGAAAAATGAAAATTCTGCCCTAACCTGGATGTTCTTAAAGACAGGTTGTAAAAAAAATGCTGTTTATTAGAGATATTTTTATCGATAGCTTGAGCCTTTAATGACGAGGCTCCAATAAACGTGAGGAAGGTGTGAGGGGAAGAGGGAGGGGTTAGTGGGAGAGGAGCAGGGGATGGAGAGTGGAAGGGAAGGAGAGGACAGAGGATGGGAACAGGAAGTGGGAGAGGAGGAGGCATTGGGGGAAGAGGAGGGCATGGAAGGTGGAAGGGGTGAAGGTGATGCAGGGTGAGAGAGATGACTGGGATGGAAGAGTAAGGATGAGGAGGATAAGAGAAAGGGGATATGGGGAGAGGGGTAGAGGATATTGGAAATGGGAGGGATGAGTCGAATGAGGTAGAGAGAGATAAAGCAGAAGGGGATGGAAGATAGATGGAAAGGAAAGGGTAATAGGGGAGAAGGATGAGAGGAGAATGGGGGAAGAAGAGAAGCAGGAAGAAGGCGAGGCTGAAAGGAGGAGGGGCGGCTTAGGGGGGTGCAGGGGGAAGGAGAGGATGGATGGTGGGAGGAAAAAGTAGGCAGTGTAGAAGAGTCGTGGGGTGGGAAGAGGGAGACCGAAGGATAACCGAAGAAAGACGTGGGAATAGGAGGGAGGAGGGATGAAGGAGCATGAGGCGGTGCTGGTGATGTAGACTGTAAAGAAGGAATGTTAATACCAAGAAGAGGAAAACAAGACAGTTGCAGAGGGTAAGGTAGAGCTAAAGAGACAAAATACTATATATATATATATATATATATATAACATTATAGTCAGTATTTAACTACAAATTCAATGGTTTTTTGTTTAGGTTTATTATGAATCGCATGGATCAAAGGGAATTTGCCATATATATATTTTTTTTCCAGTCGTAATCATTTTTAATTCGAAACCAATATATAATATGCATAACGCAATTGCATTTTTGATGGCTGGGAGAATTTTTTTCCATGTTTCAGCATTAAATGTGAAAACACTCGACATTTAAAAATTCAGTGAACCTAATTCATGTCGTTTACGCCGGCAGAAAAAAAAAAATACAAACTAATTTAAAACATCAAATAAAATCGCCATTTTTCTGCTTGTCGTGTTGACTGAACGTCTGTATATACTGTATGTCCCGAGTGTTTACTTCTGTCATAATTATGGGAACTGTTTTCATATGTTGTCGGTAACAACATAAGTTCCAGGGCAGAGTAGTGTATTAATACCATCAGCGTCAGTTTATATCTTTATATATATACTGTATATATATATATAGAAGACTAAATGTATTTTAATATGAAAGAAATATTAAAACACGATTATCAATATATAATTGTTTTTCCCCATTCATTCAAAATTCATACACAAATATTGCGGCATAATATAATAACAAGTATTCTGCTTTCATCTTATTCTAAATTCACACAAAAACATTTTAGTAAATTATTGTCAAACGCTGACTGTTTACAAAAAAAAAAAATACTACCCCAAACTATCGCACTGTGGTAAAGTGTAATACTTTACATAAATTTTCCTTCATTCCTGAACAAAGAACTCAGCAAATACCACAAAGTATCTATTTTTCTCTCATTTCCTGATAACTTAAAAAAATTACCAATAAATTAAAATTCCAAAACTCCTTTGTTTCGTTTATTCACGATTCACGTTAAAGTATTTCCATAAATTACAGGAGGCACAGAAAATTACGGTGAATCATAATAATAACACCCCTATTTTCAGCTGCGTTTACCCAGCACTATGAATACCTTCCCTAATTTACTGACTTACTCCAAGAAATTTTCCCCCCTGCCTGGTGCTGCCGGCCAGTAACAACGCTAACCTCCTTCATGAACAGTGATTCATTTTACTGGTTGTGAGTTTGTCTGTGTTATTGCTATAGCGCCAGGGTAACACAACACGGGTAATAAAGTGTGATAGTGTGACTCACATTACCCCACACATTCACCTGTCGCTCCCTCTGTGTGACCGACAGGCGGACTAGGCCAAGGTCGTGGGAGTAATTTTCTTGGTGTGGTCCGTCAGCAAATGCGTGGAGAGCTAAGTAATGCAGTGAAAAGGTAATGACGTTCATTTAGTATAATATTATTGTCCTTCAACTTGGTCACCAACTCACCAGGTCATATAAAACAGTACAATGCCTTTAATTCAACCCCTTTCAACACAGCTAATGGCTAAGACGTGTTTGTCGTTTTTTGTCTATATTCACGACTTCACTAAATTACACTGAATACCCTTTTCTTCCACCGTCTCAAAGTTTTCGGGCTGTCTTTACCAATCCTTCTAGACCACACCTATTCATTCACCCATCCTAATCTCAGCCTTCCCCTGGCCCTTTTACCTTCAATTTTAACCCACTATCCTTGCATCTCTAATTTTATATCTAAAGAAACTAATTTTATTTGTTCATACACATTTACCGTACAGTACGTCAATAAAACCCACGATAAAGGTATATTTTGTCTCTCCACAGATGCGGCCACA
>CAUDMG010000868.1:611158-686158 GCA_958450375.1 Homarus gammarus | reverse complement strand
ATGTGTAGAAAGTGAGATGAAAGAGCTAAGTCATGTGTAGAAAGTGAGTGGAAATAACTAAGACATGTGTATAAAACATCCTCCATTATTACATCCTTCTTCATTCCTCTCACCTTTCTCTCATTATGTCCAGATTATCGTCTTTCCTTTTATACTTCCTTTTTTTCATTCGTGTTACTCATTCTCTTTATCTTATTCACTTCTCGTGTTGCACTGAAGCATATCGTATCCGCCGCTTCTAAACTTTTTGAACATTACCGATGCAACTGACACAAACTCCCACACATGATACATCTCACATCGAGTATTTTGTGTCATTTTCAAGCTTAAAATCATCTCCTTGCTGTTCTCTCTACACCCACACAACCCCCCCCCCCACACACACATATCCACACACATGCACTCCCCCCACCTACATGCACTCATTCATTCCATATATTCATTACTTCCCACACTACTTTTGCATCTTCTCCATCACAGGTTTTTCCCGGATCAATAAATGCCTAACACATAATCCTTAACATAATTACTTGAAGTGGAAAATTTATCTTTATTTCCTGAACCTTCACTGCATCTACTGTTAACACACTTCCGTTTGGTTATAAGTTTTCCAATAGTGACTTCCTCAAGCACCTTCCCTATACATCAAAACAAGCTCCTTGCACTATAATAATAATCAATAATAATACCCATCGAAGACCTGATATTAACCAAGTTACGAGTTGGTGAACAAGAACAAGCTGTCGGATCTATGAGAGAATATTACAATGCTACAGCTGATGATTACAGGTGAACCTTAGGATAATCCCGCACGTAATTTCCATTATTCAAAAGGAAATTTACGGTTTAATTACAAAATAAATAGTTCTATGCTCGTATTTTGCCCTCAAATCCCACAGATGATCGTATCTCGGATCCTCTAAGTGATCGTAAAGGTGATATACTCTCTTCTCATTCCCTTGTTTAGTGTTACTGTAGATACTCTTTATAAAATGCATACAAATTAAACATAATGCTTCTATCTAACAACGATAACAAGCGGCCTAAAAGGTCTTTACAGATAACTGGGAATTTTTATTATTGACATCCGACAAATTATTAAAAAAGCAGCTATCTGAAGAATATTCTAACGCTGTCTCTGCGAAATTGACACAAGAAGTTTACAAGAAAATATTAATTGGGGTTTGTTATTGTATATTGACACTAACGAAACTAAGGAACGACAAATATTTTTACAGATGACACTCCAAAATTTGGCTATTACTCTTTGATAAGTTGAAAAAAAGAAAAGCATATGGGCGAACAGACGGACGACGATGGACGAACGAACGATGGACGGATGGACGATGGATGGACAGACGATTGATAGGTGAACGGATGGACGATGGACGGACAATACAGAGCTACAGTCGAAATAGAATAAAAATGGGTACAGTTATTTAGAGCGTCCATCCATCATATCAAAATTGAGCAACTCCGTAAAACTGAGCGATCAAAGAGCATATATAACTCACCACTTAATTTCGTAAATGAACTAAAATATTGACAGAATTAGCACTTTCCTCTTTGAATTGCATTAATGTCAATTAGTCACTGGACAAACCTTTTTCATTGCCTGTATTCATGGTAATTACTGAAGGTAATAATTGTTTAATTGCAAGTATTCATTCTAGATTTAACTGCAACTACTTAGAGGTTTGTTCACATGATAGTTGTCAAACATTGTTATTTGTCTATGATTAATAAACTAGACAAGGATATATAGAACATCTTTTTATAGTTCATTAATGTCAACATGTCAAGTATTTAGATTGGATATTTCCTGCATATAGTATTATCAGTAATCTTGCTGGTAACATCTTACATATATTTCAAAAATATACTCTTACAGCTATTTGATAATGACGACGACGACGACGACGACGACGACGACGACGACGACGACAACAACAACAACAACAACAACAACAACAACAATAAAGAAAAATAAAATAATAATAATAATAATAATAATAATAATAAAAATAATAATAATAATGCTTTTGCTCTTGGTTTGATGGAAGGCTGGACGCAGAGGGTTGAGAGATGTGTAAACAAGGGGAGATAATAAAGTGTTTTGAAAAGGAAGGGGATGAACATACACACACACACACACACACACAGAAGTGGGGAGGAAACCCGAGAGGAGAACCTGCAAGTGATTTTTGTTAAATACTCAGCAATACTCATGTATGTAAACACACACACACACACACACACACACACACACTTCATCCTTGACCACCGAAGGGTAAAGACGTACCTGGCGCTCCTTTGGGAGCAGCCAGGTCAAGTTGGCCCACACCAACTCCCTCCCCTGAACCCCTTCTCCCCACCGGAATATCAACAAGTTCCCGCCAGAAGTTACTATTTAATTTAGGAAATGAATGGAACTAGTGTTGAATAGTGGTGAACAGTGTTTAAGTCAGTGAAAAACAACTCAACAGTAACAGCTGAGTCGTACCCAAGCTAACCTTCACACAGTGAAGTCCCAGGTACCCAGTGATAACTGCCCCTGAGACTCAACAACACCAGCTATGTGATAATCCGTCAACGATAGGGAGGCCTGGGACCACACCTCACTCACTTGAGTGAGTGAGGTCCTGTGACACCAGACCACATGATGCTACGACACCACGTAGCGAGTGAGTTGCTACAGCATCATGTGAGGTTCCTCATAACACCATCTGCAAGGGATTTACTACACCACGTGGTGCCCCTCATAAGACCATCTGTGAGGGAACTACTACACCACGTGATGCCCCTCATAACACCATCAGCGAGGGAACTACCACATCACGTGATGCCCCTCATAACACCATCTGCGAGGGAATTACTACACGTTGTTAGGCCCATCATAACACCATCTGTGAGGGAATTACTACACCACGTGATGCCCCTCATAACACCACCTGTGAGGGAAGTACTACACCACGTCAGGCCCCTCATAAGAACATAAGAAAGTAAGGAGTCCAGTAGGCCTGTGCAATATGCATAGCAGCTCCTGTCGAGAGTTACTACCACTCTTTATCATCCATGAATCTATCTAGCCTCGTTTTTAAACTTTCCAGAATTCCAGCACTTACTACAAAGTTGCTAAGCTTGTTCCACTAGTCTACCACCCTATTTGTGAACCAGTTCCTTCCTATCTCCCTCCTAAACCTAAACTTATCCAACTTAAATCCGTTGCTACGAGTCCTATCCTGCTCGGATATTATAAGAACTTTATCTGCATCTCCTTTATTGATTCCTTTCACCCACTTAAATACCCTCACCATCTGTGAGGGAGTTACTGCACCACGTGTTTGCTGTTCAACACCTCTGCGCACATGATCTACGTGACCTTCACTGTAAACATTAATCTGTTTGTTCACTGTATGTGCCTTTACCTTTCTCTAATGACTGCTTTTGTTAAACCACCAATGTATGTAATTAGTCATTTATGTCCAATGTATATTTTCAGCCTTCGGGCTGCAGAGCTTTTTCATTAAACCGTGAATTATTATTATTATTATTATTACAAACCACAAGTAAAATATAAACCAAAATAAAAAAAAAGGAAAATTCACTCTATTGCATCATCTCTCGGGCGGTCTGTGGTAATTTCTATAATATCATTGATAAAAATGATAATGAGTGTGCATAAATGAATACATATGTACATAATATTTCCACATTATCTACCTTCATTTTAGAGTTAATGATAAATTTTGGTTGGGTGAGAGAGCGTAATATATAACATAAAAGAGACAACAGGATAAATTATGACGCCCAATGTGACTGTTGAATGGAATTGAATTTAATGTTGATGTATTTTTTTTATTAATTTATTTTGTTTTTAATTTGAATATAAGCGGTGTTGGCTCGTATCAATTAATGGCCGCTGAAAATAATATACGTTGGTGTATATAGTAAAATACAACGTTATGTTTCCCTCTGTATAATTATACCAGTCACCAAGAGCTGAGTATAAAGGGTAAAAAAATAAACTAATAATTATCTACGAGCTAAACAACTTTTAAAGCCTATGTCGGTCAACTAAATAGGCCTCGACACTATATAAAACTACTGCGTTTACAGGGGTTCGTCAGGTTTTGTCTAGAGTGGCACCCCTATGTTTGTTCACATTCTATAGAAGGAAATTCACAAGAGTAAACATACTATGGAATCAAATTAAAACGACATTAAAACTATTACCTCCAAGATAATAAGTTGTGGAATGTTTATATGACGTGCCCTTGTAAATGCACATAAACACAAACACACACACACACACACACACACATACATACAACATACATACATACGTACGACACATACAACATACATACATACGTACGACACACACACACACACACACTGCTCTTCCCTAGATATACTTTACATAACAAACAGACATGACTTGGCTGGTGATACACACATACACCATACCCTTGCACCACTCTTACACACCGCTGGATGGGATATACTCAACCCAGTTAAATGTTATGTGACGACGATTGGCCACGTTAATGAGCCCGACATGCAGCACCTCTCCCGACTGACAGATTGACTAATGATGTGTTCAGCGCTTGTGTGGTTTTTGACTGCTCACGTGTTTGATTTTGTTTTTCCGTTTTGAGGGAGAAGGATTTTTTTATGGGGGGGGGGGGCGATTAGTCAGTCTAATGTTCGTCACTCTTGATTTGACTGAGGGATGTATATTTCGTGGGTGAGGGATGATGTTTCAAAAGCGACTTAACGCAATAAATTTTCTGTTCACCTATACAGTATTCAAGTGTCTCTCAATATGTACCTTACCGGATGTAAGATCAACACAGACACAGAATAGGGACAGCCAGTGGGGAGTGTTAATTATGGTACACTTCCAAAAGATCGGTGTAGCGGGTCGGCTGTGCTGAAGGCTAGGTCCTTAATGTTTGTTACTACTATATCAATAAACATTTTCGATAGGTTGAGTATAGTATAGGATAGATAAGCAGATAGATAGATAGATAGATAGATAGATAGATAAAGATACACAGTTCCGTTCAGAAGTTCGTGGTACACTGGCGGTGAAGGGTACATAGTCTGTTGTACCCTTCCTGGAAGACAGGTAACTACGCCGACCCTCCCACCAACACACACAGTAGACCTGTCAACGGAGCAGTGTGATTCGAACGAATACTCATCAAAAAAGAGATTGGAAGGATATTAATGTGAATATCGGCCAACGTTACTGCTGATGGATGATGAAGATGAAGGAGTATCCATTTGCATATTAGAATACAATAGGGAAATTAGTTTCGAATGAACAATGGCCTTATGTATGATTAACGGCAACAGTACGACGAAAACAGAAAATGTCGACGCACGCCCACACTTGTGTCGGTGTGTTTCAGTGTGTGTGTCGAAGATGTGATACATATGAAGTCATGTTATTTAACACTTAATCAGCAATTATCACTATTCAGCGTAACACACACACACACCCACACACCCACACCCACACACCCACACCCACACACACACACACACACACCCACACACACACACACCCACACACCCACACCCACACACACACACCCACACACACACACACACACCCACACACCCACACCCACACACACACACACACCCACACACATTTATACTGTATATATAGCTAGAGTATTATACGAAAAACTTCAAGTAATGAATACATTGAAGACTCTTGATATATGAGCTCTGTTCACTTACTTTTTATGGTGTTCATTCGAAACCAATTTCCCTAATGTATTTTGAAATTCTCTCGTCAGCAGGATATTCATATCAATATCCTTCCCATCTCCTTTTCATGAGTATTCGTTCAAATCACACTGCTCCGTTGCCAGTTCCACTGTGTGTGTTGGTGGGAGGTTTGGCGCAGTGACCTGTCGTCCAGGAAGGGTATAACAGGCTATGCACCCTTCACCGTCAGTGTACCACCAACTTCTGAACGGATATCTACATCAAGTATACAGTATCTCCACCAAGCAGCCAACTTACAGCCGCCATGCACCATCAACACTCCCAAAATCTCACTTCACAACATTACAAAACAGAATCAGCTTTCCTCCACCCCGGCCCCCTGAGCTAACTCCGTTAAACAATGACCTCCACCACTATCTAATTCGCAACAAACATAAAAAATATATATATATCCGGGTTCCGTAAACAAACCATAACACGGTTTTGTAGGTGAATTTACAATACGAGTCTCACCGTTGCATGAGCGGGCTTTAGTGCAACAGTTTTGTACAGGCAATAACACTCTCACGTTCAAGCGCTGGCGACCTCAGAATGATATTGCAATAACAGAGGATGATAAAAACCTGGGAACTGAGGGAATATTGGGAGAGAATCTGATTTTGGTGGGAATGGGCAGTGAAAAGGGTGGGTGGGGGGAGGTCGAGATGTTGGAGGGCGTAATGTTATTGGTGGTGGTGGGGTGTTGAAGGAGGTGGTAGTGGTACTGATGGTGTGTTGGAGATGATGATACTGATGGTGTTAGTGTTGGAGGAAGAGGTGGTGGTACTGATGGTATTAGTGTTGGAGGAGGTGGTGGTGGTACTGATGGTGTTAGTGTTGGAGGAGGAGGTGGTGGTACTGATGGTATTAGTGTTGGAGGAGGTGGTGGTGGTACTGATGGTATTAGTGTTGGAGGAGGTGGTGGTGGTACTGATGGTATTAGTGTTGGAGGAGGTGGTGGTGGTACTGATGGTGTTAGTGTTGGAGGAAGAGGTGGTGGTACTGATGGTACTAGTGTTGGAGGAGGTGGTGGTGGTACTGATGGTATTAGTGTTGGAGGAGGTGGTGGTGGTACTGATGGTGTTAGTGTTGGAGGAGGAGGTGGTGGTACTGGTGATGTTAGTGTTGGAGGAGGGGGTGGTGGGGGGTGTTGGTGGTGATGATAAGTATGATGGTGTAAGTGAAGCAGTTACAGGGATGATGATAATGCTGAACAGGTGGCGCAGTAGTAGTAGTGGTGGTAGTGGTAGTAGTAGTGGTAGTGGTGGTACTGGCATGATGGTAGAGGTGGTGAAGCAATATTAGTAAAAATAGTCTTAGAAGTAGTAGTAGAAGCAGATATTGACTATGAGGCTACGGTCACTGAATGCCGCATGGATCTGCGGCTCAACTAATTTAACACAGATAGGATAGCTTCTTATGTATTAGGATATCTAATATTAAGGTAAATAAATGGTGGCGAAGGTGTGGCTATTGGGGGAGGCTGGAGGCCACGTTAAATAAAAAAAAAAAAAAAAAAAAAAAAAAAAAAAAGTAGTAGTAGTAGTAGTAGTAGTAGTAGTAGTAGTAGTAGTAGTAGTGTTAGAAGTGGTATTGTAGTACTGGTTGATGTTACTGTGAGTAAAAATGGATATGATCAAGGATAATTACCTTTTTAGTAGAGAGTTCTGGGTATACACTTTCATGGTAGGTCAACTTATATCATGCTGGTTCTGTGTGTGTGTATTCCTAATTAATACTGTTTCTGGTATTGAAAGGATTTCAATGGGTTATTTTCTGAGAAAGAGAGAGAGGGAGTGTGTGTTAGAACTTCACTGCTCTCTCTCTCTCTCTCTCTCTCTCTCTCTCTCTCTCTTACACATAGGACCGACCGAATACATTAATATTAAAATGAAAATTATAAATGACGTATCATGTATCTTTCTCATGTTATTGCTCAGTGTACGTGAATATTACATGAAATCTGAGTTGGGATGGATAAAACAGCTAGGGGATAGATGAGGGCTTAAAAGAAAAACGGAAATGCAATGCAGGAAGCCGATATTAATCTTGAATACGAGGGGGGATAAATATTGCACATCATATTGACAGTGCAACACACACACACACACACACACACACACACACACACACACACAGGTACGTTAGCATCGAAGTTTATATACGAGCTTAATAAAAAATTAACGTGATTCATACCCAATTATTTTCACAGGAAATTGAAGTACGTTTGATAACAAATACTGTTCTGGCTAAATAACAGGAAATTAAAAACGATCTCAGGATGCTAGACGACCCATAAGCTCCATAGCTCATTTGTTGGGGGTCAGACACCAGCACGCCTCGACTACTGGTGGAGCAGACATGAAACTGGAATCGCGAACTTCGCTCCCTGATGATGTTTGTTAATAATATGTAAGAATTTTACCAGTATCAATATAAGGATTATGTTCCGGGCAAGGTTTGTTTTGATCCTCTGACCGGCAGGCGTGACCTTTTCTCAAAATGATAACATAAGATTTCTTCAGAACACGTACGTCGATAAAACACTGATGATCTTGACAAAGGTATTTCTTTTTTATGTTTTTTTTTTTTTTTACTTTGAACTTGAGCTAATACCTTAACTTTTAACCAAGGGATCTGCATCTGTTTGGCATTTTGTCTTGTGATACTGAAAGCATTTATGGCGTATCACTTAGAAAAAAAAAAAGAGTACATATATAAAGCGATACCAGAGTTGTGCCTCGAATAAGGAATAGTTTACGGTGACCTCTGACAGCTAGACAGTGAAGCAGAAAGAAGGAAGGCTGCAGAGATTCATGCCACATTGTCTCTTTTGATATTTATTTTCTAGTCATCCATTGTGCCATATGGAGAGTGTACAGCTTTACTTGACAATTTGAGAGAGAGAGAGAGAGAGAGAGAGAGAGAGAGAGAGAGAGAGAGAGAGAGAGAGAGAGAGAGAGAGAGATATTCATGCAGGATATCTGAACAGACATCACAACAAGCTTCAGGTGTATCTCTCTAGCTACATACATTTTCCCTAAAGGTCTTGTTCTGCTGGCGAATAATACATCAGACCAGAGGGAGGGAGAGTGAGGGAAAAACCACCTTGACACATGAGATTAAATAAAAAAAAAGTATAATAACACAGAGAGCGGTTATTAATTTTGAACAAGAGGGATATAGGGGAGGAAAAGTCTTACTGGTAATGATGACACTTAAGAATGCATCCGACCGACCGCAAATAGACGCACGCACGCACACACACACACACACACACACACACACACACACAAACCCTTTAATAGTGAACCTACAACCCTTAAAACGCAACTGTTATTGCCTTTGTTTTCATGGTCTGCGAGTCTATGATATCCAATGCCTCACCCTCCACTTCCTTCACCCTCAGCCACAGGAGACGACATTCCCCATCATGACACCTCCCAACCTCAGCCACAAGAAGCGACATTCCCCATCATACCACCTCCCAACCTAAGCCACAAGAAGCGACATTCCCCATCATACCACCTCCCAACCTAAGCCACAAGAAGCGACATTCCCCATCATACCACCTCCCAACCTAAGCCACAAGAAGCGACATTCCCCATCATACCACCTCCCAACCTAAGCCACAAGAAGCGACATTCCCCATCATACCACCTCCCAACCTAAGCCACAAGAAGCGACATTCCCCATCATACCACCTCCCAACCTAAGCCACAAGAAGCGACATTCCCCCATCATACCACCTCCCAACCTAAGCCACAAGAAGCGACATTCCCCATCATACCACCTCCCAACCTAAGCCACAAGAAGCGACATTCCCCATCATACCACCTCCCAACCTAAGCCACAAGAAGCGACATTCCCCATCATACCACCTCCCAACCTCAGCCACAAGAAGCGACATTCCCCATCATGCCATCTTCTCTAAATCTTGCAAGTTCCTTTTAGTCGAATCTTATCACCATTCACCCTCTTCATTCCTTACACGTTCCTCTCTCACATCTTTACCTCAGATCACAACCTAAAATTTAAAAAAGATTAAGGCATAATGTACCCACCGGCCACAACTTACAACTGAAGGTATTCCCATTGTTAGGTTAGGTTAGGTTAGGTTAGGTTAGGTTAGGTTAGGTTAAGTTAGGTTAGGTTAGGTTAGGTTAAGTTAGGTTAGGTTAGGTTAGGTTAGGTTAGGTTAGGTTAGGTTAGGTTACTGATCCCTTAGGTTTGAACAGCATCTCAGCTTGTACTTCCCCTCGGTATTTCAAATATTGACATAAAGATTTTTGAAACACTGAAAATAGTCGATATTAATTACGGTATAATTCTGGGTATTATGTTTTTCTTAATTAACTAGGAGAGACCCTTCAGTCCCAACGTCACACCGTCACCCACAACACCACCATCACAGCGTCACACCGTCACCCACAACACCACCACAGCGTCACACCGTCACCCACAACACCATCATAGCGTCACACCGTCACCCACCACACCATCACAACAGCGTCACATCGTCACCGACTACACCATCACAACGTCACACCGTCACCCACAACACCATCACCACAGCGTCACACCGTCACCCACAACACCATCATCACAGCGTCACACCGTCACCCACAACACCATCAACACAGCGACACACCGTCACCCACAACACCATCACAGCGTCACACCGTCACCCACAACACCATCATCACAGCGTCACACCGTCACCCACAACACCATCACCACAGCGACACACCGTCACCCACAACACCATCACAGCGTCACACTGTCACCCACAACACCATCACAGCGTCACACTGTCACCCACAACACCACCATCATAGCGTCACACCGTCACCCACAACACCATCACAGCGTCACACCGTCACCCACAACCCCATTACAGCGTCACACCGTCACCCACCACACCATCACCACAGCGTCACACTGTCACCCACAACACCATCACAGCGTCACACTGTCACCCACAACACCATCATAGCGTCACACCGTCACCCACAACACCACCATCATAGCGTCACACCGTCACCCACAACACCATCACAGCGTCACACCGTCACCCACAACACCACCATTATAGCGTCACACCATCACCACAACATCACACCGTCACCCACAACACCATCACCATAACATCACACCACATTTTATATAGTTACTTAAACATTTTCTATAACACTACACCACACTAATCATACTGTGTTACATTAATACGTATAATGTCAATATACCATTAACTTGTACCTCGTCGACAGTCTTAGCGCTAGTTATTAATTTTAGTCCATTTAATATTACAGCCGTGTATATGTATTGTATTTGTTCCTAAAGATACTTGGCTGTTCCAGGCCACCCGAGGAAGTGGCCGCTCACTCGACTGTACTCGTCGTGAGCCATACAATAGGTATTCATCCTATGGTTTTTGGTCAAAATTTCGACCATATTATTGAAGAGAGAAAAGCATATAGCCAAAAATCCACAAAATAAGTCGTCACTAGTGAGAGCCTTGGCCTTAGTCTCAGAAATAAAAACATTTAAAAACTTGGGGTTTTTAAATATTAAAACTATAAAGAAAAAACAATCAACATTATAGCAAGACAATAAACAATTATTTTATTTATCTACTTGGGGTGGCAATGGTCCTCATCTGCGACCTGGCTCCACAAAAACTGACGAAAAATAAATAAATCAAATCGAGTGACTTTAACCACTAAAGCTTTTGTGGGCGTTGCCTATTTAAGGAACCGATGAGCTTCATTTTGAAAACTTCCAAATATTTAATCGAAAACATTATCCGTTATGAATCGACGACTTTTTTTTAAATACAGAAAGGAGTTGAGCCTCAACCGACTTGGTGGTCAGTAGAGTGACACACACACACAATATTATTACCATTATCCCAGAAAGAGTTTTCGAAAACTTATGAAAACGCTCCTTAACGGGTCTACCATACAGCACGTGGTGTGTCCCTGGTGTGAAGAGGCCAAAAGACTCTTAGAGTTGGAGAGACCTTAAAACTTGGCAGGGGTGTTAGTCCTTGCCCCCCCCCCCCCTCATCCCAAGAGCTCAAATGAGTCTGATAATATGCACCATCTAATTATTCTAACGAGGAAATTAAAGGCGTTTAGAGTTATATTGTGTGTATAAAAAATCTGGTGATGAAGGTCATTTCAAGAATTACTACCCCATATCAGTCCTCCCAGCCTCAGTAACTGGAGAAGCTGGTATGTAGTAGACTAAACTCCTGCAGTGATAATAACATCCTTACAGATTCTCAGTTTGGCTTTAGAGCAAGAAGGTCAACTTTGAGTGCCCTGCGGTCCTTTACTAATGACATCGTGAACTCCTTTGATGATAGTTTACACTTCACCACCACCCCCACTGATATCACACATCACCATCACTGCCACCACTACTATCACGCATCATCACCAACACCATTAACACACTTCACCACCACTACCTATACTACTGCTTATCTTCACCACTGTCATACACTGTCATACACTGTCATACATCACAACTACCACCACCATTTCACATGATCACCACCACTACTGTTACTATCACACATTATCACCGATCTCCAAAACTTAAACTTCCGTATTTAATATAACAACCTTGTTAGCCCTTCCTTGGTCAAATTGACTTCATACTGTATTAATAACTATTATTATTGTTGTTGTTATTATTATATCACCGACATACAAAAGTATTATAGCAACTCCAATATCATTATGGTTAAGATAAATCAATACATTCAGGTACTGTCAAGGTAAGTTCCACCTGTAGGGGTGAGGAGGAGTGACCAACCTCAGTGATAGACCTTGCTAGCTGTCATTCAAAGCTCTTCTTCAACACCCACCCACCCACCAGAGTAACTGCCACCTCTGGTTTAACAGTACTCCTAATAATGTTGCAACTGGAATTATCGATAGCAATATCTAAGATCACTTCCCAGTTTTGCACATGCATAACACAGCCACGGCATGTGAAAGGCCTACTAAACAGAAACGGCATGTGAAAGGCCTACTAAACAGCCACGGCATGTGAAAGGCCTACTAAACAGCCACGGCATGTGAAAGGCCTACTAAACAGCCACGGCATGTGAAAGGCCTACTAAACAGCCACGGCATGTGAAAGGCCTACTAAAGTCACAATAAAATATAAAGACTACTGCGACGACATTATGCTCTTGTTCGAAAACAACTTAATGAATGCTAAGTGGGATCTTGTTTATGCCTCACACAACCCTAACGTGATCTGCTGCAACTTCTCTTGCAGCTTCAATGCTTGCTTTCATAAATCCTTCCTCCTCAAGACTAAGTTTGTAAAAAGTATATCCATCTCTAAGCCCTATATCACAAGAGAATTCCAGGCAATGATGAAAGAAAACAAACTCCAGAGAAAAATATGCAAAACAAGCCCATAACTTTCGGTGCTGGTTACAGAAGTATTCTAACAGAGTAACACAAGCAGTTAGGAATGTCAGACGTAGCTATTATACAAATAAATTAGTCAGCATCAGGCGACAGTAGGAATACTCAACTCAAGACTCCTTACTCAGCTTTTATGATAAATGATGCAATTGTAACGGAACTCTCCCTCATTACAAAGCACTTGAATGATTACTTTACCCATGATGGCAAGAATCATGCTGAGAACATTCCAGAATATCATGAGGAATGTAAAGCCTACCTGAAAACAGACAGCAAAATGGGTTGTCTTGTCCCCTGTCACGACAAATGAATTAAATATTGCCCATTATATAAATGTCCAAAGACGCAGCAGCAGCAGGCGACGACAAAATACCACTGAGCATCATTAAGAAAGTATCCTTCCTATTACTACCTGTTCTCTTATACATTTGTAACTCCTCCTCTGGTGGTGTCTTTCCTGATACACTGAAAGTTGCTGAAGGTTACTTGAACTCTGGGCTAATGCATGCAAACTCTCTCTCTCTCTCTCTCTCTCTCTCTCTCTCTCTCTCTCTCTCAACCTTCTCCATTTACAAACAGCCTCCATCCAGTCCCCGTCCTTGTCTTCCACTTCCTCCTCCTCCTCCTCCTCGGAGCTACAGATGAGTCCTCCAAGGTTCTTGAGGCGCTGTGGTGGGTTGTGGTGATGGCGCCACAAACACCGACCTGTCACCTCCGCGCCACTCAGTACCATTATCGCGCCTCTGGACGCCCGCCACACCCAGGAAGGTAAACAAACCAAGATCAAGATGTGGTTCCCGGCAGCAAGTTGTCGTGGCGGGGAGGATTACCTCGCCGCCTTTTATTTTGTTTTTATACTAAATTTCAATAACACACAAAAGATGTGGTTCTAGTATTACAACACATTAAGTTTATGTTCGCATCATTATTAATTCTGGACAATGCTAAAAACACACATTGATGAACAAGGGATAAATGTTATTTTTAAACTAGACGCAAGAGAAACGCCGAATATTCCTCCCTGAACCTCCGGGATAATGTATGCAAGATAGGAAACTTCCCCCAAACATCTGTGTTAAGACCACGATGCAAAGTTACCACGCTGTCCATTTTTTTTTCTCTTACATCTTGCCAGCGCCATCTTTTGAGAGGAGTATCAGTTCTCGAACTTGCGAATTGGATAATGCAGAGGCATTATTAATCGGAGATTTATTCTTGAAATTTTAATGCCCCCCCAACTGACAATAGTCCAATGTGGAATTTATCTTCATGGTGGCTTTTATTGTGATTGGCTGATGTTAGACCAAAGGCGTTTACGGCACGATTTTATTGCGTCTTTCGTCGTTCACAAAAAGAGATTTGTGGTGATACACGGCGTGTGTAGAAGACGACCAAGGAGACAAGGTTTATATATATATATATATATATATATATATATATATATATATATATATATATATATATATATATATATTTATATATATTTTATGAAAATCCACAATGAAAACGTGGATAAGATAAATCTTGATAAAATCACACGGGAAAATGGAAACAACGGAGTACCTTAGCTTTCGTCTTTATTCAAGACATCTTCAGAGGCAACTGAAGATGTTGCCTCTGAAGATGTCTTGAATAAAGACGAAAGATTAGATTCTCCGTTGTTTCCATTTTCCCGTGTGATTTTATCAAGATATATATATATATTTATATATATATATATATATATATATATATATATATATATATATATATATATACCCCGTTTACCAAGTTGAAGGACATTGCCTGTGGCTGAAGATAAGATACTGTGCATATAAAAATGTTTACGCTTTTACATATTTTAGAAACACTGTGACGGTCAATTATAATACTGAGAGGTAAATTAATACTAGAATATACACAAAAGCTAAGGTACTGATGCAGCGATCAGTCTTCTCAAGTCCTCTCTTGGAAACTAAGTTTAACTAAGGCACCTAAGACTTGCAGAGTAAAAAATAGATAAAAAATAAAAACATCAGAGAAAAGTGAGTTTTGAGAATGGTGGAAAAATTGCAAGAGTAGTAAGAGAGAGGCCGGACCAACCATTCCTAACAGAGGCAATAACAGTAGCTCGTCCATAGTGGGTTGGTCAGGTACGGAACTGTGAGCACACAACGAGGTGGAGTGCAGAGGGGAGAACACCAACTGGGCGTTCATCAACACTCAATACTGGTATGTGGAGACCCAACACATATGACAAGACTGACAGAGGATCGGGCATTGTGGCAAGATTTAATTGGAGCGACTAAGGTCCTTGATTGACCCTCAGACGCCAACGTGTAGTGGGTGACCTTACCCTCCCATCTTCACAAGCTGTTAGTCTACAAAGGGATCGTTTCACCATCCACAAGCGCACTTGGTAGCATACCCAATCAATGATGGTGGCGCATAGGCTATTGTGTCCAAGAAGGAAACCTAACCCTCTACCTTAATCGGAAATCGAACCCTTGACTCTTCATCTGGAAAGCGAATTCTCTCCCACTTGACCAACGAACACGGTAACCAGTGTCAGAAGAAAGAGAAATAGGTTAACAGAAACTCAAACGCAGACTTACAGTAGGCTTAGGATACAGTTTGGTTACAGATGACACCTAAAACACGAACAGAGAATCATCTAAGACTTGATTTAATTACTAAATGTGTTTATTATCTAACAAATATTTACCTTCTAAAAACTCTTACTTAATAACGCGTCTAAAACTACTTAATTACTTATGTACTTAAAAACGACCGCACTTAATTACTTATACGCTCCACAACTACTTAATTAGTAATACAATTAAAAATTATCATTAAATTACTTAATATACTTCGAATATACATAACTTTTAATTTATTTTACCTCTCACGAACTTATAAACTATTTAAACAGGTACGATACATTCCCTAAAAGCACTTAATTACTTTCTTCACTACTAATGACTTCTAACTAATCAATATGCCCCCCCCCGAAAAAAAAAGATCAGTCACATGATTACTTACCACCTACTTAATATATATATCTAAAATTACTTAATTAGCTTAAGTACTTTATGACTACTTAAGTGTATCGAAAAAAAAAATACTTTACTCTCCGACAAACTTAATAAATACAAAATCAATTAATGTTCTTCAAAACTACTAAACAACTTAACTTAATGCCATAGAGATAAAAAAAAGTATTAAACGAGAGAGAGAGAGAGAGAGAGAGAGAGAGAGATACCCCTTCAAAATAAAAATAGTCAACAATAAGTATAATTAAATCTGTCACGTCAATGAAACTTCGTAATTAGAAAAAATACATAAATTTTAACGACAATTTTTGAGCCACAGATAATAGCCAAATATGGGCGGAATATTCATTACAGCCTCGGGCGTCAGATACCAGAAAATTGCATTAAGATCCGAGTTTCGTCCTCCAAATGCACGATACTTCGCTGTTTTCCGCTCTCCTATTGAATTTCCTCCCCCAGATTACGGCACCCGACGCGTCCAATCACCGTCAGGTGCGAAAGACGAGTGAGAGAGACAGAGAGAATATCGTACGGATACAGATGATCATCGAACATCTGGCTGTGTTGCTGTGATGGCGGGTACGATGATGATTGAGTTTTTGCTGTTGTTATTTGTGATTTGCTTATATATATATATATATATATATATATATATATATATATATATATATATATATATATATATATATATATATATATATAAAACTATGAGATAAATAAATGGGGAGAGAGAGAGACTCACATCTTGAGACACTTATGGACGACTATAAGACGTCTTGGTTAAAGAAACACACTCAGGTGAAAACTTTGGAGACACTTAAGAAACTTTTAAGTATCATTCAGAAAAAGAAAAATGTCCAAGATTTACTCTTTGGCTGTGTTGGATTTCTCTCTCTCTCTCTCTCTCCCTCTCTCTCTCTCTCTCCACCCTTGCCTCCCTCCCCTTGTTCTCAACTACATCGCCAAATGAGTAAAAACTCTCTCCCTCTCTCACGTTGCGGCAACTATTCATCTCACAAAATTCGGTGCAATATTGAAATAAGTTGAGTGAACTCTGTATCGACAGTCCAGTCAAACTCTGTCGATAGGAGAGAGAGAAACAGACGCACGCACGTATGCAAGCACGCACGCACGCAGGCACACGCATACACACACGCACGCACGTACGCAAGCACGCACGCACGCAGGCACACGCATACACACACGCACACACAATTACATTTATACCTAATACGCAAGAAAAAAAAAAGAGAAAACTACCAGAAAGAATAAATCAAATTAGTGAAAGTGCTAAAGAATTATAAACAAATGAAAACTATATCAGATATTTGAAAACAAGGAAATAAAAGAAAACGAGAACAAAACTTGAAAATACACGAGTATATAAATGAGAACAAACAAAAATACAAAAGAAAATACTAGAAAACGTAAAACAGAAATAAAACCATAGAAAATGCTTTAAAAAACCTATAAAATGTTGCAGGAAATTCTATACAAAAATGCATGAGAGAAAAAATTATATACATCCAGGAAAAGCCTAAAAAAAAAGAAAGGGAAACCCAAACAAAATACTTGAAGGAAAAAAAGATAAACGAACACCCCGTCCCTTATAAAAAAAAAGATTGAAAATAAACCCAAACAAATTAAACAATTACAAGTAAGCCAGAGACATAACACCACTTCCTATTGGTCTGGGGTTTGGAGGGTCATCAAACACCATTACTTTTTGTAAAAATTAAATGTGCCCTTAAAAGCTTTCGTTCTCTGATGAATTTTATGAGCGGATGAGTCCTGATATATATATATATATATATATATATATATATATATATATATATATATATATATATATATATATATATATATATATATATATATATGCTGATAACCACCAGGAAAGAAGAAAACACGAAGTTCCCAAGCGCTTTCGTGTAATTCACATCTTCAGGGGTGAGTACAGACTAGAGAGAGTAATGCAAAACAAGGTGAATATATACAGAGATCACGCGCACCTACAGTGATTTACTTGCATATATATATATATATATATATATATATATATATATATATATATATATATATATATATATCATGTAAATCCACAATGAAAACGTGGATAAGATAAATCTTGATAAAATCACACGGGAAAATGGAAACAACGGAGCACCTTAGCTTTCGTCTTTATTCAAGACAAGGAAAGAAGAAAACACGAAATTCCCAAGCGCTTTCGTGTAATTCACACCTTCAGGGGTGAGTACAGACTACGGAGAAGTACAAAACAAGATATATATATATTAATTTATTTTTCTTTTTTTTGGGGGGGGGGGGCAATTTATAAAACGACGTTAGCAACAGGTAGTGAGCAGTCCACTCGACTAGTTACGAGTATAAACATTGTTGATAATAAATAATGACCAAATATCTTATGAAAGTTGGTTAGGTTATTTTTCTTTGCGTTGGTTTATGTAAGGATATGTTAGGTTTTGTTAGGTTCGTTTAGGTCATAATGTTCAATCTTAAGGTGAAATAAACAGAGGGCTAATGTTCACATGATCCAAAACACGAAACAAAAAGGAGAAGGGGTAAAGAAGTCCTGTTATTTGATACATAACACCGATGCTTTATGATGAACATTGGTCGCTCATCTTGTCAGGAATACATTAGTCTGACAACAAAGATCTGGTAATCAAGGTAACCGGACAACGCTTCCCCTGTCATCTGCCCTACGTCTTAGCGGGGTTGAGTAAGGACCTAGTCCTACGGCTGGTAGAAAATTAGATCTTTTCTGTTGAAGGAGTCTAACAGGAAAAGTCCCTCTCCCTTTTCCTTTTTCCTAAAGCGAAAGAAAATTTCAGTTTTTCCATGAACTCGATGTTTGAGTTTTAGACGATGGCAATATGGTGGGTACAGCCGTTTCCACAATAGATTTCCATCAACTGAAGACAAAAGGAACGGCTCTAGGTCTCTCCCTCAGTCCTTCTACATGTGAAGTTATCCCGGCTGACCGTTCCAATATCCAGCAAGTGAAGATTCTGTTGATGGAAGACCACATGTTCAACCCTTATGGTAGCGTGGTACTTGGCGCCCTTCCTTCTGCTCTGCACGATCATTGATTCTTACGAATTCTACAGTAGTACTGTACTTAATATAACATTAACTAAGGCATAATAGTTATTTACATTGAGGAAATTGACTAAACTAAGTTGCTAGTGTATATATATATATATATATATATATATATATATATATATATATATATATATATATATATATATATATATATATATATATATATTTACACATGTATATATATTTACACATGTATATGTATATTATATTGGTAGCAATTATAAGACAGCTCTTACAAACACATGAACCTTCCGCAAAAAGTCAGGACGTCTTCTGGGGCCAAAGTTTTAAAACTTGGTGTTATCGTGAGGTTCCAAACTTTGATGTAAGTAAACCATGAAGTTCTTTCAAGCGGACGAGATATTATGGAAGTTCAATATTTTTTTGTTTATTTCAAACATCTGTTGTATTATTCTTAGCAAATAGATCCAGTTAAACTAACAAAATAAGTAGACAAGGTTTCTACATATTACTTATAATTATTTACTGTATGTTCTAGACTTTTTCCTTCTAATTATTCTTCTATTCATAATCAGAATGATAAATTGTATTAACACAACCACCATCACCACCTCTAAACACCGTCCCTGCCTCAATACTACAAACACCATAGTAAGGAAGAACAACAATATCATCCAAGCACCGTTTAGCAACCACCATCACTACCACAATCATCAACTCAACTATCACTATCACCATCGTCACTACCACTATTAGTACCACCACCATGTAACTACCACCACTATTAACCACCCTCACCACCACTACCACTACTACAACCATCGTCACCACTATCACCACTGTCACCACCACTATTAACACCACTACCACCACCACCACCGCCACCACTACTACCACCACCACCTGCCCCAAAATTAACCCTTCAAAAAACACTGCTCGATCTATGTGTCGTGTACAGAAACCAAATATGAACTTCTTTCCTCCCCTTCCCTCTTACATCTCTTAGGATCTCTCTTCCCTCTCTCTTCTCACTTTCTGTTAAACCTTTCTCCCCTCATTCTATCTCCTCACTCATTTTTCTTTTACTTTCTTCACTCACTCATCCTCCCCTCACTCTTGCACACTACCTATCAATCTTCCATCACCCCTCTCTTACTCTCTCTCTCTCTCTCTCTTTTTCTAACGCCACCTCTCACTCTCTTCTTTCCCTCTCCTTCCACCATTCACTTTTCCCTCACTCGCTCTCTCCCTCGTGTACTCATTCCTCTCTCTCTCTCTCTCTCTCTCTCTCTCTCTCTCACTCACTCCCCACTCCTCCCCCCTCTCTCTCACTCACCTCTCACTCCCACTCCATATCTCTGGTGCCGGCACTGACAGGGTTGGTTCAGATTGGCATGTTTGTATGTTTGGGGGAAAACCTTTCACAGCTGAGTGTGATGGAGAGCGATGGGAGGGAATGGGAGAGGGAGAAAAGAAGGAAGAGAGTGAAAGAGGGAAGGATGAAGGGATTGGAAGAGGGAGGAAGGAAGACGGAGATAAAGAAGCAATGGAATGAGAGATGGAGGAAAGAAAGGAGGAAGGGAATGGAAGAAGTAAGAATAAGAGGTCATAGGTCATTACCACGCTCCACACCTGTCATCATTCATCATCCTCACCTGTCATTACCATCATCCTCACCTGTCATTACCATCATCCTCACCAGTCATTACCACCATCCTCACCAGTCATTACCACCATCCTCACCTGTCATTACCATCATCCTCACCAGTCATTACCACCATCCTCACCAGTCATTACCACAATCCTCACCAGTCATTACCACCATCCTCACCTGTCACTACCATCATCCTCACCAGTCATTACCATCATCCTCACCAGTCATTACCACCATCCTCACCAGTCATTACCACCATCCTCACCAGTCATCACCACCATCCTCACCACTTATCACCACCACTCTCATGATGCGATTTAATCTCTTAAGAACCGCCTTCGATCCACTTAACCTCGATCTAGACTTGACGACTTAAAGACCTGAGCCGAGGAACTGCGATATCACTCCCTATCATCTTTTATTACCCAAGTATCAGGTCACATATTATCAACTGATTTTCCCGTGTATGATATCCCATTATAACACGTATTATGACCCAGTATCACCTCATGTCATTCAATATCCCTTAACCTAACTTAACCTAACCTACCATACTTAATATAATAGCATGCAACTTAATAACCCCTAATATAATTTAACATCACTTCAATTAATATTTTCTAATAGGTCTCCTTATCTCTCAGTATCACCTAATATAACCAAATACTACCTTATATTACCTATAGTATAACCTAATATAACGTAGTATCCCACCTTACATGACAGCACCTTGAGTAATATCCCCCATTATTTGGTGATGGCCCTTTGACTCATCCAGTATTACCTCATGTCATGTAATATCACCTGATAGTGCCCCTTGTGTTATTACTGTTACTACTATTGTATTGTTAATTATTATTGTTCATCATCATCATTATAATTATTATCAATATTGTCATTACTTGGTATATTTTATCATTATTGCTTGTATTATTATTATTATTATTATTATTATTATTATTATTATTATTATTATTAAGAGTACAAATCAATTACCATCACAAAATAAGCTTATCAAAGAGATATCACCATTTTACCGACTTTCTTGTCTTACTCAGGAAAAAAAAAATATAAAAGTGAAGGTTTTTTTTATAATTTACTCTACATAAAAAATAAAGAGAAGTATATACATATAAACAAATGATTTTAATATTCCATCGTTTGTAATGATTAGATAAGAATTAGATAAGAACAAATAACAAAAGTGAAAAATACAATAAGGAATACACACGGGACTTCAGAGATCACGAACACCTTCTCTTAAGAATATCGAGGCAGGAGAGGGAAAAGTGTTACCGGGTTCGAGTCCAGGTGCGGGTTTAATAGAATTCCGGGTCCGAATCCAAGTGCGGGTATGTTGGAATTCCTGGCTCGAGATAATTGAGGTTCAGTACACAGACAGCTGTTGTGTTCCATGGTGGAGGGGAGTGTGTGTGTGGTGGTGATGTATGGTGGAGGGGAGTGTGTGTGTGGTGGTGATGTATGGTGGAGGGGAGTGTGTGTGTGGTGGTGTATGGTGGAGGTAAGTGTGTAATAATAATAATAATAATAATAATAATAATAATAATAATAATAATAATAATAAACGGTTTATTAATAGAGTTGCAGCCGGTGGCTGAAAATATACAGACCTACATTTGATTTAGACATAATGATATAATATGCATTGAATACATTTACAGGGCTGTACAGTACATAAATCAGGAGTTGTTATTATTTCAACAATAGATGGGATGGTGCTGTTCTTATATCTATCGGTGCGGGCTCTTATGGGCTGAATTTTGTTGTAGTGGCGGACTGCGCGAGTTGGGTGGGGGGGGGGGGGGGGCTGCCGGTGGCAGGAGGTGGCAATGGCGAGGGTGGTGCAGTAGTCCACGGCCAAACCTTTCCAGTGCTTGGTGGTGGAGGTCATTGAGGGATGGCATTTCCAGGGTGGAGAGAGCGTTGGTGTAGCCGGAGTATTCTGCGCCGAGCATGATTCTGCAGGCCCTTTTCTGTACCTTCTCCAGCTGACGTTGTTGGGTGGAGTTGAGAGAAGACGACCAGGCTGGTGACGCATACGTTAGTTTGGGGAGAATAAAGGCGTTGTAGATGGTCCTCAGCTCTGGCGTGGGTGTCCCAAGTGACCTAAGTCTTCGTAGCATGTAGAGACGGTACGAGGCTGCCTTGACTGTGTTATTTACATGGGCCTTCCAGTCAAGTTTGTTGTCTATAGTTCCACCCAGGAGTTTGGCAGACTGCACCAGCTGGAGAGGATGGGCACCCACTGTGACTGCTGAGGCGGTATTGATGTGCACGACTACGGTTTTGGTGTGGTTGATGGTGACCTTGTTCTCCGTAGTCCATGCCTGTAGCCTGTCCAGGGTGCCTTGGAGCGATGAGTAGTCTGGTGCGGTGTTGTCCACTGAAACCCCCACAGTGCAGTCATCCACGCACTTCCACCTGTGAGGAGTGTCCGATAGAGCGTCGTTGATCAGGATGAGGAAGCACAGTGGTCCCATCTTGGTCCCCTGGGGAACACCGCAGGTGAGGTGTTGGAATGTGTATGTGTGTGTGTGTGTGGTGAGGGAGAGTGTGTGCAGGTGACATTCATCACCATCATTACTGTATGCTAGTTTGAATTTACTTAAATTTCAATAGAGTGAAATTAAGTAGATGTGAAATGTTCAGTCAGTGAGTGAGTCAATCAGTCAGTGATAAATAGTAAGCAGAAATATTGTTGCAGCTAAACAGTGCATTTTAAGTATCTTTTTCTCTGCTGATTTTTAATACGTGGCCTCCAGCCTCCCCCAATAACCACATCTTCGCAGCCATTTTATTACCTTAAAATTAAATCTCCTAGTACAAAAGTAGCTACCCTAGCTGTGTTGAGTTAGTTGAGCCGCAGATCTATGCGGCATTCAGTGACTGTTGCCTCAAAGTCAATATCTGCGACTGTTGTCGCCTTTCAGGCCGATGCTCTCGTTCCCCTGAGGCAAAGCAATGCTTACCTAAGCAGAGAGAAGGACAGTCGACATCTCAGCCAGGCTATAACATAACTTCTGGGCTGGTGCTTCCACGAGTCTGGTGTAGAAGCATCTTACACTTGGTCCAATCCCGCCAGAGGTTGTGAACACCAGAGGAGTGAAGCTGCCCTGATCGACATTCTGAATTCTCTCACCATATTTCCTAATTTTGTCGTTCTCGTTCCTCCTGTGTGCAGCATCGAGAGCTAGGTTGCGGTGACATGCGGCCATGGGATAAAAAATCCTTATGTCAAACAAGGCTCGCTGTCCCCACGTCCAGAATCCTCGAACACTGACGTTCACACGGGCTTCGTTGGATGTGTTTAAAGTCCTGTGACGGAGGCTCTCACCGTCCAGTGGAAGGAAGGTCGGTTCCACCATGTTGTAGTGGCAGATTTCCCTCAGTAGATTTGCTGTTAAATCCCTTACTTCGTCATGCCTCGTGTATATGAAGCCCCCTTTCTTGCACACCATGGCGTGGTCGATGTCATAAGATAAACCGCACACGCACTGGGAGGACAAACCTTCTAGTGGCCTACCGTACCTAGAGCAATGGCATCTGTGAATTCTTGCTAAAATTTCATAAAAACTGACAAAAATAATATATAGATATATTTAAACCAAGACAATTACAATTACCAATAAATATATATACATAAACATTGCGTATCAAATATGCAAATTAGGTCCGTTAAACATACGAGGTAAACTTTATGATATAGTTAAGCAGAGCGTGGCCAGATTTACGAGGTGATCACCAGCCGGCAAGGAAATGACTTGGCTGGCTGTAGCAGTAAAGTATAATTAGGAACACCTCTGTCCCAAATTATACCAAGTTATGTTATGGTGTATGGGAAGAGGTGCTGTTGAAGTTATTATACTTCAACTGCCAGGATTATTAAGCCCTGTTAACTTAGGTGTTAGTTTTAAATACCGTTCACTAGGTCTTAGTTTTAGGTGTTTCATTACCAGGCTTAATTACTCCCGTTCACACTGACTTTAACTACCAGGGATATTAACAAAACATAAACAAATGTTAATGACCTCGAGGAAATTAGAAGCTGCATTAGAAATTATAAGCAGCAAAAATGACAACTTATATTATTTTCTCACTCTGTCTGCGGTCGTATAATAAATTATATTTTCCTCCCCACACGACGGAATTTAATGAGTTCTTTTTATTCAGAATAAATCTAAGCGAATATTTTCTCAGAATGCATTGTAGGAATTCACCATTATGAGAGCTAATTTTCCGAGTGAAGATATAAGAGACAGATAGACAAAGAGAGACAGAATGCCATGCATGGAGATAAACACACACACACACACACACACACACACACACACACACACACACACACACACACACACAGATGTTCACGAACTGATCGCTATAAGAACAGCCCAGTCCCAACCATTGTAAAAATTATCAATAACTTGTAATAAACCAGTGTATTCACTCCCAGTAAACACTACTCCTTGCACTGTCACTATGTTGAAATGAACTGTAGTTTGAGCTTTTCCCCATCTAGTTATTATATGTCTTATTTGTGTCACTTATGTTACTTGTATATTATTTGTAATTCGCAACCCATTCCCCAAATATGTAACTGTATATTTTCAGCCTTCTGGCTGCCAAGCTCTTTCAATACACCGTTAATTATTATTATTATTATTATTATTATTATATACAGAAAACACACAAGAAATCACACACAGATAGGCAAACAAGCAAGTAAAGACAGATGTATTGACCGACAAAACAGGCAAGCAAACAAACAGAGTTAAAGAGGCAGAAGTTAGAGAAATTAGACAAGCAAGCAGATTGGCACACAAACAAATAAGACGGCAAACAAAGATAGATGAGCACTCAGAAAAAAAAACAGACAGAAAAGCAGACAAGCAAGAAGAGAATCATACGGAGAGCAGTCAGACAGACAGGACGGCAAGGAAATTCAAGAAGAAAATCCATTTTTGGAGGGAGGGGGGAGTCGTCTGAGTCACTACGCCTTCAAGTAAACAGCTTCTTGAAGGGCAACCAGCGGAGTCTTGTGTATTGATTAAGATGAAGGACGGAACTGGTACCAGGAATCGGACCTAAAGTTTTCATACCAACACAACGAGTTTGATTAGGTGAGGTGCGGTGAGGCGAGATTAAGGTTCAGTTTCGTTAGATCAGGCGTTGGTTAAGTCAGGGTTAGGCAAGGTTAAGTGTTGGTTAATTTAGGGGTAGATTACATAAGAACATAAGAATTAACTGCAGCGGGCCTATTGGCCCATACTGGGCTGTCCCATTTACACCCAACCCCTATTGCTCATATATCCGCCCAACCTATGTTTGAAGCTATGCTGCGTATTCGAGTTAATGATGAAGTTTCGTAACTTATTCCACTCATCCACTACTCTATTTCCAAACCAGTGTTTACCTATCTCACACCTAAATCTAAATTTAACTAATTTAAAACTATTGTTACGAGTTCGCTCCTGGTTGGATAGTTTGAGTACCTTTGTTATATCACCTTTGTTTAGCCCTCACTCTGAATTCAAGGTTCCTAATGCCCGGGTTTCTAGCAAGAGTAAAGCAAACCAACTCCGCTGTCTTGGGTCAGGTCCTGTTAGGGAATCAGTTTACCCCCGAGATTTTTCCACCAACCACAATAAATCTTCAGGAAACCCAATATGGCTCAGGTAGACACACTGATTATCCCAGCGGCTTATGGCAATTGGTCGAATGGACCCTGGCTTAATGGATCCTGATGTTACGTAAGGGGCCCCGCAGTCCTAATAGGTTCTGACGTAAGCCAATGGGCTCCTAATTTTGATAGGCCCACAACATAAACTAATGGGTCCCAGTAGCAGGAGATCCCCCGGTATGAACGGGTTACAACCTTACTATTTAGGTTAGATTAGTACTGGTTAGGATGAATCGGGTTAGCTTAGCTTTAAGTAGGGTACGTTAGGTTAGGTTTAGTTAGATGCCGGTAACTCTAGGTTGGGTTAGGTTGGGTTAAGGTAGGTTATGTCAGGTTTAGTTAAGGCAGAGCAGGTTATGTTAGGACCTATCTGACCAACAGTCTCGGCTCGGCCTATATACTTATCTATCAAGGTCCAGTGCGGCTTTATTGCAGGTGGTCGTCTTCCTCACTACTCACCGCCTCTCTCTCTCTCTCTCTCTCTCTCTCTCTCTCTCTCACTACCAGTAAAATACTTCCGTTTCACCCGCTGGCTTCCATCCATCCCGTTGCAAAATTCGGTGCAACATTGAATTGAGTTTGCGAACGCGGGTCGTATTGGTCGTTCTGCGTCATTCCCTTTATTTATGTGTCGTTTTATCTCGTTCTTTTGACGGCGAGTACGACTATTTGATGACCTGCAGGCGAGGGGGGGGAGGGGTAAGAAAAAAAAATAGAGGAATACGAGAAATTAAAATTGTAAGTAAAAATTACTCGATTAGTCAAATGCTCACGAGATGGTAATTAAGGTTAGGGGGGGGAGAGACATGGGGGAGGAGGAGAGAAATAAAGGTAAAACAAGGAGAGGGAGAGAGAGAAGAGAAGGAGGGAAAGGGGAGAGAAGAGGGGAGGGGAATGGGCGATGGACCCACAACTGAAACATAGTTGAACAAAATATAATCGATCCTACTCCTAACTCAGTCTAAGCTACCCCCACTTAACTTAATCTACCGGTAACTTAACCTAACCCAACCCTAATTTAACATGCCCTCAAAATTATTCAAGTCCATCATAACTTAACCTTAGTTACCGCTAACTTAACCTAACCTAACCTAACCTAACCTAACCTAACCTAACCTAACCTAACTTAACCTAACCTAACCTAACCTAACCTAACCTAACCTAACCTAACCTAACCTAACCTAGCCTAGCCTAACCTAACCTAACCTAACCTAACCTAACCTAACCTAGCCTAACCTAACCTAACCTAACCTAACCTAACCTAACCTAACCTAACCTAGCCTAACCTAACCTAACCTAACCTAACCTAACCTAACCTAACCTAACCTAACCTAACCTAACCTAAATTAGCTAGCCAACAAAAAAACCCACACACCTAAAAGCTTAACTTAGCCAAACCCAAACTTAACCAGCTTCTAACTTACCCCTAACGTAATCATCCTCTAATACAACCCTAACTTAACTGATCACTAATTTACTGCTAACTTAAACACCCTCTCACATAACATAACATAACATAAGGAAATTCAAATTTTGTATACGAAAATCTGGATAAAAATAATTTACTTGACCGGGAAGAGCATGTTAGTGTTAGTTTCTCTTCCTTTCTTAAAACACTCAACTTTTCTAATAAATTCCCCAAATTTAATGTTTAAAGTAATTTCTATATTAAATATTGTGAGTTGATGGAATATTTAAAGCTAACTTTTGCTGTGTTACTCAATGTTACGTGCCATGTTATTTTATGCTTTCCAGTGCTCTATCATGTTACTTCAAGTTACTTTAAACTGTGATATGTTACTTTATCTTAAGTTTTCCTGAGTTGTGATACAAGTTAGTATAGATAACTTTGTGTAATGTTATATGTTATGCTGTTTTATTACATTACCCTTACAGTACCAGCATGCTATGTTAATTCCTATATTACACTAAGTTGTACCGTACTCTATTAATTCACGTCACCACAAAATATGTTATGTATTTAGAAAATAAATATGAAATGCCTCATAATTATATAATAACACAAGTTCTCCAGTAAATTAAAAGCCCTGTATATTTTTACCGTAAGAGGCCTGTAGGTTACGAACGAAATATACAGCGCCTTCCCTTCTACAGTGAGGTGAAGGATGATGCCAACGTAGTCAAATATGGGCAAGCTGTAGAGGCACCAGGGGAAAGAACGCAAAGAAAACCCAACCACGTCTCAGGTAACAGCGACACAGATGCAGTAATGAGGAATTTTGGGATGTTCCAGATACGGAATTTGCCGGATATTGAATACCAGTTCATATCCTGAGACCGGATACCAGATATAGGTGGCCGGATATCCGATATATGTTGCAAATCTATATTCAAGTAGAATCTCACTAACTTGTATTTCTTAGAACGGGGGAACACCCAGCAGCCGTAAGCGAGAGACAGACACCCAGTCTCCATAAGAGGGAGACACTTACAAGGATATATCTTTAAAAGTGTTCAATTTTTATAGGTGTAATTGTTACAATAAAATTTTGTATTTACAATGCATTAATGTAATAAAGGAGGTGATTTATCCAGTAATGTTATGTCAAGTTAGGTTGCTAGATAATAATGTTAAGACTAAACGAGGGCTGGTTCTTATTTAAAGAATAACCTCACCTACTTCATCAAGAATATGTCAGGTAAGGAATAATTCAAGAGTTTAATGCTGCTATGTCTTTGATAACAATAAACCACGTCCTTAAAGAAGAATAAAGTCACCTCTTTCATAGAGAATTAATTCACTTCCTTCATGAAGAATTAAGTAACTTATTTCACGAAGAATAAAATCATTTCCTTCATGAAGAATATAGTCACGACTGTACCTCCATGAAGAATAAAGTCACTTCTTTCATCAAGATTAAACTCACTTCCTTCATGTACAATGAAGTCACTTCATATACTTTGTGAAGAATAAGTCAGGTAAGGAATAATTCAAGAGTTTAATGTAGTCACATGTTTGATAAAGAATAATCCGGGTCCTTCATGAAGAATGTAATCACATCTTTTATAAAGAATTGGCCAAGAATGGTTACGGATTCATTGACTGAAAATTATGAAATCTCGTGAATTTTAATAGAAAATTAAATATAAGAAAGTAGAAACATAACATAGACAAGGCTCTGAATATCCAGTTTAAATATACATTAAAATCTAATTGTAAATCAGACTGTGACTATATGTAGACCAGATTCCTATACAGTACCAAACCGGTGTACATACCTTAATAAATCCCCTTACGCTAAAAAATGAATCTGACCGAACAGTTCTGGAAAAGAAGTGAGGTTTCGGCCGTAATGAAAGGTAATTCGGTGCTTGTGAGCGGATTATTGTGCAAATAATGTTCATCCTTTCCAAGTTTGTAACGCCATTAATTACACAGGAACTGTAATGGCGTACGATGTACAGGGTTACTAAGCCTCGTAACGAGCCAACTCTCTTTCTCGCTTTCTCTCTCTCTTTCTTCTTTTCTCTGACTCCCGCTCATTGTATTTTCCAAATCTCTTTATTGTCTTTTCCTCTATCTCTTTTTCTCATTAATTTTTTGTCCGTCTTTCTTAACGTTTTCTCCAAATCTTTATACTCACCTTGCTTCACAGGCACCTTCTTTATCGCTTTCTTTCATCATGTGTCTTTTTATCCTTCTTTCTCTCCCCTTTTCTTTCTCACTATATTATTTCTACTCTTTAATGACAAACAGAAAGAGACGTAAGAAAAGAAAGAACATTGAGAAGGCAACACCACCACGAGGGACATTTTGGTGCAAACCCAAAGTTTTTAACCCAATTTTTCCTTGTACGAGTTTATAGTCGAAAAATGTGACGCTAAAATTATCATAACCTCTGACCTTACAAATGTAATTTTGACCTTTGATGCTTGTGACTCTAAAACCTCCAATAGCGATTTTATTGTCGAGAAATGTGATGCTGAACTTGGTGTTATCTTTTTAGTGCACTTCGTTTACGGGTTCATGGTGGAAAACTGCATAACTGAAGTTTCGGTAAGCTTGACTCTTGACCTTATCACCGCGAAAAGCTATTGTTTACAGAACTATGATTGGAGAAGTGATGAAATTTTATTCATATAATTATGTACCCGGTATCGATTTTAAAAGATACATAGTAATTTGATGAAGCCTTATGACGCTACTGATATATATATATATATATATATATATATATATATATATATATATATATATATATATATATATATATATATATATATATATATATATATATATATATATATTATTTTTTTTTTTTTTTGTTAAGCGCAAGATAGGTAAACATTGCTATGGAAATAGAATAGTTGATGAGTGGAACAAGTTATCAAACATCATCATTAACTCGAATACGCTGGATAGCTTCAAACTTAGGTTGGATGGTTATATGAGCGATAGGGGCTGGGTGTAAATGGGACTGCCCAGTATGGGGCATCATGTACCATTATGTCCCAACATCCTCACCATCATGACTCAACATCACCAGTATAAACCTCAACATCATCTCATGACCCCCAACATCGCAACGATCTACTGCTTGTTCATAACGTTCCCATCATCACCACCATCATTATCATCCTCTACAGTTTACTCATAAGGCTCCCCATCATCACCACCATCATCATCATCCTCTACAGTTTACTCATAAGGCTCCCCATCATCACCACCATCATTATCATCCTCTACAGTTTACTCATAACGTTCCCATCATCACCACCATCATTATCATCCTCTACAGTTTACTCATAAGGCTCCCCATCATCACCACCATCATCATCATCCTCTACAGTTTACTCATAACGTTCCCATCATCACCACCATCATCATCATCCTCTACAGTTTACTCATAACGTTCCCATCATCACCACCATCATCATCATCCTCTACAGTTTACTCATAAGGCTCCCCATCATCACCACCATCATTATCATCCTCTACAGTTTACTCATAACGTTCCCATCATCACCACCATCATCATCATCCTCTACAGTTTACTCATAAGGCTCCCCATCATCACCACCATCATTATCATCCTCTACAGTTTACTCATAACGTTCCTATCATCACCACCATCATCATCATCCTCTACAGTTTACTCATAAGGCTCCCCATCATCACCACCATCATTATCATCCTCTACAGTTTACTCATAACGTTCCCATCATCACCACCATCATCATCATCCTCTACAGTTTACTCATAACGTTCCCATCATCACCACCATCATCATCATCCTCTACAGTTTACTCATAAGGCTCCCCACATATTGGTTAACGCTCCTAATATCAATTTACCTAAGGAACCATCAGGTCGAGAGCTTCCTCGAGCCTTTTACGACACCGGTAATGGTGTTTGATGTCCTATAAGTGGCGTAAGTCGCGTTTAATTCTATTAGATTGGCCGTTCCCTCCCAGGCAAATAGAGGATTCGTCAAATAATCATCGCTAATCGATCCTCTTCGGTGTTTAATTTGTCAACTGAGGAGACAGTCTGAGAAGGAAAGAAGGCAAGACGGCTCGACGCTAAGCTAAATGAGAACTGTGATTCAACGTTGAAGTAGATTGTTCGAGTCATGATTCATCTGTTTTGTTGTACCAGGTTCGGTGCTGTTTTCACAATCTTCTGTATTTTATTCTAATAATGTTAACGTATTCCCAATATAATGATAATAATAATAATAATAAAATAATAGGAATAATTGTTAAACTAGTTACTATAGTAAATAGCGTTATTTTGCTGAAAATAACAAAATAACATTCCTATAGACAGCGTTGGAAAATCTAAAATATTCCTCAAATGATCTTTGACATTATTTTATTTTCAAAGTTTCTCCTCAAACCAATTGTACCCCCCCCCCCCCTCTCTCTCTGTCTCTCTCTTACTTCTTCTCCCCCCCCCCCCCTCTTACGTCATTCCCCCCCTCTCTCTCTCTCCCTTCCGTCATCTCTCTCCCTCTCTCCTTCATAAGTTTAAAAAAGCTTCACATCGTATCGTAAAAAGAAAATAATCGCGTTAGCAGTTTAACATTTACATGAAGGTTTAATCTGCTTTACGTCACAAAAAAGTAAGTTTATTGAACGATTAATCTCGTCTACCCTCAAATATTTAGTCCATTTTACATTTTTTCCATCAAGTTTTCTCCACCCTTCACCTCTAAAAAACGAGGACTTGGGCTCTGAGAGGAGATAAAATAACACAGTGAGCTTACACGAACCAGACTTCAAATGCCTTGTCCGTGAGCTTAACCCGTCGATAAGAGAGAGAGAGAGAGAGAGAGAGAGAGAGAGAGAGAGAGAGAGAGAGAGAGAGAGAGAGAGAGAGAGAGAGAGAGAGAGAGCAGTAATAATCAACCGAGTACTTACATAAACAAATCGATTCCTCACACCAGAAAATTCGTTTCTTTCACTGGGAAGTCAACGTAATTTTTACCCATTAGCTGGAATTAAACTGGCCACGTCGTGTTGAGGGTAAAATATTAATTGTAACTAAACATACCAGTTATGTGTGTGTGTGTGTGTGTGTGTGTGTGTGTGTGTGTAGCCTGGATATGTACTGTATGTTTGTAGCGCATCCACCCCCGGCGCGCGTACACACACACACACACACACACACACACACACACACACTCTCTCTCTCTTTCACTCACTATGTATTTGTGCCTCCATTTCTCTCCCTGTATATCCCTCCCTCCCTCCCACCCTCACATCTCTCTCCCTGCCTTTCACTCCCTCCATTTCTCTCTCATTCTCACCTTTTTATCCCCATTCTTCCACTCTGTCCTTCGTTCTCTTTTTGTCTGTCTGTCTCCGTCTCACCACCACACACCATGTATCAGGTTCCTGCCTTGCCACTAACACCACCACCACACTCCATGTACCAGGACTTACCCCAACTATATACCAACAGTTGTCTACCATCTTAAACTCTCCGCAGTTAAATGACGAAGATGAAGCGCCAATTATTTTTAACCAGATCTTCGTCGTGTAGTCGTCAGGTCGTCATAACTAATGGACAAAGCGACAACCGGCAACACTGGGACTCCTGAAGCTCTTATATAATTTGCATATTTTGTCCACTACGTCCAAAATATAAATATTCATGATGTAACCAGAGCTGTGGGGTGTTGTGGATGGGGGTGACGCGAGGAGGGGAGAGGAAGGGGTGTTTTGAAGGTGGGTGTGGATGATGCGGATGAAGAAAGAGAGAGGGGAAGGAAGAGGTGTTTTGAAGGTGGGTGTATATGAAGATAAAAGGGGAAGGGTTGGGTGTGAAAGAGAGTGAGAAAATTAGGTGAGGGAGAGAAAGCGTATATGTGTGTGTGTGTGTGGGGGGGGGGGGGGGGAGCAGCAGTCTTATAATGGTTAACGTGTGTAGAAACAAGAACCATACATGATATATTATTACGAAATATTTTGTCCCTAAACTTTGTGCCAGACGTTGACGACAGCTTACGAACTATTATCTATAATCTACTCTCGCTGTCCGGGGACCATAACGGCTATGGACGTACAATCTTCATTAACACGTATATGGTAATGGTCTACTCGTGCTCAGGACGATGTGAGGAGCATATATACATCACTCTTAATAACACACAAAATGAAGGGTGATTTTTTTCGCGTTTTCGCTGTTGTGCGGTAAAAGAAAAATATTGAACATTGAAGATTAAAGTGGAAAACATACGTGAAGAGTATGAAAGTGTATGTAAAGGTGAACATAAGTGATGCTATTAAGTGACAATGACATGGCATTAGAGAATTTTCTGGGAACGAGAATGATTGCAGATAAGGTAAGACAGGTCGAGCGTTTAGGGATATGACGTGAGGAATGGCCAGGGAAATGCGGTGAGGAGAGCAATGGCAGTGAGTGGATGGTCGGAGAAGCAGAGAAACACTATGTCGATACAAAGATGAGACTGAAACAGTAATGGAGATGAGAATAACAAACGGGGAAAACACAGGACTGACATTATTGGAGAAGGAAGACCCAAATGGTCGCCCCACAACAGACGTGCGAGTAATAAGACAAAGATGAATGTGATACACTTGTCCTCAACGATCGACGACAGGTGTGTACACACACACACACACACACACACACACACACATATATATATATATATATATATATATATATATATATATATATATATATATATATATATATATATATATATATATATATAATCATCCAGCTATCTGTCTCTCCATTCAATCTACCTGTCTATCACTGTCAGTCGGTAACCCAACTTGTGGCCCAACACGAACTAAACAACAAGATTTCTGAGGCCACAAAACGGGAATAAGAGGACGGAGTCTGCCGTCAACACAATGGGTGGGAGAAAGGTTGTCTCCACCTCCCATTAAACCAGATTGGACACTGGTAGTGTTTGACCTCCTGAATCGGGCTTGGGTATAAAGGCCTGGCAGCCTGGATGGATTCCTTCAAGGACAACATAAAAATTTATGCAGAAATGGGAGAGTTTTGAGTTCGGATAAAAAGCGTCCGCCTCGATGACTGAGGCTACGACAGTGCTCTGACAGGTAAAAACTAAGTACCAGAGTGTCTCTCAGAATATAATTGGAGCAAGGAGGTGAAGCCTCACGTGAAGGAGTGAGGACCTCGATAACTCATGTTATAGACCGACTCCCACAATACAGGTGTGAACACCACCTCCCCCCCCCCCCTCCCACACAAAAACACTGGTTGGTATCTTTGTAATGTTGCATTAACAAGTGGAAATACCAAATTATAAAACTGCGTGACCCATGTAAGAATACTATCAGTTTTCTCGTTAATATCTACAAGCCTTAAAAATTATTATATCTTAAAAATTATGCATAATTTTGATAGTGCCCTTAAGCTTTATACGAAATAACCCAAAAGACAAAGGTGCGTGCACGTCACCCACACAAGGCAGTGACGTTCTCAGCCTTACCACTAGGTAGTACAGGTGCTACAAATGTCCATGCCCAAGGGTAATATGTAATCCTAGAATAAACCATCACCACGGAGTCATGGCTACGTAAAGTTCTGATCTAAAAAAAAAAAAAAAAAAAATAGTAATAATAAATCGAAATAAAATAATGATAATATTCCATAGAAATTCCTTCCTCTAAAAAACGTTATTCAACTTGTATATTTGGGAAAGGGGTCATGACAACCTAATTCCCAACCATAAACAGGACAGAGGTGATGCCCGTTAGGTGTGTGAGGTGGCTTAGATAATAAGCATAAACAAGAAGACTATACTCCACCAAATTAATCCGTGTCCCAAAAATAAGCAAAGAGTTCTGTGATGTCCAATATTTAATGAACAACGGATTGTTTGCCTCGAAAATAAACAAGACATTTGACATTGAAACAAGAGTCAGTAAATCCAGCTCCACTGCCGCTATGACTGGTGAGCCAAGTAGACAAATTCCAGCATTATGAACGGACTCACCAAACACCAACATTGTGAACTGACTCACCAGACACAACGTTATGGAATGACTCACTAAACACCAGAATTATGGACTGACTCACTAAACACCAGAATTATGGCCTGACTCACCAAACACCAGCATTATGGCCTGACTCACCAAACACCAGCATTATAGACAGACTCACCAAAACACTCGAATGTAAAACCAACAACACAACTCCGTAAAGTAACATGAGAATGCCAACGAGATCTTGTTAGATTATATCCTCGTCTCAAACTTCACCCAAATCGAGTTATTTGTTCCGAGTTATCTGGCTCACAAAGTTGGCCGAGCACCCGCAGAGAGGGGAACAAAAGTGGTCATAACTTCCTGAAATATGGGAGGGAAGTACTGGTTATGTAACTCATCCAAGAAACCCATGTCGGGCTATTAATCTAAGATCTGGCTCAATTGTTACAGGAATTATAGGCAAGCATACACGAACGAATGGCAAAGGGGAAGAAGTACATGATCTATAAAGTGGAAGTAATTAGTTAAGAGTTTATAGTGTTGTTCTCTAGTAGGGAGGAGTTTAAGGTCCAGAAAATTTAGGCCCGAAACACATTTGAAATAGTGTGAATGGATGAAGGGACCTGATTCACAAAGATAAATATTATGTAACCAATATAACTTCCTTGTAGATGGGGACGATCAGTGAACCCCACAAGAGTGAACAGCTTACTAAAGATGTAAAGAGAAAAGGGTTGGATAAAATTTAGTAAATCTGAGGAACCGTCGACTGTAATTTCTTGAACCAATGACGTAATGAGAAATATTTAACTTTAGACAGTCGTCGCCGTCGGCAGAGTTACTGTGTCTCCCCCTTCCGTTATTTTGGCCGTAAACGAAACGAACTAAAAAATGGTAGATTTCTCAACATTCAACACGTACAGAGGCAAATATTTACATAAAAATAATATTAATTCCCACATTTAAGATAATCTAAAGTTAACTTTATTTCCCCATATTTTAGAGCATCGGCTACCAAAACTAAAGGAGAGGAATTTAACACCCGATGAAATAACAATAACAGTGAGGATTTCTTGACGCCTCAAAGACAAAATGAAGCTTTATTGAAAGTCAGCCATGAATCACCAGAAAACGCTGACATTCCTCAAATTGTGATGATTAGGACAAAGACGTCTTTGAAACTCCACCACCAGCTCTAATATTACTAAGGTAAGCAGAGGATTTTAGGCAGCCACAAAACTCTCGGCTCTCCTGATATACCCCATCCCCCTGTAGAGAGACTCACACGTCCACAACAGGAGAGAGAGCATACACGCTTAACGAGCTGATTATGGAGCTTTGACACGGCGGAAGCATAAAATACCGGAACATTACCTAATAGCGTATAAACCACGAGGCAGAACCTGAAACTAACTAAAGCAAGGTGAGGTGTATCTTATCTCACACTAGATGAACAAGCGCTGTGTTATCCCCCAAAACAGGTGAATAATGTACGTTTCTAACTATAAACTTAGTACCAACAAGAATACAAGCAACGAGATTCTGATTGATGCGAGGAGATTTACAGTAAGATACGCAAATACACGACGTCGTATGGATAGATAGGGAGATCAAGAAGACTCCCGTCTCTCCATTTATGGTGTTGCCAAAAGGACATTTTGCGTCCTCAAAGACGAAAGAAAGTTAAGCCTATTTTATAAGCCTTAATGGGGTCACGAATGACTCAAGAGTCAGGTCAAACATGGTAGAAGTATGTCAAGCGATTGAGTAAACCTACGTATTTAATACAAACCAAAGCCAATAACAGTACTCACTTTGTGCTGGTGGTAGAGGAAGCCTCGCCGACACACCCTGCTGTATGGCGTATGGACGACGGACCTGCAACAACATTGTGATGAGTTCAAAGCACTACTAACTACCTTCGAGAGTACACACCTTTACTTATCTTTAAACTACAATGTTATGAAAAGCAACCAAAAACATAAACATAAATTTGTATTCCTCAAAACAGATGAGAGTTCGTGATGCAGTCTATTCAGTTTCACATGAGTGTTTAAGGAAAAAGTCAGAGAACAAGGAAAGGAATACAGTTAGGTGCAGAAAATATTGATGGAATATATGTCCATTATTCATCGTGAACACAAACAATAACAAACTTCGTAAACACCCTGTAGCTATTATTACCTACTCCCGTTAGCTAAAGAAAAAATTTCATTCAGAATGAAACCGTTAAATAGTTAGGTATACGACCCAATTACTATACTTTCATCACTGTTAACCTAGTTTCTATTTTGTATATATTTATTATACAAGAATGAAAATGCAGTCTTTCAGTGTAGATCCTTTCATCAACCCCCCCACCCCTCCTTCCCCATCCTCCTCCTCTGCTCGGATCAGCTGGTGCTGTTTACATTTAAAGTGATACTAGCAGAGAGGAACGCGCATGCGTGCGTAGTGTCAACAAAGGCTGTAAGAGACTGCTCCTTAAATTTCGTATATCTGACGAATTCAGCGAGTCTACTGTAGGGTTTCGTGATATTATGTTGTCTAGCACTCAGGATGGATGGAAACTCAAAGGTGGTGGTTTTCTTATATAATATAAGGTAGACAGTCTGGTGGGTCGCCATGCTCGCCGGCGGGAGCGAGGACCGCCAGGCAGGCGGAGGAGAAGCGAGGGCCGCCAGGCAGCGGCGGAGGAGGAGGTGTTGCGTGTTCAAGAAGAGAGGCCAGAATGAATCTTAATCGAATCGAAAAATGCTAGTGACAGGGGGGAAGGAGGTTCAGGGGAAGGATAAAGGGAGGATAGAAGTGAATTTTAGAAGGAGAGAACAGGTGCAGTGGCTAAACACCGCTTGCGTGAGGGGGTAGGCAATGTGCCCGGAAGGTGCAACAATCATAATCAGGACGAGGCAGGGGGAGGGCGGGAGCAGGTCCGGGCAAGCAAAGGGCCAACGCGGGTGCTCTGGTTGTCGTCTTCGCTTGGGCAGTGTTGGCAAAGCGGAGGAAGAACCGCCCCGCCACGGCGGCGGCGCAAGCCGAGAAGTGCAGGTGGACAGACGCACAGGCAACACAGGATCAAAGTAACAGAGTAGGTGAAAAAATGGAAATGTAGCTAGTCGTAGGGTTGTTTGGAGAAAGATGAAGGTAAGGTCTTTGAGCTATGTCAAAGAGGAACGGAGCGAGTTGGAGGAATGAATCTCAATGGAGAGACAGAGCTTATATACACAGCCGCCGGAAGTAGACCGTGGGAAGTCGCCGGTCTTTTGACTCCGTTGCTAGGGTACGGTAGCAGCTGGTGGCTGGTTGCTAGGATACTGTGGCATCTGGTGACGCCCCCCCCCCTGGGCCGCTCGTTTGGTTGCTAGGGAAGACGTAGCAGGTGGCATTGGAATGCGGCTACGCAGTTGTAGGGGAGACGTCCACTACAATACTCCCCCTTCCCTCCAGGCGGTGTAGGAGACTTGTTGTCTGTAGAGTTGCTTAGCACATGTGAGGCAGAACGGGCGGTGCATGCCTCATGTGAGACAACGGCGATGGCGTGGATGAGCCGGTCGCTGGATACAACTGTCTATATACACGCTATCTGTGGGAGAGAGGGAGAAAAAGGGTGTGTGGAGGCGATGAATGTTGTGCTTCCCTCATGGCAGGTACAGAGTCGTCAGATGCGCCTGCTGGGGTGTGTGGGCCTGGGTCAGGAGCAGGGGCTGCGTCAGCAGAGCGGATGAGGGCTCGTGACAGCAGCTGGGTCCACGACAGCAGCAGGGTGCAGGATATTAGCAGGGAGTACCTGAGGGAGAAAAGAGGGGTGTGTGGGTCCGCACTCAGGAACAGAGGCCGCGTCAGGGGCGGCAGGGGTTACTGCTGGGCCAGGGTCGGCGTCTGAGGCAGGATGGGTGTGCTGGGGTCGGTAGGATGTGGTGCTTGGGGCAGGAAGAGGAGCTGGTGTCTGCTTAGAGTAGCAGAGCTGCTTCTGTGTGGATAAGCCAGTCTTCTATGCTGCTTGAAGACTGGGAGCGTGATCAGTTTCTCCTCCAACCTGTGTGAGTGCGAATCTCCGGGGGTCACGATTTGTAGGATATCGTGATATTATGTTGTCTAGCACTCAGGATGGATGGACACTCTAAGGTGGTGGTTTTCTTATATAATATAAGTTATATGGTAGACAGTCTGGTGCTGGAGATGCCGTGTGGTGAGGAGCTGCTCAGTAGACACGTTCGGTGAGTAGCGTGTTGAAGGAGGTAGATGTGCAGGAGCTTCGTTAGAGAAGATGTTGCCTGTTGCTGGCCTCCAGGTTGAATGAGAGCGGGACAGCGAGGAGCTTGCTTGGAGGAGGTGTTGCGTGTTCAGGAACGTAGAGTAGAATAAGAGAGCTGGTTGGTGAGGACGCTCAGAGAAGGACAGCTGGTGGGTCGCCATGCTCGCCGGCGGGGGGGAGGACCGCCAGGCAGGCGGAGGAGAAGCGAGGGCCGCCAGGCAGCGGAGGAGGAGGAGGTGTTGCGTGTTCAAGAGCCGAGGCCAGAATGAATTTCAATGAGTTGTTAAGGATTTCTGGCCTCTTCGCCGTTAGGCTATTTCGGCCGAAGCTGATTAGTTGGACTTCTTTTTTTTCTTGGTTCTTCTTTTAGTTTTTACTTTCCATTCTTCTTCTTGTTCTTCGTCTTCTTCTTTTTGGTCTTCTTCTTTCTGGTCTTCTATTGTGATAATGTTATCAGGTTCTTGGTTGTTCTTTTCTTGTTTGTTTTTGTCTTGGTTGTTCTTTTCTTGTTTGTTTTTGTCTTGGTTGTTCTTTTCTAGATTCTTGACTGCAAGGAGGGCCTCCTTGTAAGTCAATTTTTCCTTAGCCCGCAGCCTGGCCACCCTGCACTCCTCCCTCCACTTGGGACAATGCCGGTCGGAGGAGGAGTGAGGGCCACCACAAGCCGCGCACTTCTTAACGGCCGCCTGGCAGCCAGCGTCAGTGTGGCCGGGTGCCCCGCAGCTTGAGCACACCTCGCGAGCACGACACTTCCGCGCCAGATGGCCATACTTCTGGCAATTGTAGCAGCGAGTGGGTTTTTGCTGGTAAGGCTTTACTGGGATTTTCTCCCAACCCAGTAAAGCGGAGCTAGGAAGTTCCTTAGGAAAACCAACCAGGGCAGTTGTGCTGGTCAGCTTCCTAAGTACTGAGAGCTGATCTCCAATCAGCTCGGCAAGTTCATGTTTTTCAAGATACTCAATTTCAGTGTGGGAAATGACTCCCAAAACTAAGTTATCCTGAAGGCAGGCGTCAAACATGACGTCAACTCAATTGATATTCACACGGGGGGGTAATTTGTGGCCCTGCCCCCATTCCTCGAAGGTGATGACAAGGGTACCGCCTTTACTGCGGACGACCCCTGTCACCCCCGTGAGGCCGATGTGGTCAAAAAAATCTTTAATGACAAGAAGATTTAGTTTCTTGCGCGAAGGGTGCTCGACCGGAATCAGTCTCACAACCTTCGCCTGGGCTAGGGTGAACATCGTCACGTGGCACCTCAGGAGGAAGGAGCGGGGAGCCGGGAGAACCTACCTCGCCGAGGTTCAGTTCTCAAGTGAATCTCAATGGAGAGACAGAGCTTATATACACAGCCGCCGGAAGTAGACCGTGGGAAGTCGCCGGTCTTTTAACTCCGTTGCTAGGGTAAGGTAGCAGCTGGTGGCTGGTTGCTAGGATACTGTGGCATCTGGTGACGCCCCCCCCCCCCCCCCCCTGGGCCGCTCGTTTGGTTGCTAGGGAAGACGTAGCAGGTGGCATTGGAATGCGGCTACGCAGTTGTAGGGGAGACGTCCACTACACTACCAATCCCAGCCTGTGCAGACAACTATAGTAAGACCCAGTTATCAGCACAGTGGCATATATTTTTTTTTACTTTTGGACTTTGTCATTTTTTGGGGATAAAACATCTGGTCCTACACCCGATCCCACTGAACAAAGTTTTTCAAGTTTGCGCATGCGCAATGTGATAGTGTGACGTAGCAGTGACGTCATTACCACTCCACCTGACTGCAGTGTTGCCAACGTGCCCTATGCCCGCCGTTAAGCGTTCCCGTTCGTTGGAAACGGCGGCAGTAGGTGACAGTGATGCTGACGACTTTCTTCTTGAAGACACATCAAAGAAGAAGCAGAAACCTCAGAAGTCAGGGTCTCCAGCAGGGGCCACGGCTACCCCTTGCACCCCTTCTGGGGCTGTAGAGGGTGGACTCCTGTCATCGGGGTCCCCAAGTGAGCTTACATGTCGCTCAATGACCGACCCTCCGCCGACGATGGACATAGGGGATTCCCTTTGTCTCCCTGCCCCGTCGCGCCTTCGTCGTCTCGCCTTTCCTCGGGACTTGCCTCTGAGCACACGGACGACCTGGGTCTTCCGTCACTGTTCTCCACTTCAGGACTCAACACTTCGCCTCCGCCGAGGTCCCACAGCTGTGATAGTCACCACACGAATGGGCTAGAGTGCTAGACGGTACGCCTGCTAACTCAGGTGGGCTTTCCTGCTCCCCAGGGGGAGGTGATGCTGAAGTGCACCATCATCACCCCCAGAAACTCGTCATACCAAGGTAATGGTTCGCCACGTACCCTGGGAGATCCCTATCGACGATCTTCGCCCTCTTCTCCCACAACTACTGGACATGGAACGCCGCATCAACCCGGTCTCCAAACGTCCATCCAACGAACTCATCGGCTGGGGGGTGGGCCCCCTCCCTCCCAAGGTGACTTTAGGACCAATTCACAACTGTCCTCTCGACCGATTTATTGGAACCCCGAAAATCTGTGGTCGTTGCCAATCGTGGAAACACCGCACCTAGGAGTGCACGAGGATGGTCGCCTGCGGTTTCTGTGCAGGTCCTCACGAAACAGTGGAATGCAAATCGAAAATTCAGAACAGAATCCCAGTTATTCCACGGTGTATCAATTGCCATGGCAGTCACCACGCTTGTAATGCCAATTGCCCACAGCGTCCTGGCACTCGCCCTGGGAAAACTTACCTTGTACCACCGCCCTCGTCTCTGACGAAGCCCCTGTCAACCAAACCTCACTCCTATCCACCACCGCCTCTTCCACCCACCAAGGATTTCCCATTGATCTCTTCTCCTCTACCATCCCCCCAATCACCCCTACCACCCATCCTTTCTCCCCTCCCTCCCTCTCCCTACCATTCTTGGAACAAGGTCGTTGCCGGCCCTGCCACACAGTCACCACCATCTGCCCACCCGGACCCCCGCTGTCTCTCACCAGCACCACCACCTCTTACTCAACTGAACCCTCACCGTCCCTCTCCGTCGCTACCACCACCACCTGCCCAGTCGGGCCCTCGCCAATCCTCGCCGCCACCTCTAGCTCCTGTACAGGTACACCAAGTTGGTTCTATGGAAACAATCACTCTCCGTCTGGATCGCCACTCCAAGCAAATCAACCTTCTCTCTGCCCAACTCGACTTGTTTGTGAAAACAATTGCGACATTGCAGAGGCAACAACAACTCATTCTGGACACCCTGACCCAACAGGGGCGCACGTTGCAAGCTCTGATGACCAGCCTCCTTCCATCTCCCGAGATGGAGGATCCATCCCTCGCTCTCCCACTCCTCCCTCTCCATTTTTCTCAACAAAATTTGGTACCTCCTCTGGAGCCCTGTCTAGCCCCTCCGACTCATCTCACACCGGAGGCCGTTCCCTCCTCTTCTTACAATGGAACATCCAGGGACTTAGACCTCGCCGGACAGACCTCGCTCAGTTTGTGCTCTCCCATCAAGTAGATGTTGCTCTACTTCAGGAAACCATCACAGACGATGTTACTCCACTCCGCCTCTCTGGCTATACTGTTTACACACTGCCTCGGTACCGTGGGCAGGCTCGTGGCCTCTTCACCCCTGTGCGTAACACCATTCCATCTGTTCGTCTCCCTTCACCTGACTCACATGGACCCCCGTCTGAATTACTTTCTGTCTCCCTTACTCTTGGTGACCGGACCCTTCGTGTAGTCAATGTTCATTTCAAGAGTGATTCTCTGGACCCCCAGGTTCTTCACGACCTCCATGATGGGATTCCCACTATTGTTCTTGGCGACTTTAATGCCCGCCATCCCACTCTTACTCCGGATCATCCCACCCCATGTACCCTCGACGGATCACATCTCTCACAGTTTCTTAATGGGGATGTTGGCTTACTATTGAACGGTCATACCTCCTTTCATCCTACCGTCTGCACCGAGCCTGCTCTGTATAGTGACCATCTTGCCGTTACTACCCATCTCAGGCTCTCCTTCTCTGCCCCGACATCAGCTCCTTATCGATCCCCTCGCCTTCGTCTCACACAAGATGCTGTTCCTTCCTTTACCCAATACCTTTCTACCTGGGCGGATTCCTATGTTGTCTCCCAGTCCCTTGACTCTTACAGCGCTGATTTTGTTGGTGCCGTGTATGACTCTGTCAATCGCGCTACCCCTCCACGCCCTCCCCGTCACCCCAGAAGTGCCACCAACTACTGGTATCGTATCCGTGCCATGAGACATCTCCGGCAGGTAACCCGTGATCTCCACTCTGCCATACGGAGGTCTCGGTCTCCAGAGGACTGGGAAGACTTCAAAAATTGGTGCTCCTTTGCAACTCAGGAGCGCCGTCGGATACGTGAGGCGGACTGGCTATCCTTCACGGGGTCTCTATCGTTCTAGTCGTCACCCTCTTATGCATGGAATCGGATTAATGCTATACGGGGTACTCGACGGAGGCCTCCTCCCCACCCTGACCCCGCCTCCCTTGCCTGCTCTTTAATGGAGGACTGGGCACGAGCTTCCTCCCCTGAGGTACTTCCAGATCCAATGCAGGAGGCAGTGCAGGCTCGCATCGATGCGTCTGAGCCTGTTGTTCGTGTTGCTCTTACCTCCCCTGCCCCCACTGATCATCCCATCACACAGTTCGAGCTTGACAGTGCTCGTCGCTCTAGAAAAGACACCTCTCCTGGGGATGATCAGATAACCTACTCCGTCCTCAACGCCTGTACTAATATTCCTAACGGCCCCTTGCTTGCTCTCTACAATATGTCTTATGAACATGGGGTTCTCCCGTCTAACTGGAAAAATGCCACTATTATCCCCATCCCTAAGCCGGGAGATCCTGGGAAATATCGACCCATTAGTCTTACCTCCTGTGTTTGCAAGATGATGGAGAGGATACTCCATCGTCGCCTTCTTCACACCATAGGCGGCTTCCACACCTCCCTCAATGGATTCATTCAACATCGCAGCACAGCACACTCCATTGCTTCCTTTTATTGCAATCAGACTGCCCGCATCTCCGTCTTCCTTGATATCAAGGGAGCCTTTGATACGGCTCAGCCTGCCCTCATTTTAGCTGAACTTGCACGGTTAGGGGTTAAAGGGAGACTTCTACAATGAATCGCCTCTTACCTCACTGGACGTCAAGCCCGGGTTCGCGTTGAAGGCTCTATGTCCCCTGTTCAAGAAATGAACCTCGGCACCCCTCAAAGTGGAGTCCTGAGTCCCACCTTGTTTAACACTCTCATGCACTCCATTGCATCTCTCCCGTGGCCGACAGAAGTTGTCCACTCAGGATATGCCGACGATGTCCTCCTCCAAGCCCCTGACTACCTCAGCATGCAGGAAGCCCTTGATCTGGTCTCCAGAGAGTGTGATTCACTTGGTTTCCTTCTTTCAACTGCGATAACAAAAGCCATGTGGCACGGTCGTGTTGTACCTCCACCCCTTCTCTTATCAGGAACGCCCTTGGACTGGGTTAATGAGACAAAATACCATGGTGTGTATGTAACTCGCACACGTTGTCAGATCCCTGAAGTCCGCTATCTTCGAGACATATGCTTTCGGCGTCTCGCTCCCCTCTCTACCATGTGCAGGGGTTCCCTTGGTGCCACCATCCCTGTACTTCTCACCATGTACAAGTCCTTTGTCCGTTCCTGTGTCGACTACGCCGCCCCTGCCCCCGTCAACATTAGTCGGACTGCTGTCAACCGTCTCGAAGTTATCCAGAGGAAAGCTGCTCGTATCATCCTTGGGGCTCCTCAGTGGACACGCTCTACTTCTCCATATACCGAACTTGGTCTTTCCCCCTTACAGGATCGTGTCCAGGAGTTTTACCTAAAAACTGCCATTTCCATTCTACGGGATACTCGGGGCAACTATGTCCAAACCAACTTTTACTCCTGCTGTCCGAGACCGACCTCCATCTAGAAGACAGTGGCGAGTGTCACTCATCCGAGTCCTTCAGGAACACGACCTCCTGCCTGATATTGTTGTCACCCCTGCTGTTGGTTCGTCTCCTTCCCCCTGGCTGGATTTTCAACGTGAAGTGATTGCCCTCGGTGGACCGCTCCCGAAATCCCAGGTGAACCCTGTTATTCTCTGCAAATACCACCTCTCCAGGATCGCCCACTGGTCCCCAGGTAGGGTCGTCCTCTACACTGATGGTTCTGTTGACCCCGCTACAGGTAGGGCCGGGGCTGGTGTCTACATCTCCCGTCCTCATGCCCTGAGCCTATCAAATTGTCTCTCAGAGTTTCTGACGGGGCATCCTCCACTCAGGCTGAACTAATAGCCCTCCTTGCTGCCCTTCTCGCTGAGGAAGAAGCAGATGGCTTCTGCCCCTTGCATGTCTGCTGCGATTCCAAGTCTGCTCTCGACGGGATCGAATTTGGATCAGGGGAAAATAAGGACCTCATCCTCCGAACACGAGGGTTAACATCCACACTTCAGGATGCAGGCCGTCCTGTGACATTCCTATGGATACCCAGTCATATCGGTATCTTGGGGAATGAGGCAGCAGATGGCCTTGCCAAGACTGGCTACAACAAGGCCACACCTGACTACGTTGTTCCTCGAACACTCTTACAGATTAGGACCCAAATTCGCTTCAAACAGAGAGAAGCTCGGGAAGCAGCCATCCCCCTGGACTCCCCGCCCACCTGGTACGATGTCCTCTGTAAACTTCCTGACCTCTCGTACGTCTACGGGAAAGGGTCGCGGAAAGGGGACGTGATTGCTGCCCATATCATCACTGGGTATGACTTTGCTCGGGAGATTGGTATCCCCGTATCCCCTGAGCAACGCTCTTGTGCATTATGCAGAAGACCCGACAGCAGCACCCTTATCCACTACCTCCTAAGATGTCCCCACACACAACGCTTCCGTGACGCCTGACGGAGACACGATGATTCTCCCCATACTGGCCCTTTATAATATTTATACTGTATATACTTGTCACACTTGCCAGGTGCTTCTGGTGTTATTGTACAGGGGTACCTAGTGATAGCACTAGGATCCCGCTTCCTCTATCAAGGAATAAACAATTGAAATTGAAAAATTGATACTAGCCGCCCAAAGATGGCGTTGGTGGCGCATCTTTTATTCTTATAATTTTCCGAATTTTCCCTCGACAAATGAAATAAAATATAACAAAATCCCCCATTGACACTTCCCGTTTAAATCAGCACATTAAACCAGGACTTGATCATCGCTGATTCAGTGATGATCAAGCCCAGGTGGCGGGGTGTTTTAAAAGTGCGTCAATATGATTGGCTGTTTACCTGGCATGAGACGTCACCGCCGCTTTACCGCCCAGAAGACAAAGTAGTGCGCGCCTAGTTACTTATCTACCAAACGAAGCATTTCCACAAGACCTCTGATTAAAATAAAAAGTAAAATAAATATTTCATCCGCGGGTCAGCCGTCAACATTAACCACCTAAGCTAACCAAATGTAATCTATTTAACCTGACCAAATTTAAAGTTCCGACAATGGCGTTGGCTTAATCGTCTCTTCTAATTATTAACACGTACAATATGCAACCAAGGCAGGCAAATAATGCTTAACTTATATATATTTCGTCTATTTATCCATTAACAATATCCGTATTTGGTTTATTCATTAACGTGTAATATTTCTATTCAAGTCAGCGTAGTACAAGTAAGCAACCATTATTTTTTAACACTCACCTGTACCTCACACGAATACCTCCTTGTTATCACTAAATTCATTCATAGTTTTGTCTCTCCCAAACACTAGGAAGAAGCTCGAAGACTTTTTCAGTGTGTTTCTTTTCCTTTTTAATATGATAATCACAGTACAACAGTCACTCCCCGACCACCTACACCAGTCACTCCCCGACCACCTACACCAGTCACTCCCCGACCACCTACACCAGTCACTCCCCGACCACCTACACCAGTCACTCCCCGACCACCTACACCAGTCACTCCCCGACCACCTACAACAGTCACTCCCCGACCACCTACACCAGTCACTCCCCGACCACCTACACCAGTCACTCCCCGACCACCTACAACAGTCACTCCCCGACCACCTACACCAGTCACTCCCCGACCACCTACACCAGTCACTCCCCGACCACCTACACGTCAGCCAGGTGACCAATAATAAAACAAGAATCACGAACACGATCTAAAAATAGTATTATTTTATTTTTAAATTAGATGATCTTAACTTTCTTTGACCTAATAATTTTACGTTGCTTTTAGTTAGGTTAGGTCCTTTATATAAATTTATTCTTACAATTATTTTCTTTTTTTTTTTGTTTATAGTATTTATAATAAAATATTGGAAGATTGGCAATACTTTGTTTAAATCTCCTCTTGTGTTGCTACGCGATTCCGTTCAAGTTGTTTTAATCAGCTTCCCATAATCAAGGTATTGCAAGATATAAAAATTAAACATTTTATTCATATTTTTAGGTCAGTAGACATAGTGCTATTAGCAGTAAATAATAACATTCATGAACACAAATTTCTCCCGTCGATCTTCGTTAAAGAATTAAAAAATTGTATATCTAAACCGGAAGTAAAGGTTGATATAAAGCATTAAGGCAACATTTCAATTGTAACAATGAATATTTATACTTGGGATTTTAAAATGTAAAAAAATAAAAAAAATTGCTGAAATTGAAATTAAAATACTTAATTGACAATAAAACTATTCCATCAAAAGGACAGGGTAGTACACTACTCCCACCCTCACCTTTCCCATCCCCTTCTGAGGCTTAATAAAAGTAATAAATGTTATAACAATATAATAATTATTTTTACAGCAATTAAAAAGTTCATTTTAACATGAACACTGTACTACATTTAAAGAACAGATAATGTAATCTTACTCAAGTTAAATGACATATCCTTGGAGCAAAATTTTTATGCATTGCAAGAATTAGCAAATGAATGTAATAGCGGTTCATGGTGGTCCATGTTTCGTTTGAAGCGATTTCATTGTACCCTCCATTCATGAAAACATAGTATCGTTATATTCCTATTTGGCGACCCATCCCCTGGGGCTGAAATAGTACCTAAGGTGCATAAATCAGCGGAGTTACTCATGACGTTATTGGTTTTACATATGGTATCAAAATCCATCTTATTTTATTACATTATGTAGAGAATAGGTGATATACTTCAGATATCCTGGTGATTATCAGGTGCAAGAAGAACGAACAAAAGGTGCAACTCACAATCAGAAATACCTACCGAATATTTTTGGGGGAGAGTTTACTTACATCATTAACTCAAGTATATCAATCTTTAACTCAAGCCGTACACTCAGCATTGGTCGTTATTGGATACAACAATTTATTCACGTCACTGGTAGTCCGTGTTCGACCATCCATATAGTTACCGGGAAATATATTACCTGCACCAGTAGATAACAATAAGTCACTACAATCAACCGTGTTAGGTTATACCCATCACGTCTAACTCTCCTCTCAAAAACTCAAGGAAACAATATCACAACCACTTGGTATTTGCTGTCCCCAAATTTTAGTTTCCCAGCTGACAAAGTGCTGGGATATTGCCCGGACAACCAACCAGTAATGTATAATATTAAGGTCAAGTGCGATTCGAGTCCGTGAAAGTGACTGTACGACATAAATGACACACTTCTTATTGCTGCTGTTGACAGGGTGTACTGTGTGACGTTACTATATGTGAACATACTAATACAGTAGTTCCTTCTATGCCCTACATTACTATGGCGTACAGTCCATACTACTTATGAGCCACACAGACTGGCAGCCTCGAAATTCCTAACCGGCAACTTCACTGGGTTCATCCTTCCCTCACCCTACCTCCAGAAACATACAAACCAGGCAATTAATCGACGGTCAGCCAAGATGTAAGGTCAACGCTTACCCCAGAACACGTTAGCATGGATAATTTATTTTATTATTATTTCATTTCTGTTGCTCTAACTCATTCCAGCATTGGTTTTAGAAACGAACATGAGATAATATATCACTGGGACGAGGTTTGGCAGGTTCTCTCAAGGCTTGAATCTGCCTCGTTTCGTGGTTTCGGATTTATGAGAATGTCAGCAGAGGCCTCCAGTAAGACAAGACATACGCAGTTCTTTCTCTGCCTTAGTGCCGGTAATGACGCACACGAAGGCTTATAGACAAACACAAGTGATCGTGGGCACTTCTTGCCCGGTGGCGAGTCCGGTGGTACAGTTTACCAAAGCTTGAAAATTCGAACGCTCGTGTTTGGCTAGCGCGCAACCGCCGGAAGGCTGACAGAGTACAGCGAAATCGTTTTCCAGCCTTCCTAAAGAAACCTTGGACATGGGACCAGGTTTGTTCCACTCTACGAATTTTTAGCGATTTTTCCACCAAGTTTGATGAAAAACGATTGTGCCGTTTCGGCTGCCCAGATCAGACACACACACAGATACACGGCTATTCCTATAGTATATTAGATAATCATGGTCGTGGTTGTTATAATCATGGTCGTGGTTGTTATAATCATGGTCGTGGGTGTTATAATCATAGTCGTGGTTGTTATAACCATGGTCGTGGTTGTTATAATCATAGTCGTGGTTGTTATAATCATGGTCGTGGGTGTTATAATCATAGTCGTGGTTGTTATAACCATGGTCGTGGTTGTTATAATCATAGTCGTGGTTGTTATAATCATGGTCGTGGGTGTTATAATCATAGTCGTGGTTGTTATAACCATAGTCGTGGTTGTTATAATCATGATCGTGGTTGTTATAATCATAGTCGTGGTTGTTATAACCATAGTCGTGGTTGTTATAATCATGATCGTGGTTGTTATAATCATGGTCGTGGGTGTTATAATCATGGTCGTGGTTGTTATAATCATGGTCGTGGTTGTTATAATCATGGTCGTGGGTGTTATAATCATGGTCGTAGTTGTTATAATCATAGTCGTGGTTGCTATAATTATGGTCGTGGTTGTTATAATCATAGTCGTGGTTGTTATAATCATGGTCGTGGTTATTATAATCATGGTCGTGGTTGTTATAATCATGGTCGTGGTTGTTATAATCATAGTCGTGGTTGTTATAATCATGGTCGTGGCTGTTATAATCATAGTCGTGGTTGTTATAATCATGGTCGTGGTTGTTATAATCATGGTCGTGGTTGTTATAATCATAGTCGTGGTTGTTATAATCATGGTCGTGGTTGTTATAATCATGGTCGTGGTTATTATAATTATGGTCGTGGTTGTTATAATCATGGTCGTGGTCGTGATACTTACAGTTTCTAATATACTATAAGAAGGAATTGAATAAACGTTAGAATAATTAATTAATTAAATATTCGCCATCAGGAAAGGTTAAAATTATAAAAAAAAATATTATGAATCACCGATGATCTTTCCGAGATAAATTATATTATGAAGAGAAGTGACCTTGATTCTGGTTATATTAGTCACCATCTGCTTAAGTCATCACCTGTGTTAAGTCATCATAGTCATCATCTGCGTTAGTCAGTTTTAGGCCCATCTCACATGACTGACCGACCATTGATGTTTTTTTCCGCGCGAGGGTGTTAGTTTTTAATGCGTCTTATTATTTACGCTGGCGGTTGTAAGACCTCCTACCCTCACTGACGCAGCTATGGTCAAGTTGGTGTTATTCTTGTTTATAAATGCCTTCTAATCTGTCTCAAGTCTATCCGTCCTGATATACAAATTCACAAAGAACGGAACATATTAAAATAAGAGATAGAAATATCACCTGAAGCAGCTCACTTTAACGGGAGTTTGGGAGACGTAATCTTGCGCGGATCACGGCCGTAAAAGCTGCCTCGGTCTCGGCTGCCATCCTCTGTTTTATATTGACTTTACTACTATCTATAACCTACCCCATCTATATCACGCTGGATAGGGAAAATTGGCCAATTAAGCTTTAAAATGCATATTCAATTTATACCAAATTAGGATTTTTAGTTTTTTGGTTTTATTACTATAACTTAATGGAATACACACACACACACACAAACTCACACACACACACACACACACACACACACACACACACACACACACACACACACACACACACAACACATTAAGTTTTTACCAAATGGGTATGAGTTGTTGTTATTATTGGTGTTATAATGTTATTACTGCGTATCAACAACCCAGGTACAACATTTAAAGAATTATGAGAGATAAAACTCTATGTTGGTTTTGTAGTAATATCGGTGAAGTATCATCAATTATTTGAATAATATTAACAATTAAAAAGAAAAGCCTCAATTACTGTATACTATTATGTATTATTTCAATAATTAGACAAACATATATACATTACATTTGTGTCCCTAAATCCCCGTTCCTGTTAGACGCATCAAGTATTTTTTTTTAATATTTTTATGATAGGAAATGAGCTAGAACAATCTGTCTATTCACAAAGGCATTTTTGCTGTACATCATTAATTGAATTTTCCCATTAGTTTCGAGTCAGGAAGTTATATAATTAGTGAAATTATGGAGGAGAGAGAGAGAGAGAGAGAGAGAGAGAGAGAGAGAGAGAGAGAGAGAGAGAGAGATGAAATTACGAAGAGAGAGAGAGAGAGAGAGACATAGGGAAACAAAAAGAGAGAAAGAGATAGTCACTAATTTTTTTCTTCCCCAGCTCCAGCCCCAGCCCCAGCCCCAGCCCCAGCCCCAGCCTCAGCCCCAGCCCCAGCCTCAGCCCCAGCCCCAGCCCCAGCCCCAGCCCCAGCCCCAGCCTCAGCCCCAGCCCCAGCCCCAGCCCCAGCCCCAGCCCCAGCCTCAGCCCCAGCCCCAGCCCCAGCCCCAGCTTCAGCCCCAGCCCCAGCCCCAGCCCCAGCCCCAGCCCCAGCCCCAGCCCCAGCTTCAGCCCCAGCCCCAGCCCCAGCTTCAGCCCCAGCCCCAGCCCCAGCCCCAGCCCAAGCTCCAGCCCCAGCCCCAGCCCCAGCCTCAGCCCCATCCTCAGCCCCAGCCCCAGCCCCAGCCCAGCCCCAGCCCCAGCCCCAGCCCCAGCCTCAGCCCCAGCCCCAGCCCCAGCCTCAGCCCCAGCCCCAGCCCCAGCCCCAGCCCCAGCCCCAGCCTCAGCCCCAGCCCCAGCCCCAGCCCCAGCCCCAGCTCCAGCCCCAGCCCCAGCCCCAGCTCCAGCCCCAGCCCCAGCCCCAGCCCCAGCCTCAGCCCCAGCCCCAGCCCAAGCTCTGCGAGTCCTTCTAGACCCCTAATGGCTCTAATCTTAATAGCCTCTAATCCTAATGGGCTGTATACCTCATGGGCTCTATTCCTAATGGGCTCTAATTCTAATAGGCTCTATTCCTAATGGGCTGTATACCTAATGGGCTCTATTTCTAATGGGTTCTATTCCCACTAAGCTGTTATCTTAATGGGCTGGAATCAAATTAAACATTGGTTATATTTTCACCCTTTTTATTTGTCATAATCAATTCTCCATTACTTATGTTATATTTTAATTACTATAACTGTTTTTACATTTTCATTTTATATTTTTTTATATTTCTTTCAATTACCTTTCTCACTTTTTTTAAATTTTCTTTTGGTAAATATCAACTCATTTATTTTCTCCTTAGGTTAATACTTCTTGTCTTTTCTCCATTCATCCATTTTCTCTTTATTTCTTTTTATCCTTTATTTAAGCTACTCCTTGTTCACTAATTTCCGTTCGCTTTTAAATTATCGTCGCATCTTTTCACGTCCCTTCACCTGTCTCGTTAATGATGACTAATTCCTTGTGTAATTTCCGTCTTTTGTTCATCAATGAATTACCGCTCACACAAAGTAATTCCCGGACACATAACCCGTACCCTGAGTTGGGCCGCGGGGTAGGCTAGGTTAGGGTAGGGTTAGGGTTAGGGTAGGGTAGGGGATACTTAAGATATTTTAGGGGTTGGTTAAGTTAGATTTAATTAGGGATTAGTTAAATTAGGTTAGGTTAGGGTAAGTTATGTTAGGTTAAGTTAAAGGTAGTTTAGTTTTGCTTAGGTTATAGGTTAATTAATTTAGTTTAACTTATGTTACGTTAGGTTTGGTAAAGCTAGGGTTTGATTAGCTTAAGGTAAACTAATGAATTTAGAAGTTGATTATAATTGAGGATAATTACGTAGGGATAAACCATTTAAATCAGTTAAGGCTAGTAGTTAGAGAGGTTAAGTTAGTTTAGGTCTTGTTAAGTTACGCTGGGAGAAAGATTGGTTAAGGTAAATTGGTTTCCACACCCAGAGATTAAGAAGTTCCCGCATAAAGGATGAAAGTTTTTCTCGCCTCTTGATATCGGATTAATTAAAGACGATATATATCCAGACTATTGAAACTTTCTAGAGAAGAGAAAGTGTGGAGAAAGGAGACGAAAACTTGAGGACTGAAAAAACACAAATACAATAGTCAATGTTCTTTAATACGTGAATGGATAAATAGGACGAATTAAAATATAAGAAATAGGGATTGTATGATGATAAGTCTCTTGCCTCTTCTCTCTCCCGATTGTTTTATATAAGATTAATCACCTAACCTAACCTAACATAACCTAACCTAACCTAACCTAATTTAACTTAATATAATATAACCTAACCTAACATAACCTAACCTAATGTAATATAACCAAACCTAACATAACCTAGCCTAACCAAACCTAACATAACCTAACCTAACCTAACCTAACCTAACCTAATCTAACTTAATGTAATATAACCTAACCTAAAACGCAGGCACACACACACACACGCACACAAACACGTTCACACAGAAAAAAAACACACATAAAGAAAATATCTCTTACACAAAAATCGCCAGAATGGAAATTGAAAAACTCAATAAATTCAAAACGGAAAAAAGCAAAAAAAAAAATATTCCTCCTGGTGAATGGTTGTGAGCCGTGTCTTTGATCTTATAAAAGCAGAGATGAAATTAGGAAGCTGAATCTGCATGGTTTACATTTTAAATTTTACTCTAATAGATCCTCTGTGTTTTGTTCAGGAGAGGAGAGAAGGGCCTTTTATGTGTTAGAGAGAGATAAACATTCAGGGTATAGTTTTATGGGATTCTGAGTGTGTGTGTGTGCGGCAGTGCGTGTGTGTGTGTGTGTGTGTGTGTGCGGCAGTGCGTGTGTGTGTGTGTGTGTGTGTGTGTGGCAGTGCGTGTGTGTGTGTGTATGTGTGTGCGTGTGGCAGTGCGTATGTGTTTTTGAATGAATTTGTTTATGTATACATGCATGATAAATATGTCTGCTTGAAATAGAGTAAAATAAACATTAGTAACATAGATTTATATTGTCACTAGCATCATGCAAGACCTTTTCCACTAAACAGTTTCCATAAAAATATACCATTATTATCGTCAACAACTCGGATAATAAGAATAAACAATAATAAACAACGAAACAATAGAAACAAAGGAATAAATGATAACGAACATTAACACTTCACAATAATCGCCCCAAAGTAATAAATGGATTATGATCTGTTGGATATTAAGTAAACCTCTTGATGTTACTCACCGGAAGACACGCTTGTTAGTAGGACTTTGGCTTACTACCCAACACTTACATAATGATGCTCTTTGACTATGCTTTAATAACTATGGTCTTTACACTCGTTACTATGCTAGTAATCACACTAGACTATCAACAGTAAAAAATAAATATGACAGACAGACAGACACATCAGCCTCTAGTCATGATCCTCTTATCCTCTGAGTTAATGTCATTGTCTTACTCACACACACACACACACACACACACACACACACACACACACACACACACATACACACACACACACATACACACACACAGAGGTCGGGGATTAACCAGTGAGTGATGTTTGAATAATTTTGCGAATACACCGGTGGTAGGTTTTTATGAAGGGGTCGTGTCAGAGAGATCACAGCTGGTTCAACAGTGTGTTTTTTTTTTTGGAAAGTGTGTGTGTGTGTGTGTGTGTGTGTGTGTGTGTGTGTGTATGTGTGTGTGTGTGTAGTTAAAGTAATGATTATATTATTCTCACTACTCTAATATAACCTATAACTAATTAACAGTAAACGAACACACAGAAAGAAAGAAAGAAAGAAAAAAGAAGAAAAAGAAAGAAAGAAATAAAGAAAGAAAGAAAGAAATTGTCTCCTATGACCCTGACTTTATAGAACAGAAGAACAAATAATAATAATAATGTCCAAGATTATTTTCTGAGTATTACCAATGTTATAGTTTAGTTAATATCAGTATCATCAAGGCTGTCGCTTTAATTATTAGGTCACTTAAATCTGACCCCAGGTATTGTGCGTAATCTGACCCCAGGTATTGTGTTGCAGAAACTCTTATTAACTTTATTCTAATTAAAAAGTTTAGTGGGATTAACTCACACCGTCATTAAGGATGCACAAGAAATTAATATCACAAACGGATTAATTTTCAACGTTAAAAAATAAAAGGAAAATAAAGTTTTGTACGTATATTCGTATTATATTCTCACGTGTATTTTAATTACCAGTTATCGTAAGTAGGATATGTGTTTGTGTGTCTGTCTTTGTGTCCGCCAGTGTGTCTGTTTGTGTGTCTGTATATATTTTTGTGTGTCAGTTTATGTGTTTGTTTGTATATCTGTTTGTGTGTCTTAAAGTGTTTGCATTTCCGGGTTCAATAAGGAGTGCTGTTTATATCTCATGTGAATAAAGTTATTTTTTCTTGTTTTCCTAAAGCTATTGTTTATTTTATTTTTATAAGTAATCCAATTTTCCACCAAACTCACTTCCTATCTCCTCCTCGTCCTCTTTTCGTCTGTTTTTTTTTTATCTTCCTCCTCTCTTCCTCTCCTCTTCCTCCTTCTCTTTTCGTCTCATTTTTATCCTCTTCCTCTCTTCCCCCGCCTCTTTTTTATCCCTCCTCTCCTGCTTTCCTCCACCTTCTTCGTTCTTCGTTTTCTCCCCTCTCTTCATCTTCCTCCTTCGCTGTATCTCCCCTCCTCTTTTCCTCTCTACTATCTACCCTTCCTCCCTCACCACCACACCAACAAGACAAGACAAAGACACCACCAGCACTACACCCTTGAGGACGCCAAAACCAAGTTCGAATCTGAAATTTACACATCCCAGAAACACCTCCATCTGTTTACATGTCTGTCGCTGAGTCCAACAAAGTTCCTTAGCGAGAACGATTAGCTTCCCTGGAGGACATCGACCACTGGCATAAAAACACGTTTACCTGTAGTCCAGAAATAAATGATGTTAACAGAGATTTACTAATGTTTTCAAGCTTACTGAGAGAGGATATAGGTTTTAATATTGCTTTATCCTCTTATTTGTTATTTATATACGTGTATGTTTATTTTTGGGTGTTATCAGGCATTACCTCGTGTTAATGCCTGGTGGAAAATGTTTAGTAAATCTGGTTAATGTTATTTTTAATGTGATTATTATTATTATTATTACTAGTAGTAGTAGTAGTAGTAGTAGTAGTAGTATCATTATTCGTATTATTCGCATCATTATTATCATTATATCTTGTGCTATAAGCAGTGTTACCAAGAGTTACAATTTTAAGACATAATATTAGGTAGTCAAGGTGCCGGTGCCAGAGTGTATGTGTCAGGAGTGATGGATGATGGCGAGGTTGGTAACACTGAGAGAGACACCAGAGAGACAGGAGAGATATTAGAGAATCCTTGGCGATGTGAGAGACTTTGGAGACACGAGGAGATATTAAAGTTGGGAGTGATAGGAGAGACGGGAGATTTGGGAGAGAGAGAGAGAGACTTCAAGTGAAAGACTAACGGAAATGTGAGATTCTAAATAAACACGAAAGAAACCTTGAGATATAAGAGATAATCCAGGGAGATATGAGGATAGCGGGAGATATTAGATACATCACTGGGGAATGAGAGACGCAGGGTATATATTTATAAGAAAAAGATGCCGGAGATATACAAGAGACATTGAAGAGTTATGAGAGATAATACCGGAGTTATGAGAGACCTGTGCTGAAGAGAGAGATAGAGAGAGAGAGAGAGAGAGAGAGAGAGAGAGAGAGAGAGAGATAGAGAGAGAGAGAGAGAGAGAGAGAGAGAGAGAGCCATTATTTCTTCATTATACACTCTTTAGGCTCGAAAGATTCAACTGGCTCGTTCCCTAAAAGTAAAAATTCCCGAAACCTTTAATTCTTTATCTGATTAATTCCCTAAAACTTTCAAAATCATGTGAACTGAATCTTTCATTAAACCTTTAATCTTTATTTAAATTTATTCACTAAACTATCAAATTTCTCAACAGTTTCTTCTTTCACAAAACCCTTTTTCCCACCCGACTTAATCACACATTTTACACCTACCCTTTATGTAATGTGTCTAAATCACACACACACACACACACACACACACACACACACACACACACACACACAAATAAATAAATCAAATAAACTGCAAATCCTCCACCAACTGGCGTAGAGGCTATACCAATGCATCATTAACCTTAAACCACACTAGAAAATAATATTATAATGTTTTCTGTTTGTATGTATTCAATATGTATACTCCTAAAATTCTCCTAAAATTAGGGTTCAGTAATTTTGGTAAGCTCATTATCACAATTTTTTTTTTTTTTTGGGGGGGGGGGGGAGGGTATCATGTTGCGGGTTATATTCCGCTCTCACAAACAGCACTCACAGGGGACAGCTGGATGGTGACGTATACATATTATATTGTCAGATTTTACAGAGAATATTTAATTGACACGATTAAATTACCTTCAGATGTTATTTTGATGATACGTTTTCTTTTCGTCTGTTTGCCCGTTTTTTCTAGTTATCATGATCTATGCTTTAAGTAATCACAGAAAACGATGTGCTGACAGAAAATGGAACAAAGTTGAAGTATTTAAGTTAAAACTGAGAGACAAATGTGTTAATAGCGTATGACTGATATACTGGGACAATACACTTTAGCACAGTTGGTTATAAATGAGGTCATAGTGGTTTTAATCACTAAGCTATGAGGGATGAAGATCAAATGTCATTACGCTGGGTAGTTAATTACTCTTTTTTCAGCGTTCATAATGAAAACTCACGTAGAGGTCATACTGGGGTCAAGGCCTAGCGTGATTTGTATAAGCCGATGACAGATTTACTCTCTGTTTATCAATGTACATATGTCTCCATTTATAACAGGTACAGTAGCTGACATGTTTTGTGAGATGTGGCACCACTGTTTATTTACATCGTAGTATAACTAGCAGAATGGGCGGAACTACCCTCTCTATAGTAACCAGATCTAGGATGTTAAATAAGCAGTCCTACTATCCTGTATGGTAATTGTTTTAATATAGATTATCAAGTAGAACGTTATTGGCTTCTATCCGTTGCCTGATGGGCGGTGGTGCCACATATCACAAAACACACCACTCACTGTACCCGTTATAAATGGAGGCAACTGTACATGTCTATCTTTGTGACTGGTGTGAATTAAGGGCGAGAGAGAGAGAGAGAGAGAGAGAGAGAGAGAGAGAGAGAGAGAGAGAGAGAGGCTCACATGACACCTTCTTGTGGTAGTTAATGGACAACCTCGTTAAACTTTTCCTTCCTTACCTCAAAGTTGTGAAAGTTACACCTTAAGACTTGCGTGTGTTTGTGTTTATGAGTGTACAGTATTTGTGTGTGTCTGCTTGTTCCTCCTTGTGTTTTCCTGTGTGTTTATGTGTGTGTCACTATGTATGTATGTATGTATGTTTGTTTTTATATAGGTGTATTTTGTTTGTACGTGAAAAATTTTACTTGCATATACGTGTAAATTGGGTTTGTATATTTGTATGTTAGTGTTTATGTAGGTCTATAAAATGGCTGTTGTTTGTGTATGATTTATGTGTTTGAGTGCATATATGTGTGTGTGTGTGTGTGTGTGTGTGTGTGTGTGTGTGTGTGTGTGTGTGTGTGTTTATTTGAGTATATCTTCGGTTTCTATGTAATAAACAACTAACATTTAAAATCTATAAACGCTGAACATAAAACAGTAACTACAACGTTTAAATACCCTCTCACTAAGTTGTATTCACCCAATAATATAAAAGGCGAAAAATACCAAACTATGAAAAATAATAATAAAAAAGAAATAACCACCACAATAATAAACGGAAAATATAAAATACAGAGACTCACAAACAACGGAGTTAAATAGGTTATATATAATACAGAGTCAACCAAAAAGAATATCCAGAATTTAAATTGTTATATAATAAAATCTGTGCATTTGTTATCGATGACCCCTGTAATATAAGGTTTCAAATTCATTCACTTTAAGGAATGAAGGAATCTGTAAATTAAATGTTATGGAGTAGAGACTAGGTGAGGATGTAGTGTGGCCATCCAGCCGGCGTTATGACACAGTGTACCCTCGCTTATGTAACCTTCTCAGCCTCGGGCACTTCTCAAAATTGTCTCACATAAACCCGAGGTGACGCTTAATGGTGTTTTGGGGGTGTTTATGAATCACCGATAAAACGAGAGTATAGGTAAACTCTCCCTGGGTAAACAATAAAAACATTTACGTGATGGTGTTCGACTGTTTATTGACTTTGGTAGTAGACTGTGAGTTTATAAATGGAGAATAGTATTTTATTGGGTATATTTATGATGATAGAGATATATTAAAATAACATACATGGACAGTGTTGTGTTTTGTTATGTTAAATTGTTATATTTTTTTTTAGTCTCCAGCTGATAATGGTGATCTTTAACAATGTCTAATTAACTACAGAATACACAGATGGAAGTAATTGTCTTGATTGTATTATAGTATAACATTCTTTTATTAAACTCTGACATACGTACCTCGCTCATATGGTTAAAAGAAACTTGTCTTCAAAATTTCCTTGGCCATATTATTTATCAAACCATTTGATAGTTTTCTTCTCATTCCTTTATTTATATCTTCCATTGTTGGTGTGTGTGTTCCTCTTCCTCTATTGTCAGTTAATTGTTATTTCAGTTCCTTCGTCTTTGTTCCTAAGCTTGACATGTCAACACAAATTAGCGTTTTTACCTATCTCTCTTCGTTATGTCTATATTCTTTTGTTTTTAAGTATCTGAAATGTTCGTGTCAATTTGTCTTTAATCAACATATTTTGCAGCCATAAGTCAACAGTAGTGGCAGGCGTTGGTCAAAGAAACATTTGGTCTTCAATTAATGATTTTGTCCATTTTGATTCACATATTAATCTCACCTGACTGATTTTTATATCGTGACTAAAGTTCATATCTGCTCATGGGACTTTATGAAGCTGTTGGGTTTTGTTTAATTTAAAGTCAAGTTTATTGTCAATTCTATATTTTTTTTTAGACTGTGTGTGTGTGTGTGTGTGTGTGTGGGTGTGTGTGTGTGTGTGTGTGTGTATTTTCTCTTTGTCCATCGTCCAATCAAAACGCTCACCCAATCCTGTACCCGAAACAGAGCAAATTTCCTGCAAGTGGTCCAGTGCTGTGTGTCGCTCACGTTCTATACACACCAGGACGGAAATGGACATAAGAAAGACTCGCTTGAAAAAAAAAAATAAAAGTTTCTTGGAGTGTCCTGGAACGTCGAGGCTCGTGGGAGATACTCGGCTCGGGTTGCTGGAAGCTGGAATCACGCAACTTTTCCAGGCCAAGTCCCCAACGCTGTGGGGTACTCCCTCCCTCCCTTTCTCTCCTCCTCCCTCCCTTCCCCCTCCCTCCCTCCCCTAATCCCCTTCCCTCTCTCCTATCGTCTTTTTCTTATTTTTTGACTTTCTGGAAATGCCCAGAGAGTTTGAGAAGTTTTGTTGGGTTATTGATAGAAGGTCTGGATTTCCTGGATGGAGTGAAGGAGTGAGGGAGAGTAGTAGTAGTAGTAGGGAGGGAAAGGAGGCTAGGAGTGAGGAGGGGGGGTAGGGAGGATAGAAAGAGGGAGGGATGGAGGGAGGGAAGAAGGAAGGTATATTAAAAACGCTTGAGTGTGATAATGGAGTTGTTAATGATTGATGGGTAGATGGATGGATGGATGGATATGTGATGGAGTTTGTGACGCCTCTTAGATAGTAATTTGGGTGGATAGATGGATAGAGTGGTGATCTGACAGTTGTAGACAGATGGATGACGTTTTATAAATGGATAGATGACGTGGGGATCTAGCTACTATATAGAGGTGGATAATGTAAAGTCCTATTGTTTATAAATACTTGGATAGAATAGACATATAATGGACTTTATAAAGTTCTGAATTAAAGTGGATAGATGGATAGATTAAAGTTGATGATATAGGTCGTTCTCTCTCCTCCCTCTGTCTGTTTTGTTTATTTATTTAACTATCTATGTGTATCTGTTATTCTATCTATCATCATCTTTGCAATTTTATTTATTTTTTATGTTTCCGAGTCTCTCCTTCTTCTTCTGCCTTATCGAATTCTCTCAATTTCCGTTTCGAACTTTTTTCTTTGTTCATAATTCTCTCGTAGTTTCTCTCTCTCTATGTCATTCGTCGTTCACTTTCTTTCTATCTTTCTATCCGTGACACACACACACACACACACACATACACACACACACACACACACACTCTCTCTCTCTCTCTCTCTCTCTCTCTCTCTCTCTCTCTCTCTCTCTTTCTTTCCTTCTACTTTTGCTCTTAGACCCGAGTTTAACGTGTCAACACAACTACTCAAATTAGGAATGAAATTGAAAAAGTTTGACCGACGCAAGAGAAACACGAAATGCCCTTGTATAAACATCTTGTATAAACATCGTTCAGTACACTTCTAAAAGTAAACATAATTCATAGAAATTCAAATGAACAAATTGCAATAAACATTTATCCTAAACACGCATTTTATTTAAACAGTTTAATAAAAATACAAAATAAACATTATACAATAAACCTTAAACATAAACAGGTACATAATGAATAATATAATGTTCATCTAAACCCAAACATTATGAAAATTTAATACAGAAAAACAACAACAATATAATCACAGTGTTATAAATTGAACACCTGACACGGGAAACATTTTGTACAGTTGGTTCTGGTGGTGGTGGTGACTCCTCTTCACAGTGTCCGTACTAAACACAGAGTTATATACAACATCGATTACCACTGCCTTAGAACTATGACTACTGTTAGTTAGCATAAATACAAGTATGTTATTGAAAGCAAGTCATAACTAATAATGGTTAATGAGTTACATTTGTAATTATACAACTACGTCACTCTTATTGGGTGTAATATTACCATAAATATTAACGTATGTATAACATTAATTATATAATGTCTGCATTTCGTAATGTTATAATTCAGAATGTTACTAATAATCTTTTACATGCGATAATAAATTACTGCTATAATTCATCTCATGATTAAAAAAATTATAGAGGATTTAATAGAGAATATTACATATTTTCTCTGAGGATAATATACGAGTAATTGCTATATTAATTCTTCATATTATAGGTAAAGTTAATATATATGATTTACAAAATATAAAGACGTTGATCAAGCAGCCTGTTTCTTCTCCTCTTGCAGACGATCTGATTCAAACTTCACATTTATTTATTATTATTTTTTTTTAGGATATTGAAAGAGCCAGTGGATGCCTGCCGCGACCTGCAAGACTTTCTCCGTTTTCTTCACAGTTGTTGAAGTTAAGTAACATCTCAGACATACGACTCAACCTGCCTACTATTGGTCGAGAAAAAAATACTTTCATTGGTGGTCCATCATGAGGTTGTTATTAATAAGGAAGTAGGATGTGAGCCACTGAGAAGGGATTTTTTGAAAGGGATTTATTAGAATTTTTGGAGGAGGGATATTGGGGGAGGGGCTTTAGGGGTAGGATTTTTTTTAGGGATGGTATTCTTAATATGGTCTTCAGGGTTTGATTGCTTATTTGGAAATATCTTCAAGACAACCCATGAAAAGCCTTCGCAAAAACTCACTTAACAAATATATCTTTTTAGCTCGACCTTCCATCCAGTTTTTAATCAACCTACGGCTCTCAGGTTCAGGCCACAGCCCCAAATGAGTTGACTCACGCCACACAAAAAGACCCGAGCTTAGAAGTTGTGGCAACTTTTGTTTACAACGGAGAGAGCTCGGGTAGGTTGGCACGCCTGAGGGTATTTTGGTCTTGGGAGAGAGGGAGGAGAAGGGGGGGAGGAGGTTCGCAATTTTTGGTGTTGAGATTTGTGTTTTAAATCTGATGGACAGACGTGGCTCGAGTAAGTGTGTGTGTGTGTGTGTGTGTGTGTGTGTGTGTGTGTGTGTGCTTTTAAACCCTATTCAACATGTTGGTAAATATCTTTCATGGATGTTATTTACTATTTGTTTTGTGGAGTTGTTTTTCTTTCTGCTTTCAAGTTGTTTCTTTCTTTCTCTGCATTCACGATGTTTTTTTTTCCTCCTTGCATTCACGTTCTCAAGTTATTTTTTTTTCAGGAACATTCTTGAAACTCTTTTGTTGTTACTACAGGTTAGATACAGGATAAGGTCACGGGGATGAAGGGTTACTCTATTTAACCTCTTCTCCTGAATATCTTGTAGCGATTTTTATTACTCTACACTTAACCTAGGGACAGTCATTCATAATTATGCCCCGTACGTACTGCGTTATCTTGGCCGATAGTCTGTCTGTACGTATATTCCCCCATACCCGTTAAATAACTCAAGAGATTCGTAATGGATCTTAACAAAATTTAGTTATATGGTCAGCGATTATATATCTTACCTAGATTCGTGTATAGTGAAAACCTCCATATAACGGGCTACTCTATATATAAAATCCGTTAGATGAGGATTTCACAATTTACAGACCCTGGATATAATGGACTTTTATATATAGATAATTCGTTATATGAATGTTTCTTAACTAACGGATCCTCGATATAACGGATTTTCCTCTCCATGTAGTTCTTTAAATAGAGGTTTTCCTGTATTGGCGTTATTTATTTATTTATTTATCATTTGGTTGAGTCCTCATCACTTAGAAAGAGAGTTCGGTATATACTTGCAACACCTCAGTATATACCGCAGTATTATTTCCAAGGGGTCTTATTGTACCCCACTGCCCCTCTCTCGGTCCTGTAGTACTAGGGTCTAACAAGTCAGTATCTACCACACGACTTTTTCTTTTGTCTTGGGAAATATTGAGACACTTTCATTATCTCGACCTCTCACATTTCTTTTCAACGTCTCGCCGGCAGTGGTGTGGTGGTAGTGCTGGATGTGGTGGTGGTAGTGGTGGTGATGGTTTTGGTAGTGGTGGTGGTGATAACTTTAAAAACCTCTCTCTCTCTTTCTCTTTCACTTTCACTCTATTACTTTTTTCTTTCCTTACCCTCACTCACTCACTTCTTTATTCTCTCTTCCACTCAATTTCTCACTCTCCAGAACTCTCTCTCTCTCTCTCTCTCTCTCTCTCTCTCTCTCTCTCTCTCTTCTCATGGGTCTGGTCAACTCCCAAATTCCCCTTTTCTGCCCACGACGACCAAGACATCTATAATATATACAGCATATACTCTCTCTTTCTCTCTCTCCACTCATCAAGCTTCGTATCACTGTTTTCATCTCAAACTCATGATAGCTGATTTGAAGCTCAGCCAATCAGGATGCAAGTGTACGAACAAACAATGACATCATGAAAAACAACTAATCAGCCAGCGAGTATACCAAGTGGAAGTGATACCGTCACCAAAGATTCATTCAGGAAGCGGACAGAAGTAACGTCATCAACGAAGAACCAGTCAAGGAGCGAATATATTATATGAAACTGAAGTGACGTCGTCAATAAAGAGCCAACCAGCGAGCGGGCCCGGGCCACAACCTTCTGTCTTACTTATTTTGATGTGTATTAATGAGGCTAATAGATCACTGAGGTGCATTCACAAATTGGCTCTTCAGAAATATAAAGTTAGATTTCATTTTTGTAATATATATATATATATATATATATATATATATATATATATATATATATATATATATATATATATATATATTGACATCATAAATATTAATACATTCTCCTCTCGCTCTCCCTGTCCTCGCCATGTCACCTCACATATTTGGGGTAAAACCAAGGTTTCTCAAGAACCTTCTCAGAGAAAACTTACTCGGCCAATCCCATTTAGTAAGTTAAGGATTCCGTTTCCTCCACACACAAAACTCAGCTCAAAATGCGAGGGTTTCTCCAGGGTGCGCCAAGAGTCGTCTGAGCCGTGACTTGAAAGCACTTAATCCATCATTATGATGCGGAGGTTGTAAAGAACGATGTCTCAAGGTAGTCAGTAAAAGCGGCTGCACTCCTCTCATTCTCTCGGAACTATTGTGTTGTAAGAGTTTTTAAGTGGTTTAATATACGTGTTTCTATTCCTTAGAGAATTCTTGAGATACAGTTGGACACACTGAATGATGATTTGACGCTTGGTGATGCAATCTGCACTCAGAGATAAGTTTTAATGTTACAATTTATTACTGCTCTTCAGCTACTGAAATCCTCTTGCACGTCCTCTACATTAAGTCGTACACTAAAGATCAATAACTAAACCATAGATACATCTCTAGTTATATCTAGACCAGTGGTGAACGTTGAACACTGTGCTGCTGAACATCGGGCTCTTAGACATACGAACGATTTTACACTGAGCGGTGGTGTGTATTACTCTCTCCAAAACAAATTTAAAACACAACAATCAGAGAGTTGCTTTGGTAATATTGGCAGCGATGTGCGTCTGTCAAGAGTCACTCTGAAAGGTATTTAATGATAAGGTTTAAAGATAAATGTTCTCTGTTTCAGAACTTTTTTACACACACACACACACACACACACACACTTGGGACACCCACGCCAGAGCTGAGGACCATCTATAACGCCTTTATTCTCCCCAAACTAACGTATGCGTCACCAGCCTGGTCGTCTTCTCTCAACTCCACCCAACAACGTCAGCTAGAGAAGGTACAGAAAAGGGCCTGCAGAATCATGCTCGGCGCAGAATACTCCGGCTACACCAACGCTCTCTCCACCCTGGAAATGCCATCCCTCAGTGACCTCCACCACCAAGCACTGGAAAGGTTTGGCAGCCAACTAATGCACCACCCTCGTCAGCGCCACCTCCTGCCACCGGCATCCCCCCACCCACCTCGCGCAGTCCGGCACTACAACAAAATTCAGCCCATAAGAGCCCGCACCGATAGATATAAGAATAGCACCATCCCATCTATTGTTAAAATAATAACAACTCCTGATTTATGTACTGTACAGCCCTGTAAATGTATTCAATGCATATTATATCATTATGTCTAAATCAAATGTAAGTCTGTAAATTATCAGCCACCGGCTGCAACTCTATTAATAAACCGTTTATTATTATTATTATTATTATTATTATTATTATTATTATTTAGCCGTGTCAGTACTGTTGTTGTTGCTTATTTTGTATCTCTACTAATCTAAAGACACTGTTAAAAAAATTTGAGAGGAAGTTGGTTGTTGATATCGTGTTAGTTAGGATTTTTTTTTGGGTGGGGGAGGGTGGAGTAGGGAGGGGGGGAAGGGCTACACGTAGAAATCAATAGAGTTTAATAGATGTTCGTGTGAAAGGTCCCATTGAACCCCATTGATTTCTAAGTCGCGCGATAAGGAAAACGCTCGTGTGAAAGAGAACTAAGATCGAGTGGAAGGTAACCATGACAGCTGATGTATTGTACGTTAACTAAGAAGTCTTCAACAACAACGACAACAATAAGAAAAATGGCGCAAATAATCCATACAGTTGAAGAACATTAACAACATTGACCATAGATACAACAACAATAAGAACATTGTAATATAACTTTCAGAGGTGAAAGTAAAACAACAAAAGAACAACGAAATGGTAAAAAAATGGACATTTTGAAGAACCAAAAAGAGATTCAATAACAACAACAATAACGTTAATAACAACAACAACAACAAAATATTAGTAACAACAATATCATCATCAACAACAACAACAACACACACGTCATCTAATAAACAGTTGTTGTTATTTGATTAACTGCACCAAACATTCAAACATGCAGAGTTTATGAGTCTATTAGCCTATACAATTAACGCTATATGCACAGTAAGTATTTAACTTAATACTTCACATTTTATGATGGTGAAAGATACGAATGCATTCCCCAAAACTTGGAAATGTAAATATCTTCCATGAAACTCCTTTACCATATCTTCAAATATTTCAGGAAAATATGTCTCTTTTTGTACTTTTTAACTAATCATTATTCTACAATATTGCAGTTAATTGCGTAATAATTTTTCAGTGTTAGAAAATTCGCATGTGTTATATACACGAACATATTTACTGTTTATTAAAGGGAAATATAATGTGGTATTTAATTGCTTGGCTTTTTTTGTGTACAACTATTTCATGCATTTCAATTAAGGCCGAGTTTTAGTAAAAATGCGTTTCCCGTTTTCTGTTGAATATATATATCGGTTTTTATTGAGGAGTTAACAAAGGATGTTTTGTCATGACTGGTATTATAATTAGCCAAGTCATTACAGCTGCCTGTGTGGCGGCTCTGTGGTTACAGTAATTCAATACAAAATTACTGAATTAATTGATGCTTCAATTCTACGCTTTATATTATGAAATATGAGCTAGGGGACTATTTTGTTAATAAAATATGGGTTAAAGGAATGTGTTTAATACTTGGTTAAACCTCCTTAACCAAAACGTTCATAATGTATTATAAGATAGAGATAAACACAAGGTGGTAATAGCTCACCACAACAAGAGGACGAGAATGAGGGGGAGCTGATCGTCCGCCCCCAGCATTAAGGAGTGACAAGCTGTATAACTTTGTGAACCAATCACCTTCATATTCGAACTTGTCCTTGGCACTCACGAGGATCATATTTTGTATAAATTTGACTCTTCACAAAAACAGACGGAGGTGAATGCTCCATCGTTCCTGCAAGCGATAATAACGATATCGAAATGGTTTGCGATATTTAATACAATTCCTATCACAATTGAATAACCGATCCCTTGAAGCAGATGCAGGTTTATTTCAGGTTAATTATAACAGCAACCATATGAGTGCGTATGATGACCTGCGACCGCATCAGTACGGTTGGCTGCACTGTTATGGTAAACAACATATTGGCCAGAGAGGGCATGAGCCAAGATACATTTACCTTTAGCACTGGATAATTATTAACAATTATTTCTTCCAATGAAACGTTACGAGGAGACGCACAAATTGCCTATTTATACAAACTTCTGGTAATACAATATAGGGAGTTTGTGACTGTATCGGAGATAATATATAAAACGACGTTATATATAATTTCTGTATGGCATTGGTGATTCACGGCTCTGTTACTTCCGGCTTCGAATATTACAAACATTTATGAAACTATTTTTTTGGTCTATCAAACAGCGTCCGTCATAACAGGGGAACAAAAACAGAAGAAGGGAAAATAGTTATCAATGCCAATAGTCATTTTATTTTCGTACATGAAAAGGAACACCACAGTGGAACACATCTGTCACAACAGTTGGTATGATTGAATGAATGACAGCCAATCATGGAAGGCTCTGTGCTACTCCTGTTTACGCCGACTCTAAAAACAAAGGATCGTGTAAACAAAACACCTAAATGAGATGAATAATTATGGGAAAAAGCCCCCCCCCCCTTAAAAAAATCAACGAATAAGTAGAGAATCTAAGTTACTTTTGGTTCTTTACTCCAAAAAGTGAAAGTAAAAAAAAAGGCAAATGCTGAGTGAAAAATAACAAATACCGAACGGAAAAAATCCACGAAAAAAATAGAAAGAGTTTAAAAAACACCAAACAGGAAAGAGTTAAGCAAAAAAAAAAACATCAACTACAAAGAATTTAAAAAAGAAAAATATTCAAATCATCGATACAACAAAATAAAAAAAAACTGCCAACCTGCATAATTCTGGATTATGGAAGGGACCCAGAAAATCATGCAAATAGTCTTTTAAATGTATCTTATAAACTCGTGGCAAAATGCGACTCAGTCATAAAAGGCAGACATACGCAGCCACTGCCGGCCACGCATGTCTTTGTAATGGCTTCTCCGACGCTGACTAGACATGTCCTCTCCAATAATTCCCTCGTTATGGCCTGAGCGTCTCCTCGGCGGATGCACTTTGGTCGAAACTGTCTAAGAAGTCGAGTTTCTAGAGCAATACACTTGAGGGATTGGCAAAGGGGTAGGGGAAGGGGGGAGGTAAGGTTAGGGGAGGGGGGTATGGGTGGGGAGGAGGGGGAGTAAGGGTAGGAGTAAGGGAAGGCCAAGGAATGGAAGTAGGATTAGGGGAGGGGGAATATGAGTAGGGGGCGAAAAGTAATGGTAAGAGGAGTGGGGGAGAAAGGGTAGGGGGGGTAGGGTGGGGGAAGGAAGAGAAGTAATGGTAGGGGAGGAGGAGGAGTGAAGGTAGGGATGAGGGAGAGTAAGGGTAGGGGTGGAGGAGAGGGGGTAAGGGGATAGGGGGGGTAGGGGTAGGGAAGGAGGGTAGGGGAGGAGGGGGGTAAGGTTAGAGGGAGGAGGGGTGAGCAAGAATAGGGGTAGAAGAAGGGGAGAAGCAAGAGGAGAAGGAGGGGAAAGGTGGAAGAGATGAAGAGAATGAGGGAGAGAGGGTAGAGGAGGAAGGTAAGGGGAGGGAGAGGAAAGAGAAAGAGGAGGAGAAGGAGGAAGGGGTGGAATCCAGATTAGAGAGGGGTAAGAAATGGTGAAGGATAGTAGGAAGAGAAGAAGATAAGGGAGGGGAGGAAGGAAGAGAATGTTAAGGGGAGCGAGTGGAGATGGAGAAGGAAACGAGAGGAAGTAAGGGAAAAGGAGAGGAATTAAAAGGGTGAGCGAAAGAAGGCAAGGGGGAAAAGGGAAGGTGAGAGGATATATATATATATATATATATATATATATATATATATATATATATATAATATATATATATATATATATATATATATATATATACAGTATATACTAGTATGTATTCATGTATATACTTTATACATACAGTATATATATTCAACGTCACTTTATACACACGAAAAATATTGATGATCGTCTCTTGCCAGAAATTCTAGTTTGAATTATTAATGGCCGTACAGTAGTTGGTATGCCTGCCTCTACATTAGAGTGGCACCACAGGTCAACACGGTACAGTAGCAGAGGTGTACTTGTAAACAATGGATGACGATATAACGTAGCTTGAAACACTCCGTCATCATTTTGTTTGTGTACAGTACTTAGCGTGTACCCGTCTGCCCTCACTGACGTATTAATGACATCTCACCCCACACGCTCGCCCTGGCACTGAACACCACTGCTGCCCCACCTCCTCCCTCCCTCCGGCTCTCCCAGTATCTACTCACTATCAATGGCCAGTTTAAAGTGCAGTCTTATTTTGGGATCACATGAAAATTAGCTTATTTCACCTAATGATCAAACACCCTAACCTAATATAACACAATCTAACCTAACATAACAATCTTACACTATTTATCAGTAATGTTAGGATAGGTTAGGTTGGTAATACCGGATAGGTTAGGTAGGTAATAGGTAGGTTTAACAATGCATGATACCGCCGCCGCCGACAAGCTGTTACTAGTCCACGATAACTGATCTCATAATTACACACTATCATTGACAACACCCCTCGGGAGATCTCCACTGTGTGTACAAGTTGCTCACCTGAGTATCAAACACCTGTGAGAGATTATGATTTTCGAGAGATTCACGTGTCCGTACATCACCTGATAGAGACATCTTTTTCGTACACATACACAAAAAAAAAATATTGTGTCTATGAACAATTTATTACATGAAAACAATATATATTTGTTAGTTATATTCGCCAGTCTCTTGTGTTATAAAGCTAACTAACGTCACTAGATATCTCCAACACAACCAACATGTACTGTATATATCTTCAGACGCAGACAAACATAATAACTTATTATGTTTGTGGTGTATTAAGGTTTTCTGTTGTTTTATAATGATCAAAAGAAATGGGCTGAATTATTCCTTGAAGCTGGACACGAATATTCAATATTTAGTTAAGCTACGTCGGGCTAGCTTTTATTAGGGGTAGGTTAAGTTAGGATACGTTAGGTTGGATTAAGTTAAGTTGTGAGGTAAGTTTAAAATTACTATAGGTTGGGTTGGCAGTAGAGGATAAATTAAGGGTTAGATTGAGCTCGGATCAGGTCAGGATAGGTCAGGTCAGGATAGGCCAGGTGAGATAGGTCAGGTTAGATTTCTATTCCTCCCTCTCACCAACTCCATGACCTCCTTCCTCCCTTTTTCCCTCACCCCTTCTCTTCCCACCTCCAATCCTTCCTCTCTCTCTCTCTCTCTCTCTCTCTCTCTCTCTCTCTCCCTCTCCCCACCTCCAATTCTCACCCGTCACCCCACCCTCTCCCCACCTCCCATTCTCACCCGTCACCCCACCCTCTCCCCACCTCCCATTCTCACCCGTCACCCCACCCTCTCCCCACCTCCCATCCTACCTCCCTCACTCACTTCTTCAATAGACACGAGGGTCGTTTGTCTCGTTATTACATCAGAGGTAAATTATCATTTTTCTTTTTCATAAATAAAATTAAGTTCTATACAAGGTTGTGAGAGTGGGTCAAAGAGCCACCATAACACAGGCACTAACACAGGCACTAACACAGGCACTAACACAGGCACCCTAACACTAACACAGGCACCCTAACACAGGCACCCTAACACTAACACAGGCACTAACACAGGCACTAACACAGGCACCCTCACACTAACACAGGCACCCTCACACTAACACAGGCACTAACACAGGCACCCAAACACTAACACAGGCACTAACACAGGCACCCTAACACTAACACAGGCACTAACACAGGCACCCTAACACTAACACAGGCACTAACACAGGCACCCTAACACTAACACAGGCACTAACACAGGCACCCTAACACTAACACAGGCACCCTAACACTAACACAGGCACTAACACAGGCACCCTAACACTAACACAGGCACTAACACAGGCACCCTAACACTAACACAGGCACTAACACAGGCACCCTAACACTAACACAGGCACCCTCACACTAACACAGGCACTAACACAGGCACCCTAACACTAACACAGGCACTAACACAGGCACCCTAGCACTAACACAGGCACCCTCACACTAACACAGGCACTAACACAGGCACCCTCACACTAACACAGGCACTAACACAGGCACCCTCACACTAACACAGGCACTAACACAGGCACCCTCACACTAACACAGGCACCCTCACACTAACACAGGCACTAACACAGGCACTAACACAGGCACCCTCACACTAACACAGGCACTAACACAGGCACCCTCACACTAACACAGGCACTAACACAGGCACTAACACAGGCACCCTCACACTAACACAGGCACCCTCACACTAACACAGGCACTAACACAGGCACTAACACAGGCACCCTCACACTAAAACAGGCACTAACACAGGCACCCTCACACTAACACAGGCACCCTCACACTAACACAGGCACTAACACAGGCACCCTCACACTAAAACAGGCACTAACACAGGCACCCTCACACTAACACAGGCACTGACACAGGCACTAACACAGGCACTAACACAGGCACCCTCACACTAACACAGGCACTAACACAGGCACCCTCACACTAACACAGGCACCCTCACACTAACACAGGCACTAACACAGGCACTAACACAGGCACCCAAACACTAACACAGGCACCCTCACACTAACACAGGCACTAACACAGGCACCCTCACACTAACACAGGCACTAACACAGGCACCCTCACACTAACACAGGCACTAACACAGGCACCCTCACACTAACACAGGCACCCTCACACTAACAGAGGCACTAACACAGGCACTAACACAGGCACCCTCACACTAAAACAGGCACTAACACAGGCACCCTCACACTAACACAGGCACTAACACAGGCACTAACACAGGCACCCTCACACTAAAACAGGCACTAACACAGGCACCCTCACACTAACACAGGCACTAACACAGGCACTAACACAGGCACCCTAACACTAACACAGGCACTAACACAGGCACCCTAACACTAACACAGGCACTAACACAGGCACCCTAACACTAACACAGGCACTAACACAGCCACCCTAACACTAACACAGGCACCCTAAAACTAACACAGGCACTAACACAGGCACCCTAACACTAACACAGGCACTAACATAGGCACTAACACAGGCACCCTCATACTACATCGCGGACCATGAAATTTTGATGGGTCGACCCTTGTTCATTTACTAGAGTACCGCGTCCAGCTGGTGTGATAGGAGAGAGAGAGAGAGAGAGAGAGAGAGAGAGAGAGAGAGAGAGAGAGAGAGAGAGAGAGAGAGAGTAAGGGAGTGAGAGAGAAATGGAAAGAGATAAAGGGAGGGGAGAGGGAAAAGGGGAGAGGGAGAGAAAGAGGGCAAGGGGAGCATGGGAAAGGAGGCAGATGGA
>CAUDMG010000868.1:601158-608658 GCA_958450375.1 Homarus gammarus | reverse complement strand
CTATGTGTTATTGTTACGAACCCCTCCACCCATTTGTCCTGATCTACCTACCCAGCACCACGAGCAACGCCATCTAGGGACGAGACACGAGTATGACTCGTCTTAGTTACCACTCCGGGGTTTCCCTTCTCCATATCCTGGTTGTTGCGTCACTTCCTCCAAGTCTTCTTTGTCAGCTCGAATTCGAGGAGAGAGCACTACACTCTGGGAAGGGACCACAGGATCATCTATCCTGGAAACCTACGGCACAGTGACTACCTATCGTCTTCTACAATACTCAGCCTTACTCGTCAGCCATCTCAGTTCCGCACTTAAGTATTTGTAATCGTATATTGCCTCCCACCTCCACCTTGCTTCAAAATTGTTTATGTTGTATAAATATGTATATAATGTTAATGTTTAGGTTAAATATGGTTAAGGGTAAATTATAGAAAGCTGAATAATATTTTAAGGAATTTATGGTACTTTATTATACACAACAAAAACTCGCATCCTTTGTCTACCCTTTTATAGTCCGATTGTCTTTGTTTTTTTTTTGTTGTTGCCTGTTGGGATCTGGGTAGACGTTTAACTATATTCTAAATCCCCAACTCGTAACAGTTATGGTTACAGTTAGTGTTCTAGTTGTACAATAATAAATCCAGGTTATATTCTCGCCTCTGAGGTAGTTATTGTTGGTTAGTTTATTATAAGACTCAATAGTAAGGATATGGTAACTTAGAGACGCTTCAAAACAATAGGAACATTTATCATAGCCTTGTATTTTTAATCTATCAATGTAAGGATACTGAGAGAGAGAGAGAGAGAGAGAGAGTCTACATTCGCTGTTCTCACTTTATCAGAGTTTGCTTCGTGTCTCTCTTCTTTACCTCATACAGTTTCCAGATGAAAAAACTCAAAAACCAATAATGTTTGGCGGAAAAGAAGGAAAAGTTGAAGGTGTTTTGGACTATTGTGGGGGGAGGGGATATGTGTGTGTGTGTGTGTGTGTGTGTGTGTGTGTGTGTGTAAACATAAGCTTCTTCTCTTGTTAAGGTTCACAGAATCATGATACACTTCAACTAAAAATCTTAGGATGGAGAAGAAAAAAATCGTCATAATTAAAAACATTAATGACGATTTTGATACACCACAACGCTACCACCACCTTTTTGATAGATCATTGCTTGGCACGTCTTACAAGTTAATTAATTATTGTATACGTATCATAGGGCTACAGGATGACTGAGTTTATAGTTGGCGTGACTGATTCTCGTTTGGCGTTGATTATTTAGTGTATAAAAATTCTTTAAAGTTAACTAGATATATGTGATTAAGATTTGGCATGTTGTAGCTGGAACCCAACTCAACCTACAGACAGACAGGCAGACAGACAGACAGACAGACAGAGTAATTAGTGTTGTGTGCATCATATAAATCTGTTTAATAATTATCTTTGCATATTATCGAACCAATTATCACTTCATTAGCAAAAAACTCAACTAATTATGCGGAGTAATATAAGCCTCCAGTCGTCACACAGAATACGTCCAATCTTGTCATATAATACATTCATAATCATCACCTCTACCTCTATAATGCCTCACAGTGATCACCTCTACCTCTATAATACCTCACAGTGATCACCTCTACCTCTATAATACCTCACAGTGATCACCTCTACCTCTATAATACCTCACAGTGATCACCTCTACCTCTATAATGCCTCACAGTGATCACCTCTACCTCTATAATACCTCACAGTGATCACCTCTACCTCTATAATACCTCACAGTGATCACCTCTACCTCTATAATACCTCACAGTGATCACCTCTACCTCTATAATGCCTCACAGTGATCACCTCTACCTCTATAATACCTCACAGTGATCACCTCTACCTCTATAATGCCTCACAGTGATCACCTCTACCTCTATAATGCCTCACAGTGATCACCTCTACCTCTATAATGCCTCACAGTGATCACCTCTACCTCTATAATACCTCACAGTGATCACCTCTACCTCTATAATGCCTCACAGTGATCACCTCTACCTCTATAATACCTCACAGTGATCACCTCTACCTCTATAATACCTCACCAATCATAGGACCTGACACTTAAATCCTCACCATTTAAAAGAAAGGAAAAATTTCCCACCAATCACAACACATTTGACCCTGAAAAACCCCACCAATCACCGCCAAACCCCTTTCTTGTCACATAAAAATCCCGCCAATCACCACATACATCACATGTAACCTCACCAATCATCATCCTTGTCACCTATAATCCCACCAATCAAAGCGCATTTGTCCCTGAAAACCCACCAATCATGGCTATCGGTGACTCTTAGCACACAGGGGCGGTGGGGTGGGGGATGGTGTGGGGTAGGGGCGTGAGGGAGATAGAGTGGGAGGAATTGACGCTAGTAGCAATAATTAGGCTAATGTAGGCGAGCGATTAGACCAGGTTTCCCGCTACCCACTTTCAGAGATGAACCACCTGACTCAGCCTCCCCCCCCCCCTTTTCCTCTCTCTCTCTCTCTCTCTTTCTCTCATTCCCAGTAGCATCAGACACACTTAGATTGGAGGCTAAGAGGCACACGGAGGTTATGTTATGTTATGCTAGGTTAGGTTAGGTTAGGTTAGTTTAGGTTAGGTTAAAACAGCTAAAAATCGTAAAAAAACAAAATTGACAAGGAAGTTAAACCTCAGAGATAAAACTAAACAAAAGGACTGTGTTGGAAGATTCATTTAAGGAATTTCGAGACCTTAAAATGGTGATTGAAGATTAATATATAAGATAAACTGGCCCTAGAAAGTCTTACCAAGGGGTAACAGATCTTAAACTGTAGCCAGAAACTCCTACTAAAGAGCTCAATGGTCTTAATGTGTGGTTAGAAAGTCCTATTAAAGAGCCTTAATGTTTTGAATTGTGGCTCCGAAGACTACCTTGAACAAGTGTCAGGTTCCCTTAACTTGTTCCACAACCAGGAGGCGTTTGCCAGCCAGCGGGGTGACTATCGACCAGTAGCAGGTGTGAAGGATCATGTCCTCACCTCTTACGTGCCGCCCTGGTGCCTCTTCTACCGTGGCTCCCCTCTGACAGTGCCACTTGCTGGCCCTAAGAAAGGCACGTCATCAAGGTTCATGTTGGCACTTTGGAAATACAACCCGGCTATTACTCACAGTCTAAGAGGATCGTTTTCTAACAGGTTACCAGAGCAGACTGAACTGACTGGCCTGTGGAGGCAAGAAAAGTTTAAGTCTTCCTTAGCTTTTACGTTTGTTATATTCATAATTGGTTTTGACCTCGAGCCTCTGGAAATGTTTCTCAGAGGTGTGAATGAATTGGAGCCTATCTCCTTGAAGAATTTCTTAACTCGTGTATATATATATATATATATATATATATATATATATATATATATATATATATATATATATATATATATATAGATATATATATATATATATATATATATATATATATATATATATATATATATATATATATATATATATATGCAAGTAAATCACTGTAGGTGCGCGTGATCTAGGTATATGCTGATAACCACAAGGAAAGAAGAAAACACGAAGTTCCCAAGCGCCTTCGTGCAATTCACATCTTCAGGGGTGAGTACAGACAAGTTCCTACACTTAAGAATATTTTGACTCTGCCCTATCGTAATGAATTTGTCCCATTAGTTCGGTCCCTCAAGCTTCTAAATATTAATGTTGTTTTCAAGTATGACTCAACCATTACTAATATGTTAATAAGGAATAGCCCAAGTTTGAATGTAAATGGTAGTGTTTATTGTATTCCATGTAGCAAATGTAATTGTAATTATGTAGGTCAGACAGGAAAAACACTGCAGCTCAGAATCAAACAACATAAGTATAATATTAGAACTGCATCTGAAAGCAGTGCCTTGTTCGTTCATGTTAGGAAAAATAATCACCCCATTGCTTGGGAAAAAAGCTTAGAAGTTTTCAAATCATCTTGTGTCACAGAAAGACTTCTTGTTGAAGCTAGTTTGATTAAGGAATTAAAATCAATAAACCTTAGTGATGGTCAGTTCAAAACTGATAATATGTTACATAAATTTATTTGTCAGTGGCCCAAGGTTAAAAATGCTTTAAAAACCTTTTATCTAGATGTATGATAGTTATTTTGTGGGCCCCCTTTTTTCTGACCTGACTTGACTAGTCACGTCACCACCCTTCTCTTAAGCTCCTCTACGTGTGTGTTGGTGTGTGGATTAGTGGATGTCATCATTTTGACCTGACCTCATGTTTTTTAGGTCACCCTGTATATTTAAGCCTCTCTCTGTCCATGTAATCCAGTTGCCTCTGAAGATGTCTTGAATAAAGACGAAAGCTAAGGTACTCCGTTGTTTCCATTTTCCCGTGTGATTTTATCAAGATATATATATATATATATATATATATAATATATATATATATATATATATATATATATATATATATATATATATATATATATATATATATATATGTGTGTGGTGGTAACCTTGGGTTGCGTTCCTTCGTCTTCTTACTTCTAGTTCTGCTTAAAAATATAAAGTTGAAGGAGGGGAGGCGAGATGGAGGATGAGATTAATAAATTTCAGGAAGGAAAAGACTCAAGGAACGTTATATGGTTCGGCTTTTACCTGGATGACGCCGCCTTCAATATGGCCAAGTTTTTCATTACGGAAATGGACAGTTTCCGAGGAACTGGCCCGTAATGGTATATTCCCCAATTTGGTTTCAGGGCTGAGCTTCTCTCCGACCCAGGAGATGACGTCCACGGTGTCCTAAGATGCATTTACGTGATGTCCCTTTAGCGCTTTACAGTGTCTTCACGCGGCTGATGCTGGCAAGACTTCGAATTTTTCTCTGGTGATGTCTGTAAGAATTTAGATGATGTCACGGTAACGTTGGAAATGACGTCGTCTATTTCATGCCTGGAATACATCGGCTTCTTCTCATTTGATGTTCTATATCGAGTCAGGCGATGTCCCTGGGTCATATCAGCGTGTCCCAAGACAATTGATGCCTCGGAGGATTTACGATTACAGCTCGTTGATGTCTGTGGAAAGTAAACGATGTGCATATGATTAATGTGTCGACTACTCATGAAGTCCCACTCAATATTTGGGTGTCCGTAGTGTAGGAGTGTCCACTTAGTAAATGTCAGTAGCCTTCCCGTGTCCACTAAACTGATATTATCTTATTTCCATTCTAAAATTGGATGGTTGATGCACCCGGCCACGTAATCCTGTTCTCCCTCTGACTCGTGTATTCATAGCCCAACTAACCATGACCTAGTATACCGTGACCTTGATGACCGTGGCTGAAGACCGTGACCTTGGCTGAAGACCGTGTACACTGACCGTGGCCCGTGACCATGATTGAAGACCATGTTTCAGGATCGTGACTACATCAGCTGATCAATCAGGTGAATGAGCAATAAACCTGAGTGGTCTTACGACGGGCTGAGGCAGGCGATGTGATTCTGTAAGACTGAGCGCAAAGGAGGTAAAGGAAGGGGAGTCATATTTATGATAAGCTCCTCTATCACTATTGGACACTTCACTGGAAATGTAATGTTAGTGTTTTCGGGTAAATACATACATACATACATACATACATACATACATACGTACATACATATATTCATACATACACACATACATACTTTCAATTTAATGTGGGAAGTTAAATATAAAAATACTATATTAATATTAAGTAGGTAAAAATGACAATAAATCGTATGTCAGTGGAAGTGTGGGTTCCTCAGATCGTAATTTATAAATGAGAATTAGTGGATGTTTAGTGTAGGTCTGTCTTACCGTAACTGCTTTCTACTTAACAAAGTCATGATACGTTCACTTGTAAGACAACAGGAGACGTGGCAATAAAGTTCGATGATTTTTAAATGTTTATTGAAGCAATAAATAGATTCAGCTTGAAAATTTACGGTTCAGTAGTAAATACGGATCAAGAGAAGATTAGGCACCACCTTATTGAATTTTACGTTTAACCTAACCTAACCTAACCTAACCTTACCTAACACACTCAGGTAGCGTTAGAGTGTTTAATCCTAGTGTAAAATGAGCTGGGGTGCCCAATCTTCAGCAAGACTTGTTATGTAAAACGCCCAGAAGTCTAGTATATATCGTAGTATACAGGCCTACAGTATCCTACAGTACTGCACTGTGTAGAAAATTTCCATATCCAGCCCCACAAGGTACTCTCTCTCTCCTTGTCTCTATACACACTCGATCGACTTTTATTGGATCAACTGACCAGAAGCTCCCTATCATAACCCAAATAACAATACTCTTGTTTATCATGCGGAGGAAACATGGCCACGAGTGTTTGTTTTGGCGGGTATCACAACACAGTGTGGTTGTTACTAGGGGCTGTATGCAAATAAGACCTTTTCAAAGTACTATAGTATAACTTGTTTTTTCAGATTTACTCGCTTAGCTGAGAATGTACACATAGCTACACACACACACACACAAACACACACACACACACACGCACACACACACACACACACACACACACACACATACACACGCAACCACACACACACTTGTACAGAAAAAACACAAAACGGTCTGAATATTTTGGTAGAGGCAAATACATAAATAATTGAAAAATGACTAACAGTAAATAACATTAGAATAAATAAATAAAAATTTGAAGTTTGTTTCTGAATAAAAATATTTCTGAGAAGAATATTAGAAATAGTAAAGAAGAAGAAGAAACAGTGTTGACCTAAATATTCAACAGAGCTTGGGTGTTCCCTGTCGAGTGAGAGGTGAAGCACCAGAGAGTCAACAACGACCTGCCACCTAAATGGAGGATACTGGGGTGGGAAGGAAGGGCAAGGGAGGAGTGAAGGGATGAAGGAGGGAGAAGGGAAAGGAGAGTAGGGAGAGGCGATGGGAGCGAGGGAGAAAGGAGGGAGAAAGGAGTGCAGAATATATATATATATATATATATATAATATATATATATATATCATATATATATTAATTTATATATATTATATATATATATATATATATATATATATATATATATATATATATATATATATATATATATCCCGGATTATATATAATAAAGTAAAGAGAAAATTATTTGACAATGGTATTTCAGTGAGATTCATTTGTCAATATTTACAATGATCCAAATTTTGTCATTGTCTTCTTTGTCTCAACATTTGTCTTTTAATAACATTTCTTTTGAAAAATACTTTATCATTATCCTCTTTTCTCTCGTTTTAGTTTTGAATATTTGAATGGATGAAAATAGAACAGTTTTTACTTCACATATGAAAATGGATTTTTTTGGAGTTATTTACAATTAGATGGACACAAAGAACTTTTTCTTCATATGTGAAATCGAATTTCCTTTCTTTTTTGGACACAACGAAGTTCTGCTGAAACCAAAATCCAAAGGTTTCTTTTCTGGCTGTCTTAGTCAATCGAGT
>CAUDMG010000868.1:588658-596158 GCA_958450375.1 Homarus gammarus | reverse complement strand
TATGTCTCCAAATTTCGAGTTCCTATTTGTTGTCTCTCAACAAATCCAATTTTCTGTCTAAACGAAATCAGGTTTCCGTTTCAGGGGCCGTAAGGGATGCGTAATAAGGTTTTAGGTCCAATATTTAGGTTTTTAGGATCAAGTTTAACTTTTAGGTTTAAGGCTTAAGTTGCAGGCAAACTTGCAAATTCAGATATCTTGTTTCAGTTATGGGTTTACGTTCTTAGGCCTAAGGCGAAATCTTTTTTGGTTCAAAGATAGAAAATGGGAATTAGCGGACGCTATTATTATTATTATTATTATTATTATTATTATTATTACTATTATTATTATTATTATTATTACTATTATTATTATTATTACTATTATTATTATTATTATTATTACTATTATTATTATTGTTATTAATGTTGTTGTTGTCAATCTTATTATAAATAGCAAATAAATTCACAAAGGATATAAAGACAAAGGCAGATACAGAAATAAGTCAAGTTAATAATCAATGACGTGTAAAAAGATGAAACATAAATAGATGAAGAAGTTGTTTTGGAGGCAAAAATTCCCTTACAAGATCGGTCGCTACTCCCAGCTGCCAGGTCGTCTTTATTCAGACATATTTACCCTGGGCTGCAGCGCGCCCGGAGAAACACTTCACCTTTATTGATAAAAAACAAAGTGGCGAGCACACACACACATATACACACACACACACACACACACACACACACACACACACTCTCTCTCTCTCTCTCTCTCTCTCTCTGTCTGTCGTTAACCTCTACCCTGTATATACCCTGTTCATATTCTACCTTTTACTCGTCTGCATGTTTAAATATTATCTGTTCTCCTCTCTCTCCTCTTTCTCTCATTCGTCTTAGTGTCACCCTTCCCATCTGTTCGTCTTCTTACTCCTTGTTTTATGTCATTTGTCTCTCTAGTTCTTTCCCCTTTAATTTCTCCCCTTCTCTGCGTTACTCTTTCTTGTTTTATCTTCTTATTTTTCTTCTTTGGACATTCATCCTTCTCTTTCTTCTACTTGAGACCTCATTATCTTTGTATCTTCTCTTCATTTTGATGTATTTATATATATATGTTATCAAGAAAGTAAAAAGACTTGTGTGTGTGTGTGTGTGTGTGTGTGTGTGTGTGTGTGTGTGTGTGTGTGGTGTGTGTGTGTGTGTGTGTGTGTGTGTGTGTGTGTGTGGTGTGTGGTGTGTGTGTGTGTGTGTGTGTGTGTGTGTGTGAAAGGTCCTCGAACACACATGGATCCCAACCTCTCTTTAACGTAACCTACATAATGCAGCCAAGTGCCCAATATTAGGTTCCTTAGTAATCAATAGACCGCGACACCTGTGAAACACGTTGCTATTAAAGCCTTTTATTAAACCATAACCAATCCATCAGAATCCTACTATTGTGTCAAGTGTTAATATACTTTTGTTTTCGATTCGCTTACAATCCAACTAACTAACTAAACAATATCTAATTAAAAGAACGAGAATATTAACACATGTACCATACCAAGGACTTAGGTTCTCGCTTGTACTGTAAATATTTGGGTTTGTTAGATCACACAGCGGTAATGACTGGAGGTATATATATATTAAAAAAAAAAGGACACAGTTGGATTTGTGTTTGAATTCTGCAGTAATTGGAGTTTGTGTTTTGTCAAAACGGTTTGATACAGTAACACCAACAAAGGCGTGGACAGAGAAACACACACACACACACACACACACACACACACACACACACACACACATACACACACACACACACACACACACACACACATACACACACACACACACACACACACACATACACACACACACACACACAAGTAAATCATATTACTTCACCACCAGCTAGCCTTTACACTGTGGTCATAACATACCCGTAACGTGTATTATTCTGGTATATATATATATATATATATATATTATCAACGACCTCACCAGCAAGGAATCGAACCCTCGACCTACTGGGTGGGACTAGGGAGCGCTTACCGGCTAGGCCACAAGGACACTAAAAGCAGTTCTAGACTCTGTTATATTTCACACAAAGCCTGTTCATCGAGCTGATGGCGCCGTGAACCTCATTGGGAAACTGCCCGTGCCTCGTATGTGGTGTCAGTAGCATTTTACCGAATCCAGCTGGTATGAAACGCGAGGTGCATATATATACTTCATTTTTAGTCCATTTAACACGCGGACTTTGAACATATTATCAACGACCTCACCAGCAAGGAATCGAACCCTCGACCTACTGGGTGTGACTAGGGAGCGCTTACCGGCTAGGCCACAAGGACACTAAAAGCAGTTCTAGACTCTGTTATATTTCACACAAAGCCTGTTCATCGAGCTGATGGCGCCGTGAACCTCATTGGGAAACTGCCCGTGCCTCGTATGTGGTGTCAGTAGCATTTTACCGAATCCAGCTGGTATGAAACGCGAGGTGCATATATATACTTCATTTTTAGTCCATTAACACGCGGACTTTGAACATATTATCAACGACCTCACCAGCAAGGAATCGAACCCTCGACCTACTGGGTGTGACTAGGGAGCGCTTACCGGCTAGGCCACAAGGACACTAAAAGCAGTTCTAGACTCTGTTATATTTCACACAAAGCCTGTTCATCGAGCTGATGGCGCCATCAGCTCGATGAACAGGCTTTGTGAAATATAACAGAGTCTAGAAACTGCTTTTAGTGTCCTTGTGGCCTAGCCGGTAAGCGCTCCCTAGTCACACCCAGTAGGTCGAGGGTTCGATTCCTTGCTGGTGAGGTCGTTGATAATATGTTCAAAGTCGCGTGTTAAATGGACTAAAAATGAAGTATATATATGCACCTCGCGTTTCATACCAGCTGGATTCGGTAAAATGCTACTGACACCACATACGAGGCACGGGCAGTTTCCCAATGAGGTTCACGGCGCCATCAGCTCGATGAACAGGCTTTGTGTGAAATATAACAGAGTCTAGAACTGCTTTTAGTGTCCTTGTGGCCTAGCCGGTAAGCGCTCCCTAGTCACACCCAGTAGGTCGAGGGTTCGATTCCTTGCTGGTGAGGTCGTGATAATATGTTCAAAGTCCGCGTGTTAAATGGACTAAAAATGAAGTATATATATATATATATATATATATATATATATATATATATATATATGTAATGTTTCGATCTAAAAGTGTATAACAAAGATTATACTCCTACGTTATACTTACTGCAGCTACGAGTGTGGGGAGAGAGAGAGAGAGAGAGAGAGAGAGAGAGAGAGAGAGAGAGAGAGAGAGAGAGAGAGAGAGAGGTAGCGTCTTACACTCACCTCTTATAACCTGGAGGAGATACAGCCAATATACCTGGTGGGGAGAGAGAGAGAGACAGGGGGGGGGGGGATTCATATATCATTCACCTTGTTAAGCGCAGAATAATCCTCGTTAATTATACAAATGACTGGAATCATTATGTCAACATCATATGAAAATTTAGGATAATTTTTCTCTCTCTATGTCTCTCTTTCTGTCTTTTTTTTCTCTCTGTTTGTTTCTCTTTCTCTCTCTCTTTATCTCTGCATGTCTGTTTCTGTTTGTCTTTCTGTCTGTCTGTCTGTCTGTCTGTCTCTCTCTCTCTCTCTCTCTCTCTCTCTCTCTCTCTCTCTCTCTCTCTCTCTCTCTCTCTCTCTCTCTCTCTCTCCTGTAATATATATATATATACCCGTATAATCAACACTGTTATATGGTCTATGATATATCTCGTCCTCTCTCTCATAATTTCATAATAACCTATTTAATATAACCATCATTATTCCTATATATATCATTACTTCATTATTATATATACACTAATTACTAAAGAAAATACCAAGGTTTAAGCCATATCATTAACCTTGAGATCGTAATTGGGTGATTAAAAACTTCATTATATAACCAGATTATAGCTATGCAACATTATCATCATCATATTGTGGTATCTAATACGTCTTCAACCAGGACATGTTTAACCCCGTGAATTAACCAGGCCAGGGTCATTCATTCAGTGTCTCTGCTGATTCTGGCGTGTGTGGGTGACGTCAATAGTGTTACAACTCCATTCATAAATACTTGTTCAGTTACTCTTGACAATTCTCCGTCATGTCAATATCTTATAAATAGTTTTGTCTCCTCATAATATCTCTTTTTATCTCTTAGTGTATATTTATAATCTCTTAGTATATGTTTTTTTTTATCTCTTCAGTATATCTTTTATCTCTTCTTTCAGGATCGTCTACGTATCTCGGTATCTCTCTAATGTGTATCAATATATTTATATCTAAGTAATGTTTATAGGATCTCTTCATCACAGCTCTCTATCCCAGGGACTCATTTAATGTCTCTCTCTCTCTCTCTCTCTCTCTCTCTCTCTCTCTCTCTCTCTCTCTCTCTCTCTCTCTCTCTCTCTCTCTCTCCAACCTATCTCTGTCTCCCCAACCCGCATCTCTGTCTTTCCCAACCCGTCTCTCTCTCTTCAACCCCGTCTCTCTGTCTCCCCACCCCATCTCTCTGTCTCTCTAACCTGGCCTATCAGTCTCCCCAACCCATCTTTCTCTCTCTCTCTGTCTCCCCTACCCGTCTCTCCTCTCCCCACCTCTCTGTCTGTCCAACCCCGTTTCCCTGTCTCTAGTCTCAAATCCTGTTAGTTTCTTGCCGACACACTGTGCAACTTGCCAATTTGTGCAGCGGTTGTTCCCGTAATTGGAGAGAGTGAGGGAGGGGGGGGGGAGAGAACGTCCGGCGGTAACCAACGATGTGGCAGGCATAGGCACACATCATCGTTATGGGCATCCTCGTCAGTTGATGTCGACCACCGCTGTATTCATCGTCGCTGGGGTGGTTACCTTTCTTATCATCGTCTGCTAACACCATCATCATCATCATCATCATCTGCTACCATCATCATCATCATCATCATCATCCGCTATCACCATCATCATCTGCTAACTTCATCATCATCATCATCATCATCCGCTAACAATATCATCATCATCCGCTATCACCATCATCATCTGCTAACTTCATCATCATCATCATCGTCGTCGTCGTCAGGGTAAGCAGAAGGACGTAAGCCGGAATCATCAACATTACACAGTCAATTGCACGAGTCTTTCACCTCATTTAACTACACGAGAGAATTGTGCCGTTTTGTTCCTCCGCCCCAAATTATGGCTCCAGATGGGGTCTTTGTGGGGCTCTCTGATGTGTGAATCTCTGTTGCGTGGCTCTGTTGCGTGGCTCTGTTGTGTGAATCTCTGTTTTATAGCTCTGTTGTGTGACTCTATTATGTGGCTCTATTGTGTGGCTCTATTGCGTGACTCTCTTGTGTGAATCTCTGTTGAGTGGCTCTGTTGTATGAATCTTTGTTGTGTGGCTGTGTTATGTTGCTCTGTTGTGTGAAGCTCTGGTGTGTGAATCTCTGTTGTATGAATCACTTTTGTGTGGCTCTGTTGTGTAGCTCTGTTGTGTGGCTCTGTTGTGTGAATCTCTGTTGTGTGACTCTGTTGTATGGCTCTGTTGTGTGGCTCTGTTATATGGCTCTGTTGTATGAATCTTTGTTGTATGGCTGTGTTATGTGACTGTTGTGTGACTCTCTCTTGTTTGGAAACTGTTGTTGGCTCTGTTGTGTGGCTCTGTTGTATGGCTCTGTTGTGTGGCTCTGTTTGTGTTTTGGGCTTTCACTTATCTATGTTTAGGTCTGATCATTCGGGTCATTATTTTTTTCATAGTGTTTCCTTCATAGATCTTCCTTGATTATCCTTGTTTTATCTTTGATTACTAAGGAAACTAATAACTGGATTATGTAGATTATGTAGAAGCAACGATGATATGAATGTGCGTTTGATGACCTTTACACACACACACACACACACACACACACACACACACACACACACACACACACACACACACACACACACACACACACCTAGTACTTGACTGAGTCCTGATAGAAGCCAACCATTCACATATATATATATATATATATATATATAGTTTTTTTAATTTTCTCCAGATATATCATTACACATCATGAATGGGTTTCTATCTCAAGGGGGAGAGAGGACGGAGGCAGGGGGAGTGAATGAATGAATAAGGTTGTCATCTAGTTTAATGAGGTTGGTAGCTGGCTGGACCTCCCCTTACTACCTCAGGCCTCATGAACCTCTGGCCTAACAAGGGAGGGGTTTTGTAATCAACTGAGTCGTGTTGTTAATGGCTGTGTAGTGAAGGGGTCTTGTAAATTGGGTTATCAACTCAAATGGCCATCAGTCCCATTTCATCCAAGCACAATAGTCCCAAGATATAATACTGTAGAGCCTAGTTATAATAGACCATAGATATAATTGGTCCTATTTCTGATAAACCTTAAGTCTTATAGGCTAAACACACGAACATACAAACACAACAATATTCTCACATTCATACTCATACACAAATACACAAACTTCCACATACACTATCATTCTTACGCGCAAACACACACACACACACACACACACACACACACACACACACACACACACACACAACCATGCACCAGCACTACACATAAAACGAACTCACGTACAACTTCGCTATAGCCAAGTGCTGAGTGTGTGTGTGTGTGTGTGATTCCCTCCCGCGTCCACCAATCTTCTGGACAAATTGGTAACATCTGTATCCTAGTACCGCCCACCTCCCGTCCCCTACCACCACCACCCACTCCCACTTCAAGCTCCCTGTGGGCCATCCCTAACCCACCCATCTACAGTAACCTACACTAACTACAGTAACTATGAATCACCTATAACCATCATGTCTCACCCTTCTCGATAAACAACATTATACCACACCATACACCTCACCTCAACCACAATACCACCTATAGTAACTCTAAGCTAATAAAAAATCTATCATATCTTGCATTGTGTAGGCCTATTATGTAAGCCTATTATATATTCAGCTCTGGAACACTACAGAGTTAAAGAGGAAAACTTGATCAACAAAGACAAAATCAAATAAAAATAGTAGGAATCTCTGGAAACCTTCAATACCAGACTGGGATATTTCTGGCTATTCCCACCGAGTAGGTCATAACCCGAGGAGAACCTTTCCTTATTTCCTCTCCCGTGATCCTCTCAACGATGTGTGTTTATTAACCGTCAATGTCCTTTTTCTAAGTCAGTGTGGTGCTTTTCTTCTTCTTCTTCTTCTACTTCTTCTTCTTCTTTTTCTTCTTCTTCTTTTTCTTCTTCTTCTTCTTCTTCTTCTTCTTCTTCTTCTTCTTCTGTTCCCTTATTTATTTTTATACTTTTTAATGGATGAATTATTCTTGTAGGTACTTTACTCTCTTTTTCTCTGTCTGTCTATTTACCTGTTTGTCTATCTGGATCTTAATTTTCTTTCTCTTACCCTCATTTCGCCTTCGTATAACTGATCTTTATTAATTTTCCCTATCTCTCTCTTTCTTTTATTCGATTTTTTATT
>CAUDMG010000868.1:563658-583658 GCA_958450375.1 Homarus gammarus | reverse complement strand
AGAGGGGAAGGGGGAGAGAGAGGGGGAGGGGGAGACAGAGGGGGAGAGAGAGGGGGAGGGGACGGGGAGAGAGAGGGGGGAGGGGAAGGGGGAGAGGGAGGGGGAGGGGGAGAGAGAGGGGGAGGGGAAGGGAGAGGGGAAGGGGGAGAGAGAGGGGGAGAGAGAGGGGGAGGGGAAGGGGAGAGAGAGGGGGAGAGAGAGGGGGAGGGGGGGAGGGGAGGGGAGAGAGAGGGGGAGGGGAAGGGGAGAGGGAGGGGGAGGGGGAGAGAGAGGGGGAGGGGAAGGGGGAGAGAGAGGGGGAGAGAGAGGGGGAGGGGAGGGGGAGAGAGAGGGGGAGGGGAAGGGGAGAGGGAGGGGGAGGGGGAGAGAGAGGGGGAGGGGGAGGGGGAGAGAGAGGGGGAGGAGGGAGCGTTGCCACACAATGTGTATTATGGCGTGGGGAGCGGCAATGTGTGTGAGGGAGGAGAGTCTTGCTAAAACTCTTCTCTGACTCTAATATTTTGATCTAACGTCACTAGTTGTTGATTCTACCTGCAGGCGGAGGTATGGAGATTATACTTATATTTTAATTATTATATTGTAGTTATATTTTCTGTTTATATTATCTTATTGTAAGTTTATTTTATATTAATCGTACTTTTGATTTTTGCTTATATATCTATTTCTCTTTTATGTCTCCTTCACTATTTAATTCAATTTCTCTCGTGTTTTTGTTACATTCAACTAAGTCAATTACATTTCTGCAGGTGTCCTTTTTTTTTTTTACTGGTACGAACGTGAGTGGTTGTATTTTTGTTTAGTCATATAGTTGTGTCTTTACTCTTGTATTCCAAAGCATGTTAACGAAGGATTAAATATCGCTTAGATTACCACTGAGTCTTTGTGCTATATTCGCTTTGTGCATATATGTGTGTGTATGTGTGTGTGTATGTGTGTGTGTGTGTGTGTGTGTGTGTGTGTGTGTGTGTAATATTTCGTATATCATGTAAGTTTATTAATCTGTTTATCGCGTGTCTTTCTTTGTTATTCTCCTTTGTGATAAATCGAGTTTTTCGTTCATAAAAATAACAGAGTATTTAATTGGGTTTTCTGTGTTCAGTTCCCTTTATGTTTCTCGCTTTTCTATTTATTATTCTATTTTTGGTCTTATTTACTTTTCGTAATACTTGAAATAAGATCAGTAGAATTTATATTAATAAGATAGCAAAGTGAGATTATTCTTACATTTATTTACGCATTTTCCAGTTAATTTATTTATTGTTTATCTATACATGTAATAAGTTATATATAGTTATTTGTTTAGACAATTTCTAACTCTGTCTAACGCTTTGGTGTGTATTTGTTTTCATTTTTACTATTATACTTTATACAACAAAAACAAATACTTTACTTGTTTACACCTTTCCTCGAAGCACCAACACGTCAAAATAAAGAGTAACATTACAAAGGTGATGAGACTTACCTAGTGTATCCCCTTGACTACGGGGACGTCATTTTTAATATGTTACTCAGCAGAGATGGGACCCCGTACACAAGTGGTTATTAACTGTTCATCAAGTGTGTAATAGTTCGTGATTTTCTGTACACACACAAAACAGACCAAAACATCTCTCATAACTTACAGGTTTTATCTCGTATGGAAACAGAGACTCATTAGAGCCTTACCTGTTGACACACCTGAATACATTATAAACACCCAAAAGGAGTACAATACATTTTATTCAGTGTATTAACCGTTAATAAAAGTTAATATTGGATCATTAACTATCTATTCCATCTAATACTAGCAAGTGCCAACGTACACAATTAATACTTTCATGGGAAACGTGTAAATAATTCCCGTGAGTAATAAAACATGAAAAAAAAAATCGTTCAGTAAAATACAACGAGAGCTAAATGGAATCATCATAAATTCAACAGTATAAATGTAGAGCTCCTTAAAAACGCTTCAGCCAGCGTCATACACGAAGTCTCTCAGCATTTTTACAACAAACAAAAGGAATATAAAATAAATTGAACAAATAGACATACCCCAAAAAATAATTAATGAATATATATATATATATATATATATATATATATATATATATATATATATATATATATATATATATATATATATATATATATATATACAGATTAATGAAGAATATAGCAACAAAGTAAGAAAATTAACAAATATAAATCAAATAATGTCTAAAACAACTAAATATATTTGTCTTGTATTGCTCGCTGTCTTCATCATAACACCCACTCAGAAATACAGTATACTCCATTTTTTTGGTTTTTCATATTTTTTTCGGAACACGTAAAGATTAGCCTTCCAGTTTATTCGCTTGATTAATCACTCTTGCGCTATACCCGAGGAGAAAGGGATTAAGTTGGGTATTGCTTTGTTAGGTTTAGGTTAGATTAGGTTAGGTTTAGGTTAGATTAGGTTAGGTTTAGGTTAGATTAGGTAAGATTAGATTAGGGTGTTTAATCATCATGTTATATAAGCTTTGGTGCCTAATCTTCACATGATACTTCCTGTCTTCCGCCGCCTCTTCTTCTTCTTCTTCTTCTTCTTCTTCTTCTTCTTCTTCTTCTTCTTCTCTCAGCCACGCCCTTCCATCTCAACTTCTGTCTTCCTCTTGATCTCCTTTCCCTGATTGGCTCGTTCCCAGACTCTGTTTATCGCCTCTTTCCTCCTGCTCTTCCTCTTCTTCTACCTCATCTTTCTCCTCTTCTTCTTTCTACACTTCCCTCTCTTCCTCTTATTATTTCTTCTTCAGCTAATCCTCTTCTTCCTTCTTCACCTCCTCCTCTTCGTAATCTTCTTCATCTTATTCTTCTTCCCCTTCTATTCCTCATTTCTTTTTTTTCCACCTCCTCCTTTTCACCCTCTTCTTCTTACTTCACTACCTTCTTCTCCTCCTCTTCTCTCCTCCTCCTCCTACTTCTCTTCCTTGTGTCGCCATACTACATGACCAAAACCATCTACAATGTATTTACTCTCAGAAGGTCAAAGGTGAAGGTCACTAGTTCTGATAAATTCCCTCATCCGCGGCGTTACTGGAGCGAGGCATGGGAACTGTTGTGTTTTTTGTTATCAGAAGGTGAGGAGGTCATGGTGGTCAGAGGTCAGGAGGTCAAGGTAGTGAAGAGGTCAAGAGGTCATGGTGGTGGAAAAAATGAAGAGGTCATGGTGGTGAAGAGGTCAAGAGGTCATGGTGGTGAAGAGGTCAAGAGGTCAGGGTGGTGGACAGGTCAAAAGGTCAAGAAGTGAAAATGCCCAAATGGAAAAAAATACCATGGGGTCAAAATTTCAAAAGATCAAGAGGTCATAGGTCAAAAGGTCAAGAGGTCAAAAGGTCAAAAGATCATGAGGTCACATCTCTGGAAAAGAAACAACCCGGAATGAGCTGGCATCTCCCTCGAATGCAGTTAAGTTGCTCTGTGTACGATGGCTTCACTCGGTTCTGGACAGCAAATGCGATTTATGGTGATTTTTAACATTTTAGGCTTCATAAACTGTGAGGTGAGCGAGACCTAACTGACGAATGTGCTTAGTGGGCAGATAGATAGATAGATAGATAGATAGATAGACAGACGGATGGATGGATGGGTGGGGAGAGAGAGAGAGAGAGAGAGAGATAGAGAGAGAGAGAGAGGCTGGATTATATTAAATAAAATTCATGTGGAATAACAAAGACTAGATATAAATTTCAATAAATATTCATGAGTAAATACATACATAGAATTTCAGACAATGAAACGAAACGAAAGAGAGAGAAAAATACGTCACAATAAAAGTAAAAGTAAACATGAACGTATAGAGACAGATTAAAACATCTGAATTTGTATTCCCTCGGGAGAAGTAGACTTAGGGGCGATAATTATGATCGAGGTGTATAAATGGAAGTCAGGGTTAAACAAAGGTGATATAACAGAGGTACTCATACTATACAACCAAGAGCGAATTCGTAGCAATGGTTTTAAATTATACAAAATTAAATCTAGGCGCGAGATAGGTAAACACTGGTTTGGAAATAGAGTTGTGGATGAGTAAAACACGTTACCAAACATCATTATTAGCTCGAACACGCTGGATAGCTTCAAATATAGGTTGGATAGATATATGAGCGATAGCGGTGGGGTGTAAACGGGGCAACCTAGTATGGGCCAATAGACCAGCTGCCGTTTCCTCCATTCATATGTCCTTATGTAGCCAAACACTGTATAATATGATCTCCCGTGAGTAAAAAATCTTCATTATTTTACAAGAGAGAGAGAGAGAGAGAGAGAGAGAGAGAGAGAGAGAGAGAGAGAGAGAGAGGAAACATCTGCCGTCCCCCTCCTCTCCACACACACACACAACACAGACACACACACAACACACACACACACACACACACACACACACACACACACAACACAGACACACACACAACACACACACACACACACAACACAGACACACACACAACACACACACACACACACAACACAGACACACACAACACACACACACACAACACAGACACACACACAACACACACACACACAACACAGACACACACACACACTCACACACAACACATATTTTAATCAAGGAGTGTACCACCACATTGCAACACTACAGTAGTTTAATAAAACACTCGTGACTGTGACCTTAGGGAACACCTGTCTCTGCCCACACCTACCATTACATTCCTGTGCTCATGTCATCCACACCCCTCTAATTATTAGCCACATGTCAACGATGAATCTGTGCTGTAGCTCAGATAACGAATTAGCTTATTAAACGAAAAAAAGCCCGACTACAATGCGTTGTTGTCGTTTCCAAGATAACCAGAAAGCGAGATTTTGCTATAGATTAAATTAGAGTTGTTTAGAGTAGTTTGGGTTGGGTGTGTGTATATATGATGGAAAAACGTGAAATATTGAAATTCCAGCTATTATTTACTTGGTCATTCAATTTTTGGTTAAATACGAGTATAATATAAGAGCTTTAAATACACAAACATTCCAGAATTTTCATGAAATTAGTTGTTCTGTTTATGTATAGGTATTGTATAGGCAAGAAATACACTAAGTTTTAAAATTCCAATGATTTTGTAAATGTTCATATTTTAGTTGTCATTTTATGTTACATTAAATGTATTGGTGAAAAAATACTAGCATAAAAACATTCTAATAAATACGAACTTTGTGACGGTATAAATCTCACTCAATGATTTAAGTAATTTACTACATATATACAAAAATATGTAAATCTCTAAGGGATGTGTTTGATATATATATACTGTATATGTGTGTGTGTGTGTGTGTGTGTGTGTGTGTGTGTGTGTGTGTGTGTGTGTGTGTTATTATTATTACACTGCATTTTGACGTCTTATTTTCTTACATTAAAGAAAGGTATTCGATTTACTGAACTTTAAGTGCGTTCTTTACTTAATTATTATTTTGAGTTATTGCTATTAAGTGAACTAATTAATGTGAATTTAATTTTTATAAATAGTATCTCCTTTACTCACCACAACTAGATCTGTAAAGAATATTGAACTGCTTATATCGTGTCGTGCAACTCATGGAGAACAGCACCTTTGTCGTCTTTCTCAGTCTGGACAACGAGAGACACCGCACGCTCGACTAAACCTAAAGTGTGATGTAACACAGAACGGCTTAAATCCCCGGGTTAAAATAATCAGAGTAAGGCATCTGGGCTCATGTAGGGAACAATGGGTCTTCCACATTTTAAGTAAATTCATTCATTGCTTCATGAGCTGTTACATTCACCTGCAGGCTAAATAAAACAAGGTTATGGGGGCGACGTAAAGGGCTATTGTGAGCCACCTTATATCTCCAGGAACCAGTATAAGGGACCCGGAACTTATACTTTAATCTAATCCAGTTTAACTTATACTGATCTGACCTAACTTGACTTGATCTACTCTGTTTTGACCTAAGTTGTCCTGAGTTGATCTAAGTCTAATTTAACCAAACCATCGCCTAACCTAACTTACCCCTCTCTAAGTTTACTTAACTAACTTAACGTAAACTAAGCTAACCGGATCTAACCTAACCTACCTTAACTTAACCTACGATGACTTGCTCTAACTCAATCTTCACTAATCTAACCTAATTCAACCTGGCTTAACATAACCTAACCTCATCTGACCTGAGCCAACAAAATCTAATTCAGATAGAACTAACCTAGATTATCCATCCTAAAATTCACATAACCTAACTTAAATCTAACTTTACCTACCCCCTAACCTAATCTAACCCACCGCCCAACCTAACCTTACCTACACTACCCCCAAGGTTAGTTTACTCAACCCATGAGTTTAATAGGAAAAAATTCTGGTCTGTTTTCCGTAGAGATATTGGCTTTGTCCTTGGTAGCCTAGAGCCATCCTGTAAAAACTGGTCTGTAAAATATATCTCCGGTTTTTTCTTCAGCTTCATAGAAAACAATAGAATTTTAGCTAACATTGGTTTCTTATGCCATTGATAACAATTAAAAAATGCCATTGTTACTATAAAAATAAGTTTCTAAAATCACCATTAAAAAAAAAAAATAAGCATCATATGTTACTTTGTGAATGCAGGAGTCAAGTGTACACATTACTCACCACCTTGTCCAACGACCACCGGTTCAAGTACAGGTTACCCCTAGTCATCTCAGGTGCATAATAGGTACTTAAATATACTATAATATCGGTTCAAGAGTTTTCTAATCCACTCTAGCATAAGATTTCTAATTAATTTATCTCCTAATTAAGAGATACGTTTCTAGCCATCTCTCACTTAAAACAAACCTAAGGGTCTCTCACTTACTCTCACTCACGAAGTATAATAGGTTTCTCATCTCATAATTAAAGACCCGGGAGAGATTAGGAGAGTCCACCGACCTGTAACTTAATCTCAAACTCAGTCCTGTGATTTATGGATCGCCTCAAAGACTTAGTCAACTTTGGATAGATCAGGACGTCGACAGCAGTCTCTCTCTCTCTCTCTCTCTCTCTCTCTCTCTCTCTCTCTCTCTCTCTCTCTCTCTCTCTCTCTCTCTCTCTCTCTCTCAGTCTCGGCTTTGACTCATGGTTCGATTTGGAATGAAAATCACTTAATATTTTGGCCATAGACATGATATATACCGAAGCTAACATACATACATACATACATACATACATATATACAAACATGCACACATACATACATACATACACACATACATACATACATACATACATACATACATACATAGAAAGACTGATATTGAAGACGAGATTAAAAATAACTCGTTATGCCATTAAGGACTGGTCAGAAAGAGAGAGAGCGAGAGAGAGAATAAAGAGTAAAGAAAAAGCACATTATGATCATTACCTGGTTGGCCAGTAAAAGCCTCCGGATGAGGTCATTTAGGGTCAAGTTAAATGGGAGTTGGGTCACATTTACACCCAAGCCAGGTAATGTCTCTGAACCACGCGAGGCTAGTGTTCACCTCCAGCCTGTGTGATTGATAGTCACCTCCGGCTACCACACACCTTAAACCACCATTACTTACCTGCCTCCTACCTCGTATTTCTTGCCTTGTTACATTGTATCTTGTTCCTTTATAACTTCTTCCCTTGTAATGTATCTCTTTTACGTGCTTTGTACAGTCCCTCACATAATATTACACTCCATCTCTGAGTTTGAATACAGTGTTACCTTTCTACCTCGTTATATCTTACTTACAGGATTTCCTTGTGTTTAAGGCTGCCTTGTACTTGGTGAGAGATGACCCTCGTGTTTATGGCTGCCTTGTAGTCCGTCTTGTAGTTGGTGAGAGAAGACGTGCGACTGTTTCCGCCAGACGATGCCCACCTGTCAGAACAAGGAGAGTAGCTGGAAATAAAGCTTCTGAGATATCTTATTGTGGCTGGCACGTGGGAATGAACTGCTAGTAGTAAAGTGAGTGTACAGGTATTTCTGAATATGTTGGTAAATAATAATAGTGAAGTGCCCGAGTGGATGCGACGGTCGTCTGTTGTACGAGGGGTAGTTGGTACGATTCCCAGCCATTTACTTATTATAGGGTACCTAACTTTACCATTCGGGAAGTAAGGGTAGTCGAGTGCAGTGTTACCAGGCCTGTGAGACCCATTTTTCAATGTCTATTCGTTTTTTTTTAGCTTCATTAAGATATGTGGTAAAATGAATAAATGTAAGTGTATAAAAAAAAATACATACCAACATATCTATATATATCCGGGTATATAAATATTTGGTGCCTGGAGTGAACTCAGCTTGAATGCATCAGGGTGAGGGAGAGCGAGAGAGTGTGTATAAGACCAGGCACATCATCCATCAGGCAAGTGAACATTACGGATGGCGTGCGGCTCTCTCAGGTGATGCTGCTGGAACGTAGCTGAACTTACACACCATCTACACTAGTACCACCTTCATACTCTCTCTCTCCCTCGTTTTCTTCGCTTACAACTACTCTTAGCATCTTTCTGCCTGTGCCATTTTTCTCTCTCCCATCATTTTTTTATCTCTCTATTTCTTATATTTTCTCGATTTTCCTATCTTCTTAACTTTCTAACTTTCAATTTTTTTTCCTAATTTGTTTTCTTTCTCTCTTTCTCTCTTGTCTCTACTCTTACTTCCCTTTCTACTGCCTATCATCATCGTTCTCTTTATCTTCTACTTTATTCACACGTCTGCATCTTTACCTCATACGCCATTATCTCTCCTTCTCTTACTCTGTTATCTTCTCTTCCTTATATCCTTCTCTTTCTTACTTCCTCTTCTCCCTTCCTTTCTCCCCTCAACTCCCCCGTTCTCTCCTCAGCGTTCTGCATTCCTGCTCTCTGCTCTCCTTTACTCTCTGCTCTCCTTTACTCTCTGCTCTTCCCTGATCTTTCCTGCTCCCTGCTCTCCCCTGCTCTCCCCTGCTATCTGCTCACTGCTCTCCCCCGCTATCTGCTCTCCCCCGCTATCTGCTCTCCCCCGCTATCTGCTCTCCCCTACTCCCTGCTCTCCCCTGTTCTCCCCTGCTCTCTGCTCGTCCCCGCTATCTGCTCTCCCCTACTCTTTGCTCTCTTCTACTCTCTGCTCTCCACTACTTCCTCCTCCTGCTTGAAAACCGCCTGCCAGTCTTCTGCTTGCGCTAACTGGATCACCTGTCGCAAGGAAAAACAAATGAGAATCACCTGCGTCACGGTGTTGGTGTTTGGCGAGGAGTGGAGAGGAGAGTGATGTGAAGAGGGGAAGGAAGAAGAATAGGAAGAGGAAGAGAAGGAGAAGGAGGAAGATGGAGTAGAGATGATTAAGGAAAGGGAAGATCATTGGGAGGTGAGGGAAAAAGAAGGAGGGGCGGGAAGAGGAAAAGGAGGTGGAGAAGGAAGGTTGATGGAAAGGAAAGAAGAGAAATAAGATGGAAAAGTACGAGGAGGAGAAGGAGGAGGATGAGGTTAAACAGGAGGAAAGAAAGAAAAGAAGAAGAGAAGAAGAGAATATAGAGGAGAAGGATGAGAGTGGGGAGAAGAGGCAAATGTAGGAGAAGGAGTGGGAGGAGGTGGAGGAGGAAGAGGAAAAGCCATAGGTGGAGAGGACAGACCAAGTGGAAGGGAGGAGAAGAAAGGGAAGAAAAAGACAGTGAGAGAGAAGGAGGAAGGGAAGAGAAGTAGGAGAGATTGAATAGGAAGAATAGGAAAAGGAGAGTAGTAGGAAGAGGGTAGATGGATGAGGAGAGTACGGGAAGAAGAAAACGACGGGAATGAAAGGAGTGTAGGAAGAGAAGAAGAAATAAAAGGAGGAAAGAAAGGAGGAGAAGAAGGAGAGGGTAAAAGGAGTAATAAAGAACAACTACTGATACACACAGAGAAAACGTAATAACAGAAAGAGGGGGAAAGGAACAGAGAGAATAATTAAAGAGAATAAGTTCAGGTAGACAGAGAGATAGAAAGAGAGAAAAAACAAAGAAAAATGCACGTAGGAATTGAAGATGATAGATAGATAGATAGATAGATAGAGTGAGAGAGAGAGAGAGAGAGAGAGAGAGAGAGAGAGAGAGAGAGAGAGAGAGAGAGAGAGAGAGAGGCAAGAAACACGTAGACACATCGTGAGAGGTCAAGGCAGTCATGAATAACACAGAAGGAGCCAGAGTCCAGTGGAGTTGGGCAAGTTAACCTAGTCAGCCCTTCCAGTGGTGAGTGTGTCCATTGGTGAGTGTGTGTGTCCATTGGTGAGTGAGTGTGTCCAGTGGTGAGTGTGTGTGTCCAGTGGTGAGTGTGTGTGTCCATTGGTGAGTGTGTGTGTCCAGTGGTGAGTGTGTGTGTCCAGTGGTGAGTGTGTGTGTCCAGTGGTGAGTGAGTGTGTCCAGTGGTGAGTGAGTGTGTCCAGTGGTGAGTGTGTGTGGCCAGTGGTGAGTCTATTTCAGACTTGTTGTTGTTGTTGTTGTTGTTGTGGGTAACAAAGAAAATAAGAAATATTGACAAGAGAACCACAATGAAAGCGACCATGTATTGACAAGAGAGACACAAAGAAAGGGAATGTAGGTCACAAGCAATGAAAATACATCAGAGAGAAGTAAGAGAGTATACGAAATATACCTGATGTATGTGGGGGAGGGAGTGGTGGAGATATCTCTCAATCTAGCTTTCTCTCCTGTATCTTCATATAAGAGTGAGTGAGCCAAATCTTGCCCTTCATTAAGATCAGCAATGTGTACGTGTGAATATATTTTTCCCATTTTGTTGAATTTCACATCAAATTTAAACGATTTTAGGCACAAAGGCAAAGAAACATAGAAGCTACGACTAATCGGCAATTATCACTATTTAGCGTAATATATATATATATATATATATATATATATATATATATATATATATATATATATATATATATATATATATATATATATATATATATATATATATAGCGGTGTCAATAAAGCTAGAAGAAAGCAGTTCCCAAGAAAGCAATACCACCTACTGTACACATGCAGCACTTGAGCAGTATATCAAGCGAGCTGCCTACGAAAGTGGGCACATACAGTATGTGGTTAGGTATAGGCTTCAGTACCAGAACTTTCTTCACCTGTTAGTTGGGGCTACACGAAGACTGGGATGGATTGTACGAGCCAAACTGGATAACACTTCCGGAAGCAACAATATGAATTACTGTGCCATGGATATCAAAAGGAATGCCCTTGGAATTGCAAATGCAAGATGGGAGCTCGGGTCTGTGCTCATGTGAGGCAGATTGTTCTCGAAACTAGCATTGTTCTCTTCATGGTTGAGCAGCGACTTACCGTCACCAGTACAGTACTTGTGCGTGCGAACATGAACAGTCTCCATTGCTCTAGAATCTAAAGTCTAGATAGTTTTGAAGGCCATTATTTTTTTGACTCCACAGCTTGGGCTGGTAGGTGTTTCCATGCCTATATACAGTAATACAGGCTGGTACGTAGGTGATATCTGTATAGTTGAAGGAACATTGTCATATCTTTGTATTCAAAGGTGCGCTTTATAATTCCCAAATCTCGGTTTGCTTTTCTCACTGCTGCCCCCTGCAGGTTTGTTGCGCCGCCTTCAGCGAATGATCTATCACAACACCTAGATTTTTCTTCCTGCCGACAGTATCCAGTAAAGTGTTATTAACAGAATATTTGTGATTAGGGTTGTTGTATCCTACGTGTAAGGTATTGCATTTCGTAATGTTAAAGATTATTTGCCAGTCTCGAGACAATTTGAACAGCTCATGCAAGCACTTTTGCATTGTTGTGACATCATCATGACTTGCTACCATCCCAAATATCTTCGTGACGTCAGAAAAATTGACATTGTGGCTCGCTATGTTTTCATCTATATCGTTTATGTAGATCACAAACAGGAAGGGCCCTAGGATAGAGCCTTCTGGTACTCCACTGAGAAACTTTCTCCATTCAGAATGTACCCCATTTATTACCAGTCATTGTTGCATAATTATAACCGTTTTAACTCTGTTTTATGTATTCATAATTAGTGAATGTCAGTCTATTTAAATAAATATATATTTATTATTATTATTATTATTATTATTATTATTATTATTATTATTATTATTATATTATTATTATTATTATTATTATTATTATTATTATTATTATTATTATTATTATTATTATTATTATTATTATTATTATTGTTATTATTATTATTATTATTATTATAGTAGTAGTAGTAGTAGTAGTAGTAGTAGTAGTAGTAGTAATATTGCCATTTGGGTTTAACATAAATCAAGTATACAATGCAAAACCCAGGATTAAAAACATAAATAAAAATACCTACTTCCAACCATCATGGCCAAAACACCGAGGAAACTGAAATTAAACCAAGATAGCAGAAACAATAATACAACTTGATTCGATATAATGAAGAAAGGAAACAATATAAGTCAAGGGCAGAGAAAGAGAGAGAGAGAGAGAGAGAGAGAGAGAGAGAGAGAGAGAGAGAGACGACTGCAATTCAGCCTCCGGGGAAATTTAGTCTCTACCCTGGAAAAGCATTGGACTGTGATACAACACTAAGGCAACGCTGTGGAAGGTATTGTACAGACTGTTACGAGCCACGCCATCAATTGTCATGATCTACCTACCCAGCACTACGAACCACGCCATCTATTGTCATGATCTACCTACCCAGCACCACGAGCAACGCCATCTAGGGACGAAACCCGAGTATGACTAGTCTTAGTTACCACTCCGGGGTTTCCCTTCTCCATATCCTGGTTGTTGCGTCACCTCCTCCAAGTCTTCCTCATCAGCTCCAGATCGAGGAGAGTTCAGTTCACTCTGGGAAGTGACCACACTAGGATCACCTATCCTGGAAACCTACGGCACAGTGACTACCTACCATCTTCTTCAATACTCAGCCTTACTCGTCAGCCATCTCAGCACTGCACTTAAGTATTTGTTATCCTATATTGCCTCCCCACGTCCATCTTGCTTCAAATTGTTATATGTTGTATAAATATGTATATACTGTTAAGCCAATGTTGCGTATGTTTAGGTAAAGTATGGTTAAGGGTAAATTATAGAAAGCTGAATATTTTGTTAAGGAATTTATGGTACTTTATTATACAAAACAAAAACTCGCATCCTTTGTCTACCCTTTTATAGTCCGATTGTCTTTGTTTTTTTATTGTTGTTGCCTGTTGGGATCTGGGTAGACCTTTAACTATATTCTAAATCCCCAACTCGTAACAAGACCTGAGAGAGATAATAGTTCTAAGGCAAGTAAAGGTGGTATGGGAGGCAGATGGAGGTGGTATCAAGCAAAGGTGACTAGAATGTTAAAATCCTAACGTAACCTAACCTAACCTAACCTCTCAAAAGGTCTATCCTAAAAAAAAGACGCAATAAAAATCCTACCAGAAAAAAAATCTGTTTCCAATAACATATACAACAAAAGTCCTAGCCACATAAAATTTATGTCCACATAAAAGACATGAGCAAAAAAAACAATACCTTACCAATATATATCCTATTTACAAAATATTAATCCACCAAAACCATTCCACAAAAGTCGAATGCATAAAAGTTCTGTCCACATTCAAGATCTGTCTATATAAAAGACCCATCCACACAAAATACCTGACTGAAAGCAATCCTGTCAACAAATCTCCTATTCACAAAAGAGAAGCCCAGCCACAAACCATCACTTAGGATAAAGAAACAAACACTATCTTTCACCCTCTAAACATACAGTAGTTCCCAGAGGGTCTGTAAAAGGTAAGCGACCCACCATCCATTCCTTATAACGACTACCCCTGGAGACCCACAACATCCGTCAGCTCAAAGAAAAATAGCCTCCAATTCTTTATATGACAGGGTGAAAAGGGCTATTGACTTTTATACCTAACCTAACCTAACCTAACCTAACCTAACCTAAAACCACATATCTCACTTAATCGAACGTAAAAGAGAACAAAAACAAAAGTAAGTTAATGCAGTCAGAGCCGAATAAAAATAAGCGTATTACTTGAGGAACATAAAAGCTACGAAGATCCTTAATCTACCCAAAAAAAAAAAAAAGCTGAACATACCAGATAAAAGACGTTGTATAGAGCTATAAGAGATAGTTATATCCTCGAGTGTGTACATAAAATATAGGCTACTCTCTGTCTGTTTGTCTGTCTGCCTGTCTCTCTATAGCTCATTCTATCTACTGTATATTTGGCTATGAACGCATACTATTTGCCTAATCTATCTATCTATCTGTCTGTCTATCTGTCCATCTGTCTGTCTATCTGTCAACCAGTTCAACAATCCATTAATACAATTGGTTCTGTCTATGTCTCTGTATATCTCTGTCTATGATATTTTTCTTCCTTTCTCCTTCTCGGTCGATGAATTTTCCCTTTCTCTTCTTTTGTCTCTGACCATTCTCTATGTTTTTGTTTCTTAATTTAAGATAATTCTCTCTATCGCTTTCTCTCTATGACCTTACGTTATCTCCCTCTTTCTCTTTATCTTTTTCTACATATGATCTCTCTGTCTCTCTCTAGTTCTCTTTCTATATTATCTTTCTCTCTAGATCTCTTTTACATTTGATCTCTCTCTCTCTCTCTTTCTCTCTATGTATCGTATTCTATATAATAATTCTTTCTCTGTATCACTTTCTCTATGGCCATTTTCTCTCTCTCTCTCTCATTCCCCCTCACTCCTACCTACACCCTTTGTTTACACTCTGTAGATTCCTGGTGACAACGTGTAATTCTGCTTCCCTCATCGGTTATATGAATGGGGCCTACATTTTTAATGGAGATTCATATCTTTAGAATAATGTTTGGGAATCTGATTTATCATACTAAGACATGAAAACACTGTACTCATTACCATATCATGAGCACGAGTATATAAAGCTGTATCTAATTATTTGCTTCAAAGGTTTTAAATAAAATTTTCAGGACTAAACTCTTGGAAACAATCTCATATAGAAACAAACCTTTTACTTGGAGAGTATATCAGTAAACAAAAACATTTAAACTCTCAGCGTAGGGAAATATTAGCATCAGTTATTCATTTGTCCTAAAAGAATGAATAACTAAATAAATGAAGTATAAAAAAATAACCACAATTATCGGTGTACTTTTCTTCAAGTAAACTTAATCCACACTTTCTTCAGTAACTGAATACATACCATCACTAATTCTTAAAATCATAAATCATACATCTGTTGATTATGGTACAAAATACAGCTTTCATCAACTTCCATTTCAAATCCAATGGAGTTTTTGTCTTTGGATTTTGAGTTAGGGTTGACAAACAACAGTGAGTCTAATAATGCTGGTCCCATTCTATTTCGTTTTTTTTAATCAACCATCATCGAAAAAATCCTTTCTGTCTCCGCGTTCGAGTGTGGTAAAGTCAACACCAACTTTGCAAGTTAAGCAATGTTGTTAAATAACAGCAGATCAGAGAAATGTTTAGATTACACAAATAAACCCAAAACTCTTCATCAGCATTTCACTCGCTTCTGAATTAAAATATGCAGTCAAATCTACCCATTCAGTTTGGACATGGCTTGGATATTTTAATACATGAACATACTTTGCTATAAAAGTATCAAGCCTTGGTAGCTTCACTCGAGCATTATAGTCAAAGCGCTACAGTAGGTTGTGTAAATTTCACGTCACCAAATATGGGGTCAAACAATGGTAGTCTTTTCATTATTTGACCCAATGCTGTTTCATAAAAACACAGACATCTCAACCTGAAGGTATCTGCATTATCCGCTCCTTCTGACAGAAAAATATCCTCAAAGATATTTAACTCCTATACAAAATAAATAAACGAAAGTTGGGGATATTTAATTCACTATTCAGAACAACAATATACTGAATCTTTTTCTGAAAAAAAGAGAAATTTGAAGGAAAAGGACTTCTCGGGAATTGGAAAAGATGTAAAAAAAAATATTGCAGTAGAGAAAAAGTTATAATTTATTTGAAGAGAACAAAACCCTACGTTTCTAATTATTTTTTTTCATGTCAATGTCACGTGATCCTCGGTTTTGGCCGCCTCTGTTTTATTCTTTCGAACGAACGTTATGTTCAGTATCATCGTACCTTCAGTACTTGCTTTACCTGGGGGGGTATTCTTTGACCTTTCTGGGCTTGGGGGTCGCTTAGCGGGACGGAAGTCTTTGCGGGGGAGGATGTACGTGGTGCCTGTATGAGTCACGATCTTGGGCATCTCAATGACCCGCAACCCCTCCTTCTGGCAGTAGAGGAGTAGTGTCGAACACCGACTCCTGTTACTGGAACAGACCCTTACCTTTGTTACGGTCTTGTTCAGGTTAGCGAAACCTGTATATGTTCTGCCCAGGCTCTTGTAGGTGACTTTCTTGTCCCTCACACCCATGGACATGAGGCCCGTGAGGTCATACCATGTGCCATAGCCAAAGCAACTGGACACGGGGTCGGAATAATTTTGGGCGACCAACCCGAGGGTCACGAAACAGAGGAGCATGGAAATGAATTTGGTCATTTTCGTAACAACTTTCGAAATTTTAAAATATTAATTTATGTAAAAATGTAATTAAGTTGGGAGGAAAACTCGGACGGTCTGGCAGGAAGAGGGATGGTTACAGATGGGAAGTGATGGAACCTTGGCTGTTACTCTTATCTAAACCTAACTGTAAGGTGAGTGGGTGTGATGTGGGGTGTGTGGGTGTGTGGTATGTGGGGTGTGTGGGTGAGTGGGTGTGTGGGTGTTATGTGGGGTGTGTGGGTGTGTGGGTGTGTGGGTGTTATGTGGGGTGTGTGGGTGTTATGTGGGGTGTGTGGGTGTTATGTGGGGTGTGTGGGTGTTATGTGGGGTGTGTGGGTGTTATGTGGGGTGTGTGGGTGTGTGGGGTGTGTGGGTGTGTGGGTGTGTGGGTGCTATGTGGGGTGTGTGGGCGTTATGTGGGGTGTGTGGGTGTGTGGGTGTGTGGGTGTTATGTGGGGTGTGTGGGTGTTATATGGAGTGTGTGGGTGTTATATGGAGTGTGTGGGTTTTATGTGGGGTGTGTGGGTGTTATGTGGGGTGTGTGGGTGTTATGTGGGGTGTGTGGGTGTGTGGGTGTGTGGGTGTTATGTGGGGTGTGTGGGTGTTATGTGGGGTGTGTGGGTGTGTAGGTGTTATGTGGTGTGTGTGGGTGTTATGTGGGGTGTGTGGGTGTTATGTGGGGTGTGTGGGTGTTATGTGGGGTGTGTGGGTGTGTGGGTGTTATGTGGGGTGTGTGGGTGTTATGTGGGGTGTGTGGGTGTTATGTGGGGTGTGTGGGTGGGGTGTGTGAGTGTTATGTGAAGTGTGTGGGTGTTATGTGGAGTGTGTGGGTGTTATGTGGGGTGTGTGGGTGTTATGTGGGGTGTGTGGGTGTTATGTGGGGTGTGTGGGTGTTGTGGGGTGTGGGTGTGTGGGTGTAATGTGGGGTGTGGGTGTTTGGGGTGTGTGGTGTATGTGGGTGTGTGGGTGTTATGTGGGGTGTGTAGGTGTTATGTGGGAGTGTGGGTGATGTGTTATGTGTGGGGTGTGTGGGGTGTGGGTGTTATGTGGGGTGTGTAGGTGTTATGTGGGGTGTGTGGGTGTTATGTGGGGTGTGTGGGTGTTATGTGGGGTGTGTGGGTGTTATGTGGAGTGTGTGGGTGTTATGTGGGGTGTGTAGGTGTTATGTGGGATGTGTGGGTGTTATGTGGGGTGTGTGGGTGTTATGTGGGGTGTGTGGGTGTTATGTGGGGTGTGTGAGTGTTATGTGGGTGTGTGTGGGTGTGGGTGTATGTGGGGTGTGTGGGTGTTATGTGGGGTGTGTGAGTGTTATGTGGGGTGTGGTGTAGTGGTGTGGTGTTATGTGGGGTATGTGGGTGTTATGTGGAGTGTGTGGGTGTTTTGTGGGTGTGTGTGAGTGTTGTGTGGGGTGTGTGGGTGTAAGTGTTATGTGGGGTTTGTGAGTGTTATGTGGGTGTGTGAGTGTTATGTGGGGTATGTGGGTGTTATGTGGAGTGTGTGGGTGTTATGTGGGGTGTGTGGGTGTTATGTGGGGTGTGTGGGTGTCATAATGTTCTCTTATTTCACCCTCTACATAGTTCGGTTATGTATGTTATTGTCTCTGGCCGGTTATTGTGTCTCTTTCTCTACCGTTACAATTTAGAGTTATTTATTTATTAACACACATATGGATATGACACATTCATATGACACATACATGACAGTGACACACACGTAAAACTGACATATAGGTATAAGTGACACTTATATGAAATAAATAGAAATGTTATTTATGATTATTAAATCAATACAAAGGAAATTCTCTTCCTACCCAGCCTAACCTAACCTAACCTAACCTAACCTAACCTAACCTAACCTAACCTAACCTAACTTTACATACACTGTCTGTTTCTCCATCACATACTGCCTCTCTTTCCTTCCACATACTGTTTCTTTCGTCCCACACACACACACACACACACACACACACACACACACACACACACACTGTCTTTCATTCCCCACGCACTGCCTCTGTCCAAACACACAGTGTCTCTCCCGCACATACTGCGTCCATTCCCCTCACACACTGCGGCATTACGTCCCCCCTCCCCTCCCCCCACAACACACACACTATCTTCACCCACACACTGCCTTGCCTTCCCAAACAAACACATTCCCTGTAGCCTCTAACATGTTGTGACATGTTGTGCGGAATTGACTCTAAATTTCTCATTCTCTCTGTCATTCTCTTGTCTGTGTTCCTAGATGTTCGTCTCTCTCTCTCTCTCTCTCTCTCTCTCTCTCTCTCTCTCTCTCTCTCTCTCTCTCTCTCTCTCTCCCCCTGCCACCCTCTCTCCTTATCTCTATGTCACTCACTCTCTGTCTGCCTGTCTACCTTTCTGTTACTTTCTTTCTCTGTAAGTTTCTGTCACTCTCCTCCTCTTTTTCTTACCCCCCCTATCTCTTTCTCTCTGTGTTACTCTCTATCTATCTATCTGTCTGTCTGTCTGTCTGTCTATCTCTGTCACTCTGTCTATCTCTCTCTCTGCCACCCTATCCCCCACCACTCTCTCTATCACTCACTCTCTGTCTCTCTTTGTATGTCTGTCTCTCTCCGTCTCTCTTTCTCTGTCACGTTGTCTTTCTCTCTCTGTCATTCTCTTTCTCTGTAAAATCTGAACGCAAGTAAAAAATAAATAAATAAAAGGCTGGAGAATCCCATAAGTTTAAAAGCATTTAGCGGGGGAAATTATGGGGGAGTTTACTAGCAATTGAAAAAAGTTATGGAATTACATACTACTTTATTTTACCTCACTTAAAGGTGGTAGTGGTGGGTGGGGTGGCAGCAGGTGGGGGGGACACTGACGACTTTATCATCGTTTCTCGGAGAGACTGTGAGGGACATTAATGGTCATGTGGAGTGTCTTTTAACACTGAATTTGAGGTGATTAGAAACTCACACACACACACACACACACACACACACACACACACACACACACACACACACACACACACACACACACAGTAGTAGTAGTAGTAGTAGTACCCCAGCAGAAGGTCACTCCTTGCACTACCACCGAGACTGGGGGAATGGGAATGACTAATGCAGAGGAGCTTGCTGCCACTGAACACCAGAGCTCTGTCAAGCCCACGGTAGCCCTCATTGAGCACATAATAGCTCAGACTGCAGCAAGTCAGGTGGATGCCAACGAATTAAACAAGATTCGACGGTCCATTACGACATAACGGCAACACACCCAAAGTGTTAAACTTTAACAACTGATTTTGCAATTGTCAGAGAACTTGGTAAAAAAAAGTAGCTATAGCGCAGGAGGTGGGCACCTCGAACTGGCTAACAACGTTACCGATAAGGGCAAACGAGTTCAGCCTTAATAAACAAGAATTCACATTTGCCATTGCTCTAAGAGTCTAAGGTATGGTTGGCCAGAAGAAGGTTTGCCCTCCAAATGCGTGTGTGGCTCATCCTACGATATCAACCACGCCA
>CAUDMG010000868.1:516158-561158 GCA_958450375.1 Homarus gammarus | reverse complement strand
TCTTCAATCCACTTCCTTTATCCCTTCTCCCTGCTTTCTTCTCTCTCCCATCTCTCTTTCCACCAGTTTTCCCCCGCCTCCCAGCAATCCTTCCTCTCCACGATAAGCGAGGCAGTTACATGCTAGTCTTGTAAATAACTAAGCAGATGTACACTCTGTTTGGGGGGCCTCCTGTACACGTATATTCCCCTCTGTCTGCCTGTGTGTCTGTCTGTATCTCTTTGTGTGTGTATGTATGTACGTATCTCTCTCTCTCTCTCTCTCTCTCTCTCTCTCTCTCTCTCTCTCTCTCTCTCTCTCTTTCATATCACGGCATAACCTGCAGCTACTCCTAATTTCTACTGCATATAATCAGAGTCCATTGAAGCAGTTGGGCCTCAGGGTAAGGTCTCGCTCACCGCAGTTTCAACTCAACATTCAGTTCACCAATCACGTGATGAATTCTGCTTTCCTCTCATTATACACGAGAAGCATTCAATCCCCAGTGCATCAATCACGCTAAAAAAATTGAATAAAATCACCTCATCAACCAATCTTTATCACATTAATAACACAAACGAAATGTGTAAAAAAAATAGATGACAGAAAACTTCATATATCTTTTTACACTTTCCTAAGTTTAAGAAATGCACTTTAGTATAGAGGCAAAAAAAAATAAATAAAAATAAATAAAAAATAAATAAAAAGAGTTGTCATTTAATTTGTTGTGAATGCTGTGTAATAATTTAATCGTTGCAGTCCTCATTAACTGCCAAGTCAAATTGTTCTTGAAATGCACCGAAAAAAGTGAAGATTTTAGACAGACAGACAGACAGACAGATAGAGAGACAGACAGACAGACAGGTCATAGAAAAGTAAAGCCCAATTAAAATGCCTGAATCCTATGCGTAATTGAGGAAATACTCAACAGAATTAAGAGGTTCCCGCAAAATTAGAAGACGATCATCCAACACAGGGAAAGTCAAGGTACAAATGAGATTTCCCGGAACACCAGCGAACGACGATTGATTATTGGTAAATGAAAGAAAAAGACCAAGAAATTAAACTAGTATAGTCAGTGAAATGATAAGAAAAGGTAACTGCGGTTGTAGCGTTGTGTTGGTAATGGTATGGTGGTGGTGTTGTAGTGGTGTTGGTGTTGTAGTGGTGTTGGGGTTATGGTGTTGCTATGGTTGTGGTGTTGCTGTGGTTGTGGTGTTGCTATGGTTGTGGTGTTGCTGTGGTTGTGGTGTTGCTGTGGTTGTGGTGTTGCTGTGGTTGTGGTGTTGAGTTGGTCTTGTGGTTGTGGTTTTACTGTGGTTATGGTGTTGCTGTGGTTGTGGTGTTGCTGTGGTTGTGGTGTTGCTGTGGTTATGGTGTTGCTGTGGTTGCGGTGTTGCTATGGTTGTTGCTATGGTTGTGGTGTTGAGTTGGTCTTGTGGTTGTGGCGTTACTGTGGTTATGGTGTTGTTAACCAGCGGGTGGTGGAGAGAGGCAGGAGGTTAGGTGGGGTGGACGGGGGGGGGGGGGGATGGTATGGGTCGGTCGTGTCACATGCATCAGTCACCGCCCTCAGTTGTTCACACCTGGCGGATGAAGTTGCAATTAAACTCCACGTAAAATACCTGACCTTTGTGTGTAAGAGGAAATAAACCAATGTAAATGCATGAGATATATACCTTTGTTTCTGGAGTTCAGATAAAGATCCATAATAACTAAAAGAAACGTTAATAAGTGAATGAATAAATGAATAAACATGAGGAATAGATGACTGGTGAATTATGTTTTGTTTGTATGACTGTAAACTTTTATATTTGCGTTACAAGGGAGCATCTGTGACCCCCCCCCTCCCCCCTAAGGATTTCCATTGCCAAAAACTTGCAAAATTATGCCTAATATAACTTAGTCCTCACAAAGGTCAACATATTGATGCTGATTATGCAAATTAAATGACATTAATCAACGTCCAGTAATTTCGTCATTTTTCATCTGATCTTATACTACCACCTGACACCTGTGCTTGACATAAACATTGATAGTCGTTTTGGAATTAGCTCATTCTTCCAGGGTCTTTGGTATAACTTTGAATCTCATTGATAGTGGTAAGAAGTACTTTTTTTTCATTTTCTTTATACCCACAGGTTGACCTTACTCGTCCCTCCTCATGGGGTAAGTCTTTAAGGGGCTTCACTAGTGCGTTTACAGGGGCTCGGAAGGTTTTGTGCAGTGTGGTAACTCTTTGTTTGTTTGCATTCGACAGAAGGAATCTCGCAATAGAAACATACTATGGAATAAAATTAAAACAACATTAAAACAAATTTATTAAAGATAATGATTTATGGAATATTTATATGACAAGCACCTGTAAATGCACTAGTGAAGGGGACTGTACAACATCATGTCTGGGTCACCCACGTGTGAGGGAGGATGTATGGCAGTGTGGTGGCAAGAGGTCAAATGGGTGTTGGGGAAATGTCTTTTGACGTCAGGATGGATGTCGAGACTTGCCCTTAATGAGCTCAAGTGTTCCTGTGGTGTAGTGATGACAGTATCTACCTTTGTCTGTATATCTCAAACTGTCACTCATATTGTCACTCACACTGTCACTCATAATGTCAACCACAATGTCACTCACATATAATCACTCACTTACTATCAACCACACACACTGTCAATCACTCACAGTCACTCAGATACTGTCACTCACTCACACGCACTTCACAGGAGTAAATAATTCTTCTGTTGACGTTTGTGTGTGTGCTTAGATTAGGCAAAGTTAGTTTATAGTAAGGCTAGGTTAAGTTTATGATACGGTAGACAAGGTTAAATAAAGAATAATTAGGTTAAGGTTAGGTTAGCTTAGGTTAGGTTAGTTTAGGAAAGGTTAAGAGTAAATTTCATAGGGCAGTTTAGGCTCGTTTAGGTCAAATTAGGATAGGTTAAAGTAGCTCAAGTTAGGGTGTATTAGATTAGGTTAGGTTAGATTAGGTTGGTTATGTTAGATTAGGTTAGATTAGGTTAGTTAAGCTAGATTAGGTTATGTTAGATTAGGTTAGATTAGCTTGGTTAAGTTAGATTAGGTTATGTTAGATTAGGTTGGTTAAGTTAGATTAGGTTAGATTAGGTTAGTTAAGCTAGATTAGGTTATGTTAGATTAGGTTGGTTAAGTTAGATTAGGTTATGCTAGATTAGGTTGGTTAAGTTAGATTAGGTTAGATTAGGTTAGTTAAGCTAGATTAGATTATGTTAGATTAGGTTAGATTAGGTTAGTTAAGCTAGATTAGGTTATGTTAGATTAGGTTAGATTAGGTTGTTTAAGTTAGATTAGGTTATGTTAAGCATGGTTCACTTCCAGGCTCGGGTTCAGGGTGCCAATAGGCCCTACTGCTTCGAGAGCTTGTAGATAATGTCTCCCTGTGTAACGTTGGTCCCAGTCATACAGACATGTTCTCTTGACACTTCTCGAGTGTTTACAGGCACTTTCAGAAACACACAAGCGTAGAGAGAAACACTTAGTAGATGCACAAGCAAATACAGCAATTCATACAGGCACAACAGCTTTCTCACATGCACCAAAAGCAGAATACACACACACACACACACACACATACACACACACCTCACACACACACACTCTCTCTCTCTCTCAATCTTTTTCTTTAATTCTCACTCTAATTCTATCTCTCTATTTTCTATTCCTTCTTGATTCCTCTCTTTTATCTCTCTATGTCTCTTTCCTTCTTCTTTCATACCTCCCCCCCTCTCTCTCTCTTCCTTTTGCTCTCCCACTCTCACTCTCTGTATTTCTTTCTCTTTTTTTTCCTTGTGCCTTGAATCCTCTTTCTTTTCTCCCTCTCTCTTTCTGTTTTCCTCACTCTCACATAGTATTTTCTCTCCCTATTCCTCTCACTATCTCTCACTCTTTCACACACGAACTTGCTTAAGGTAAGAATTTATGACTCCTTCACTGAACTTAAGTCGTACACGTAAACAAATATGCTTTTACACTCCTTATCACACTGTCTTTCTGTTTGCCTCTCTCTCTGTTTCTCGGTCTCTCAGTCAATCTCTATTCATTTCACACACACTCTCTCTCTTTCTCTCTCTTTACCTCAATCCCTCTCCTTCACTGTCTCACTCTCTCATTCTCCCTTTACCTCCTTCTCCCTCACTCTCTCACTCTTCTATCTTTTTATTTTCTTGGACATCACCCAGGTTAATCATATTCTGTCACTTTCTCTCCTTCGTTGTGCTCTCTCTCTCTCTCTCTCTCTCTCTCTCTCTCTCTCTCTCTCTCTCTCTCTCTCTCTCTCTCTCACAAAGGGCGAGGACTCCTTTAAGTTTAATATTTATGACTTGCTCACTAAACTTTGGCTGACACGGGTGGGGAGGGACAGGTTGTGGATGCTCGCTATAATTCAAGGTGCTGGCTAATATCCGAGAGAGAGAGAGAGAGAGAGAGAGAGAGAGAGAGAGAGAGAGAGAGAGAGAGAGTTTAACGCCGTTCATGATAAGAAAGTTGTTTGCCTACAAAATCTGTTTAAAACTAGTCGTTCAGTTTCTCACGGTCGCTTAACCCTTCCTCAGTAGAATCGATACACGTTCACCTTCGTTCATTACTGACCTTACGTTCTCACTGATCTTGGAGAAGTTCTACTGATCTCTTAAGTATGAAACAAAAGCATCATCTCTCTCTCTCTCTCTCTCTCTCTCTCTCTCTCTCTCTCTCTCTCTCTCTCTCTCTCTCTCTCCTTTGAGTCGTATTATCCTCTCTCGTTCTTTCCTCTTACTCTTTTTTCCTTCTGAAATAAATATGTTAGGCCTCACCATTTCCTCCAATATGTCCTGGAAATCACACATCCTTAGTATAACTAAAGCTGCCTCCCGAAAGTTGGGAATGCTATACAGATGCCGCAGCAACTTCACTCCTGAGCAGTTGCTCCAAGTATATAAGGGATTCATTCGTCCTAACTTGGAGTACTGCTCTCATATCTGGGGTGGCTCTTCTTCTGTCCAACTATTAGATAGGGTGGAATCAAAGGCATTTCGTCTTATTAACTCTCCTCCTTTAGTCGACAGTCTCTCTCCCCTTTCTCTTCGCCACAATGTTGCTTCACTCTCTCTCTTCTACAGGTACTTTAACGGGCAATGTTCTGGGGATTTGGCATCCTGTGTACCGCCGGTAAGGCCGTGGGTTCGTAACACACGTCTTGCCCGCGGTGCCCACCATTTCTCAGTGGATATCGGTCACACGAGAATAACCCGTTATAGTACATCCTTCTTTCCTCACACAGCCAAACTGTGGAATGCTCTGCCTTCTTCTGTGTTTCCATGCTCTTACAATCTGTCTCACTTTAAAAAGCTGGTTTTCCGGCATCTTCGTGGTGTAGATTAATACAGTATAACATTTTTTTCTATATTTTCAATTTCTTTCCGTTCTTTTTTTTTCGCCCCCCAGGCTCCGTTGTGGGTCGTTTGACCTGTGCCCGGGTTGGCTAATTCCCGTAAAAAAAAAAAAAAAAAAAAAAGATTGTCTGTTTGTTTGTCTGTCTATCTATTTGTCTGATTGTCTGTATGTTTGACTGTCTATCTGTCTGATTGTCTTTATGTTTGACTGTATATCCCTCTTTCTTTCTGTCTGTCTGTCTCGCTATTCTACGCCCAGTGAAAAAAAATTATTTCGTTTATTTTCTTCTTCATCTCTCTCTCTTCTCTCTCTCTCTCTCTCTCTCTCTCTCTCTCTCTCTCTCTCTCTCTCTCTCTCTCTCTCTCTCTCTCTCTCTCATCATGCGCCACACTCTCTCTGTCTGCCCCTCATTCTCCACCACATTTCATTCATCAGTTGCTCCCTCACACACCCCGTTCATAAATTATATACTGCAGATACGTTAGGTTTGGGAGTATATCTGACCAGGCTCCAGGATAGTGTGGTGAATGTGTGTTTATTATCATTATTATTATTATTATTATTATTATTATTATTATTATTATTATTATTATTATTATTATTATTATTATTATTATTATTATTATTATTAATATTGTTATTATTATTATTATTATTATTATTATTATTATTATTATTATTATTACTCCTCTGAAAATTCATCTTTATATTATTGTTTAAGCGAGACATAGATTCCTTCCTCACTGCACCAGGTTTAGGGCAAAACAATATTAATTTACGATGCTCTGAGACTTCGGAGAGTGAACGAGGTGCAGCGTGATGAGCGATTTCAATCTCATGTTTACTTGGCATAATTAACTGGCTCATTAACTTTACCGGGTCACCTTACAGCCATCAGGTTACCTTTTGAGACTCCCAGGATTAATTAAGCACCGGATTAACTATGACACAGACTTGGAATTCTCCAGATTAATTACAACAGGAACTCGGACTTCAAAGTGAAGCCGATAAGTCTAGCTTCAGCAGCCTTAAGGAGGAGAGACGCACACATTACAATCACCTTCAGTCAACATTGAGATGCAACTGGGGGGGGGTCGGGGGGGGGCAACTTCATCCATGTGGCAGACTTCAGTGTTTAAGAGACCTAGATAGACTCAGGCAACATTAGGTAACAGAATAAAATGATATGGTTTCTTTCAGGCAACATCACGTAACAGAATAGAATGAAATAACCAATAGCCAATTTTAGGGAACATCAGGATACAGTGTTTGAAACAGCAATCAACATTTGAGTTATGAGACGTCAAAACTAATACCAGCCTTCAAAAACAACAAGTAATCTAATTTAAGAAACGTTATTAATGTTATAAATCTAAATATAAAACTTCAATTTCAGAGATGAGTTTATTATTGTTATTATTATTATTATTATTATTATTATTATTATTATTATTATTATTATTATTATTATTATTATTATTATTATTATTATTACAATTATTAATTTTATTATTATTATTATTATTATCATCACGTTAGGATAAGCTAGGTTAGGTTAGGTTAATCTAGATTTAGGTTGAGTTAGCGGTAGTTTAGGTTAGGTTAGGTTAGGTTAGGTTAGGTTAGGTTAGGTTAGATTGGCGATAGAGTAGATTAGGTTAGGTTAGGTTAGGTTCGATTAGCGCTAGGCTAATTTAGGGTAGATTAGGTAGGTTTGGGTTGATTAGGTTAAGTTAGGGATAAATTAGGTTAGATTTCAGAATCGGTTCCAGTAATTAGTGAGTTCTAATTCTTTGTCGATGATTTCAAATTTGTTTCAGCAGATATCCCTGGCTGGCTCCGTAAATTAACGCTCATCTCTAATTTAAAACACCCATTTTTACCTGGAGTGTAATTATGAACTAAGGTGTCATTTTTTACTTCGATATTTACTTCTTTTTTATTAATTTCAATTAAACTCTCAGACGGTGCATGGAATTCTGACCCGAGAGAGAGAGAGAGAGAGAGAGAGAGAGAGAGAGAGAGAGAGAGAGAGAGAGAGAGAGAGAGAGAATTTTTTCTCCACTATTCAATCTCACCTTTATTTATTAAATCAGTACCTGAGTGTTATTTTTGCGTTTGTATCCTTGTTTAATGAATTAGTTACCTGACCTCCACAGCATCAAGTGTTGCCATCTCTTTCACATGATAAAATATGACCGAGGTATCTTGATTTACCTTCCTTCACCGCGGTTTAGGTTTTTTAGTTTCTCATTGTCATTGTTGTTTTGTGAATTATTATTATTATTATTATTATTATTATTATTATTATTATTATTATTATTATTATTATTATCATTATTATTATTATTATTATTATTATTATTATTATTATTATTATTATTATTATTATTATTATTATTATTATCATTATTATTATTATTATTATTATTATTATTATTATTATTAAACTTTAATCCCACTACTTCTCACTACTACGGTTGACTGTGTATTTTAGTGATCAGTCGGTGTAAGTCTGTCGAAATAATCTGATGGAATGTCGATTTATAATGAGGTGGTGTCAAAGGTTATGACACAGTGGTATAATGCAAAATATAATCTATGTATTATGATTTTCCCTGGGAGTAAAGTGCAAAGGGGATAAAAGTAATGGTAATGCTCGCTCTTTCTAACTCTATTTCTGTCTCTTGGGACGTGTTGAAAACTGTGTATGATGAGATATAACACCATTTTGGCAGCACTACTACCCCACAACCACAACTATCACCATAACTTCCACCACCACTACCACTATTACCACTACCACCTCCAGTATTTCAGTACACCTTCGGCTTGAACTTGATGACTAGGACAGAGAGCCAGCGGTAATGACTGAACTGCGGAAATTGTTCAATCATATTTTTGGCTCGCGAGGAAGTCATCAACACACCTGTGATTTTCCAACGCAGAATCAGTGGTAGTGATTGTGAAGGGGAGAGGTGGAGAGAGGGAGAGAGAGAGAGGGGGGGGGCGGAGGGAGGGAGAGAGAGAGAGAGGGGGGGAGGGAAGGAGAGAGGAGAGGGGGGACAGAGAAGGGGGAGGAAGGAAGAGTTAGAGAGAGAGAGAGGGGACGGATGGAAGAGTAGGAAGTAACGAAAGGAAAGAAAGGAGAGGAAAGGAAATGAAAGGGAAGAGAGAAGAAAACGAGGGTTTAGAGTTAAGACAGTGAGAAGGAATGGCGGGTAGCAAAGGGAGAAAAGAGAGGGATAATGAAGGAGAGGGAATAAATTAGAAAGGGAATTAAGGAGTAGAAAGGAGGTAAATGAGAGAGAGAGAGAGAGAGAGAGAGAGAGAGAGAGAGAGAGAGAGAGAGAGAGAGAGAGAGAGAGAGAGAGAGAGAGAGAGGTTATGGTAAAACGAAGAATAGTGACAGAGCAAAGGGAATAGGAAGGAATGAATTATGGAAGGAAGGAAGGAAGGAAGGAAGGAAGAGGGATAGGAAAATGATTATAAAACAAAATAGAGAGGAAAGAGGAAAGGACAGGGGAGTAGGAGGAGAAAGATAAAAGGGTGGAACAAGGAATAAAGGAAGACAAAAAGGGGGAAGAGGAAGAGGTGGAGGAAGAGGAGGAGGAGACTCACGACTTGGACTGTTGTTCCAGGAAGATTCAAACTTCAATCTAGATTACTTTAATTTGTCAACTCTCTCTCTCTCTCTCTCTCTCTCTCTCTCTCTCTCTCTCTCTCTCTGTATGCTGTTTGCTGTCTGTTTTTCTCTCCCTATTTACTTTGTTCTTCACACACACACACACACACACACACACACACACACACACACACACACACACACACACACACACAAAACATAATGTGGGTCAGAAGCTCAGCATTTGAATGTGTTTATACTTCAGAGTGTTTGTCGGGCTTAACGTGAGAGAGAGAGAGAGAGAGAGAGAGAGAGAGAGAGAGAGAGAGAGAGAGAGAATTAAAATATGGCTGGATAGGTTAATCGATAAATAAAAAGACAGAAAGTTTGATAGATATACTGTATAAATATAAAGACAGACAAACAGACAGATAGACAGAGAGACAGACAGACAGACAGACAGATAGACAAAGAGAAGGACGACATACATACATACCTACAGTGTAAATCGGTACCTAAATCCGATTATGTTAGCGGCAGCCCTCGAGACTGAGAGAGGACTCGCCATTTTGAAGGTAAGTTATTCAGGTAGGCTTTGTGATGGACCCTCCTCCTCCTCCTCCACTTCCTTACTCTCTCTCACCTGTTTTCTTCTTTGTGTTTGTGTTTACTTTTTCAATCTAGTTTTGTCTCAGTCTCTCATCCCTTCCCTCTCTCTCTCTCTCTCTCTCTCTCTCTCTCTCTCTCTTACTCCTTTCTCTGTTTCTCTCATCATATTTCTTATGTCTCATACTTCCTCCCCCCCCTCTCTCTCTCTCTCTCTCTCTGTCTCTCTCTCCTGCCTCTCACTTCCCAGGGACGAGCTTCTCCTGTATGAATTATTTCCCAGAATAATGGCCTTTGGGTAGAGGAGTGTTCCGCGAGGCGTTTTCCTGTGAATTACTCAGGACCAAGTCAGTCATGTGATTTAGGGAACAGCTGAGGTGCATTCAAGACTACCTGCCTGGCTGCTTTGGGGGCTCACACTGTGTTTTCTTCTCCACTATAGTGCTTAATATTTCCCCAATGCAAGAAGTGTATTCAAGTATGCCTGTTTGTGCTATAAAGTTCAATACTGTCTTTTGTTTCTCCACAATAGTGTATTCGTTATTACTTGTTCGTGCTTAGGGCTTCAGATCGTCTTTTGTTTTGTTATTTAATTTTTAAATATTCTCTGATTCAGGATCTCCAACTTATGTTTTGGGGTTTCAGACTGTCTTTTATTTTGTTTTAAAAGTCGTATTTACTCTGTTGCTGGAGAAAATAAATACCAGGGTTCTGAAGTTTAATTAGTCTTTTATTTTGCTACAATAGCTGTAAATATTTTCAGGAGGAATATTTCTCAGTTCTTTGGGCTTCAAATAACCTTATGAATTTATAGCAATACTCACAGGTGAGCTTACGAATAGGTAACCAACCTTTCTGGGGTACACATCGTATTTTGATTTGCCATAATTTTAGAAGATATTTTCATTGGAATTCCCTATATCTCCTTGACTTAAACTGCGAATGGAAATGTAATAGTGTTGGTCTTCTCCTGTCCGTCCAGTTATGGTTTTTAGTCGATACCTTTCCATAGACTTGACGGATAAATTTAAAGTTTGATGTACTTGGAAATTAAAGCAGGATTTTCATTCGGGCTGTTGGGGGGATTACCATAATTCTAGAGTTGTAGCCATATTCATCTTAAGGAAGGAAGGGAGGGGAGGGAGAGATCTACCATATGCAAAAGGTCTCATTATTTAGGTAAAAAACGAAAAAAAAATTTACATGAAAATTTCCGTCTTCAGGTTCAAAATCAGTAAATTTATTCAGAAAACATCAGCATACATTTAATTAGCATAAAACACAATACTAACAATTTCCACTTGTTGTCAGAGTCTTATAAAGTTGTGTTTTTCTAGTTAGAGATGAACAAAAATATATACCAGTAATCTTTGAGAGTTTATTATACTATACACCTTTGGGAATCACAAGTTCTACCCATTACAGTATTAACCTCAAACTTAAACAAATAATCTCAACATCATCATCTTGCATAACACAAACATTCCCTCACTATTTGATCCTACGTTGAAAAAATATGACCTCAAATGGCTCTCAGGGTGTGGACATCATGGGATCTTTTATTAGACTCAGTTGTTCGGCGGTGTTGTCATAAACTTGCTTCACCCCATATCAACATTCTCGACCCAGTAAAAGTCTCCTAGCTTATCTGGCTCCCTTGGGACTACCCCTTCAACTTTCCCTTTCTACTGGCTAAATAATTTGTGTCCAGGTTCTTACAACACTGGGACTCTGAGCTTAGGTATATTTCAACGCTAAGCTCCCTATCTCTATCCGGTCTCCAGCTTAGATATAGTATTGATGGAGCTTTGTGTGTGTGTGTGTGTGTGTGTGTGTGTGTGTGTCGCCTCCATGATTCATCCGAGGGAAAATCCGTACAAGACTCACGGGAACAAGAGGTGAATTGTATCATACGGATGCTCTGATTGGTTGAATATTCAATGTTTTTAGTTGTGAAGGTGGTGGTCGTTGTGGTGGATATTATGGTGGTTGTTATGGTAGAGGTTATAGTGGTTGCTGTGGTGGTTGTTGTCTGTCTGTCTGTCTTTTCTAACCTCTCTCTCTCTCTCTCTCTCTCTCTCTCTCTCTCTCTCTCTCTCTGTCCTCTACGTTCATTACTTGTCTACCCCTCCTCTCTTTCTTTTCTTCTCTTCTTTGTCTAACATTCGTCTTTTCTGACAACCTCTATGTCTTTCTCTCTTTATATCATCTCTATCGTTCTCTTATCTCTTTATTAAGGAGATAAGAATCCGAGGTGAGTGGAGGGAAGAATTGGACCTCTGTCTCTCTCTCTGTCTCTCTCTTTCTCTCTCTCTCTCCTATAGTCTCCCTCTCTTAATCCTTCTCTTTCTCTTTCACATTTTCTTTCAATCCCCTTTCTATTCTTCTACCTTAATAAACCCCGTGTCCTCTCTCTCTCTCTCTCTCTCTCTCTCTCTCTCTCTCTCTCTCTCTCACTTATCCCCTGCTCACACATGATCAAGGAGTCATTCTTACCTTCGTCTCTGTTTATTGACTTGCAAATGCAATCTAGTCAAAACACTTCTCGATTCATTGATCTGGTCACTACAGGACAAGTTGTTTATTTATATGTGGCTTCTCTGAGATTGTATGAGAGAGAGAGAGAGAGAGAGAGAGAGACTGTTTGCATGTGTTTCTGTGTGTTTGTGTACGTTCACTACTTGGTCGTTCTTCTTACCTGCCTCCAATCTCCCTCCTACCCACCTCTGACCTACCACCTATCTTCCTCCTGTTCTTGTTTTTACTTCTCCCTTTCTTCCATCCCTCTTGGCCTTTCCTATTACTCCCGTATTTTCTCTCATATCTCCTATGTTTATCCGCTATTCTCTACTCACTGTTCTTTTCCTCTTAAATCATTCTCTTACATTCATCTTCCTTTATTCCTTTTGTCGTTATCTCTTCCTTTTTTCTGCTCTTACCCCCTCTATTCTGTCTTTTGATTTTCCTTTTCCTTTTATCTTCCTGTCTCGGTTTTCTCTGCTTTCCCTTTTGAAATCTCCTTTCCCTTTGCCCTCTACTCTCACATTCTCTTCCTTTTCCATTCTTCCCTTCTCCTCTTCCTCTCACATCACCCTTCCTCTCACTCTCTTCTCGCATCACTCTTCCTCTTCTTCCTCTCCCTCCTTCTCTCACATCACCCTTCCTCTCGCCTCCTCTCCCTCCTCCTCCTCTCACATCACCCTTCCTCTCCCTCCTCTCCCTCCTCCTCCCCTCACATCACCCCTCCTCTCCCTCTATCCTTCCCAACGATGATTTAGGAGTCAGCTGACGGTCGACACTAGGGACGGAGAAGGGGATCCGGCACTCCACTACCACCGCCTCACTGACCACCGTCCACTCCCTCGCCTACTCCAATATGTAGTCCATTGCCAGGGCGTGGAGAGGCGTGGTGGTGCGAGCAGGAGAGCGTGGAAATGAGTCCAGGAAAGCGGAGGAAGTGAGTACAAGGAGATGTGGGAAAATAGTGCTGCTGTTGCGGCTGCTGCTGCTGCTAGTGAGAGGCGTGGGATACAGTTTAGGGAGGCGTGGGAGGCGTGGGAAGAGTAGGAGGCGTGGAATACAGTTTAGAGAAGAGTGGGAAGCATTTGAGGAGGTGTAGGGGAACACAGGAAGCCTTGAAGTGCGTGTAAGACGACATAGGAGGCGTGGGAGAGGGTGCAGGAAGTCATAGGAGGCGTGGAAGAGGGTGCAGGAAGGCATAGGAGGCGTGGAAGAGGGTGCAGGAAGTCATAGGAGGCGTGGAAGAAGGTGCAGGAAGGCATAGGAGGCGTGGAAGAAGGTGTAGGAAGTCATAGGGGGCGTGGGAGAGGGTGCAGGAAGGCATAGGAGGCGTGGAATTGACTAGTGAGACATGACGGCGTGTAAAGACGATATGAGAATAAGAATATAAAGACAATTAGGAAGTGCAGTAAGGCTTAAGAGTGCATGTCATTAGACGTAAAAATTGGGTGCAGTAAGACACACAAGAAAGCGTGGAAAAACAACAACAACAAGATCATGGAGGTAAGAGAGTGGAAGTGTTATAATGAAGGGTTATAATGAAGGGTTATAATGAAGGGTTATAATGAAGGGTTATAATGAAGGGTTATAATGAAGTGTTGTAATGAAGTGTTGTAATGAAGGGTTATAATGAAGGGTTATAATGAAGGGTTATAATGAAAGGTTATAATGAAGGGTTATAATGAAGTGTTGGAATGAAGTGTTGTAATGAAGGGTTATAATGTGGAGCGAATATGGTGAAAATAACCAAAGTACATTATTGTGACTTTTCATCCTGGTAACATTATCTTTCAACATTACCTGAGGGGACATAAAATACCTTAATTATCTCTTACCTGTCTCAATGAATCGATCTCTCATGTCTCTTAGAGCAAAAACACCAACAAAGACATTGTGGGAGTATTTTTTTGAACTTAAATGCAAAAAAAAAATCCACTTAGGAGGACACTGGACTGGAAGACTTTCAATGTGGGAGCCTTAGTGATAAAAACAACCATCGGGTCTGTGTAATCGAACGCCATCATTTTTTTTTTTTTCACAGCGACCCGGAGCAATAAGGGAACACCAGTCATCAAAAAACGACTGATATGACCATGGTGTTGCTGACTATGTGTGTGTGTGTGTGTGTGTGTTGGTTCACTGCTGGGTCATTTTATCGGAAAACTGAGGTAGGGGGTGGGGGGGGGAGGCATGTCTTCCTCACGTCACTCATTGTTTCATTTTTTGTTTCTAAACATCATCAGGTCGTGGCCACCATCTTAATGTTGCCACTAAGCTTGTGAATGGGTTACTCTTTATCGAGTATTCTCATCACTTCCGATGGTTGAGTTGCTGTTTCATTCCCAGGGTTCACGAATCACTGATTAATTTGATGCTACTTTTTAGTTTATATCGTTTCCTGAGACGTGAATCAATTATCCTTTATTACTTCTCGGCGTTTCTTTCGACTAGTGTGCTGTTTAACTTATCCTGACTAAAACTGACGCTGTGATGATATTTTCTACTTTAGTTTTAGATTCGTGATTCCGAAGCCTGCAATGAATTATTCCCACTGCTTCATATTACTGACTTGTTGTATCATGTTTCATGTTTTGAATCACTGAATCTTATATTTCTATTTCTACCACCAGCTTCATGTGTCACAGTACTTATAAACTACGAAAAATTATAATTAGTTAGATGTCGTACTTTCACATATTATTTTGGGGATCCAAATCAAGTGACTCTTTAGTTTCACCGATAAATTGTCTCACTTCCGAGCGTATGAATCAAATGTTCTTTATGAATCAATCTACGTTGTTGGCACGAGTGACTCATTGTATTATTCATTAAGTCTCAATCATTAATGTTCATCACTTGTATCTCGGGGAAAGGCTTTTAAACATGAACATGTCTTCCTATGGCACTCTCTGATGATGTTAATGCGCGCCAAGAGGTGCTCTATTTAACTCAGTAAGAAACACGTGTACTGTTCATCTCTAATATTCATGACAATATTTAATAAGTGATGATAAACTGAGTAGAGCAACATATAAAATCCCAACATACGTAAATAAAGGGATATTAACTAATTAAGAAATGAAGAAATATACACATACGAAAATACACAGAGACATTTAATTATGACAAATGACAAGAAAAACACACACACACACACACACACACACACACACACACACACACACACACACACACACATGCACACACACACACACACACACACACATTCTGCACTAGGCGAAGATAATAATTCAGGAAATAAAATCAGCAAACAAACTAGGTAAATATAAAAAAAAAAAAAGGAAAATTAAATACCCTTGGGCCGAGCTCCGTGTCCCAGGGTGGCGGGATCAGCACACGAGTCACGCACCGCCCAACAAAATACATTCTTGGGACCAGAATTTTCTCATACGGCCTCTGTTTACTTTTTATATTAGTCAGCCTTGATAAACTCTACCATGTCCTTACCTTTTATAAATCTATTAACTCTCTATATATCATGTTAATATATCTCATCTGTTTGTCTAATTCATCTAGTTCATCTGCTCAGCTGTGTATGTATGTCTGTATATATGCATGTATGTATGTATGTATGTATGTATGTATGTATGTATGTATGTATGCATTACTTAATCTATTTCTTTATCCAGAACATAAACATCACAGGTCTCTCAGTCATCATTAATCACCAAGAATGATTTATTACTAAGACATTAGGAGTATCCAAGAGGTTCGTTCCCTTCGCGTCAGCTCAGATCAATAGTGTGTTAGTGGTGTTGCTCTTACGGGGAAGGGAGGGCTGCAAGTGTTTGATAAGTGGTTCTGTTTACAACTTACTCAACTACGGTGATAATATTTATTGATTATTTTCACAGGTACTGATAGTGATACCTTTATTTTTGATGCCTCTTGTGTTTATGTTTGTGATGTGTTTAATTATATGGTATTTTTTATACTTGTAGATGGATTTTGTTTTGATTTTCTTAGTTTTTTTTTTTTGGGGGGGGGGGGGGGTGGTTGTGTTTTTTTATATTCTTATTATTATCTTGGTTATATTTGTAATTATTATCGTTGTTTTTGAAGTTCTTATCACTGATTATCATTATTTCCCGGGTTCGTTAACAGTCACTGCTTCTATATTGACTTACTTGCTTCTGTACATGTTGAATATTAGTAATGCAATTCCCCCGTATGTGTGTGTGTGTGTGTGTGTGTGTGTGTGTGTGTGTAATAATAATAATAATAATAATAAACGGTTTATTAATAGAGTTGCAGCCGGTGGCTGAAAATATACAGACTTACATTTAATTTAGACATAATGATATAATAAGCATTGAATACATTTACAGGGCTGTACAGTACATAAATCAGAAGTTTTTTATTATTTTAACAATAGATGGGATGGTGCTGTTCTTATATCTATCGGTGGGGGCTCTTATGGGCTGAATTTTGTTGTAGTGGCGGACTGCGCGAGGTGGGCGGGGGGCTGCCGGTGGCAGGAGGTGGCGATGGCGAGGGTGGTGCAGTGGTCCACGGCCAAACCTTTCCAGTGCTTGGTGGTGGAGGTCACTGAGGGATGGCATTTCCAGGGTGGCGAGAGCGTTGGTGTAGCCGGAGTGTGTGTGTGTGTGTGTGTGTTATTATCTTAAACTAAATCCCTTAGCCGTTGAACTAGTATGAGAGAGAGAGAGAGAGAGAGAGAGAGAGAGAGAGAGAGAGAGAGAGAGAGAGAGAGAGAGAGAGAGAGAGAGAGGCCTCCAGATTCTTCTCAATATGTGTGTCTTGATGACAAATAATTCCGCCTCACATTATTACTTCATCAGCCTTGGATGAGCGACTTTCCCGGAGGGGATGAAAGACGCCTTGTCGTTGCCTGGCGCACACGAACGCCTTGATGTGTTTTTGTCGACTTTGGGAGGAATTCTCACAGCTTCTGTCAGAGGTGAGGCGAAGTTGGTGTAGCAGAAGCAAAGAAGGGAGCTTTATTTTTATACTAGGGGAGGTACACAAGAGATGCTGTCCTTTTAACGCTTACGTAACTGATCTGTATCTATGTAATGTTTGCCTAGTTCACCATGGATAACAAATAACTTTTATTTGCATTTAGTTTTCATATAAGTGTTGAGTGACAGCATTACGTTGAATGAGTTAGAAGATTTATGTGGTTGGAAAGACGTACGAGGGTGAGCAAGTTTCAAAGACGAAGAGTGAAGGATTTGTAGTAGTTGAATGAGGGTGCGCCAAGACCGTAGACTTACTATTGATAGAGGAGGTGAAGGATGATAAAGTTTGACTATACGGAACTCTTATGGACCGAGAAGGGCATAATAAGTGATGACAAATATTGTGACGAAGTGAAAGGTGGGCTGGGGGCTCATTAGTGGCATGAGAAAGGGAACAAGCAGATCACTTAACACAAAGAGAATATAAAGGAATAATTAATGTGTCATAACAATAAACAGTATTATGATGTATCACTCCGTTGTGTACCATTGCATATAGAGGCGGACATGACTACCAGGAAGGGTGAGAAATTGTGTACAGGTAAATGATGGACGAGACATGAAAAAAATGTATTATTTGTAATCTTAACAAGGTGATGATTCCAAGAGAAGTTATTAATGTTGTGTGTGTGTGTGTGTGTGTGTGTGTGTGTGTGTGTGTGTGTGTGTGTGTGTGTGTGTGTGTGTGTGTGTGTGTGTGTGTGTGTGTGTGTGTGTGTGTATGTGTGTGTGTGTGTCTGTGTGTGTGTGTGTGTGTGTGCATGTGTGTGTGTGTGTGTGAGAGAGAGAGAGAGAGAGAGAGAGAGAGAGAGAGAGAGAGAGAGAGAGAGAGAGAGAGAGAGAGAGAGAGAGGCAGGCTTTGTGTTTCGACAAAGGTGAATACAATAATGTTATTTGTGTCTCACTGAGCTGCTACGAATTCAAGATTATTTAGTATCCAACAAGGAACAGGCAGACAGACTTAGCGTGGATATGTGAGTGGTAAGGTAAACTTTGTCATCAAGAAGGTATAATATGTGTCGCTGGAGGGATTGAATAGGTCATTTATCTGGAGTAAGGTGAGACTATAGGGCAAGAATGAGTTATATATCTTTATAATTTCACAACTTTTCTTATAAACATTCCATAAAGGTTCATATTAAACTACTATAAATCTTTACTATGGATCTATGAATAAGGAAAATAACATAAACACAATTATAGAATTACCTCTAACCTACCTGGTCTGTGACGTAATGGAGTCATCAATATGTAATATAACTTTGTCGTCTCAATTTTCTCAAGTCAATTTCCATGATCATACTTCACCTTCTCCACCTATTAAATATCCCTCATATTATGTCATCATCAAGTAAATCACCCAGCACGAAATATCGCCTGACCATATCAGTTTAGCCAATCACCAAAATAATACACGTACCATCGACTGTTAAAATGATTCCAATCTCCTCCAGGTGAATGAAAAAACAAACCTTCGTCACGTGACCACCTCAGAGCGTCTTGAACCAGATATTTTCCCTATTGGTATATATGAAAAATACATTACCCTTTCATATCTCACAGCCTTGCCGCTCACCATAAGTACATACAAGTATATCGTGTTTTTTTTTTTTTGGGTGTGTATAGACTTTTGTAACATTCACTATAAGGGTTCAAGGGTAAACCATAACTCTCACTCCCCCCTAAAAAAATAATCTATCTACACCACCAATTATAAATAGAGTAGGTTATTAAATCTGTTAATGACACTCATAAATAATATCAAGTTTACATCTCATTAAATTCGATTCTGACACAAACACAACTTCACAACAACAAATTTGACAAGTCATTAATTATAAGCTACATAAACGAGATCCAGTTAACAAAAAAATGTCCTTCAGTCAGTCAATCAGTCAGTCAGTCAGTCAGTCAGTCAGTTACTAAAGTCTGGTTTTATAGAGAAACCAGACGCCCATAAGCAAAACAAGAAGAAGAAGAAGAAGAAGGAGGGATTTTGGCTCTTCTCGTGTATACAGGGTAATCATCTCTGGTGTATCTGGGTCATAGTCTGGTTTCCTCGCGGCATTGTGGAGGACAAATATTTGGTTAAGAATTCTGTGTGTTTGCTGGGCTATTATTACACAGTGGTGGCAGCTGACTCTTGGTAGTTGTGTGTGTGTGTGTGTGTGTGTGTGTGTGTGTGTGTGTGCGTGTGTGCGTGTGTGTGTGTGTGTGTGTTAAATATCTTATGATAGACGTTAATGACCTACATAAACAAAACAGAACACACTCTAATTACCCCAATTATTCTCTTCCCTTCACAATAGACTGACAGATACTCGACACAGGAAATTTAACATAAGTAAATATCCATATAATTGCAAAACCTTCCATATAAATTGTTAGAAAACGGGAAACAGTATGAACAAACACACTCAGAAAACGGGGAACAGTATGAACAAACACACTCAGAAAACGGGAAACAGTATGAACAAACACACTCAGAAAACGGGGAATAGTATGAACAAACACACTTAGAAAACGGGGAACAGTATGACCAAACACACTCAGAAAACGGGGAACAGTATGAACAAACACACTCAGAAAACGTTAAACTAGGAAAATGAGGCTTTACCTCTCAATAAATAACCAACAAAATAACTAACTAACTAACTAACTAACTAACTAACTAACTAACTAACTAACTAACTAACTAACTAACTCACTAAATAACTCACTAGCTAACTAACTAACTAACTAACTAACTAACTAACTAAATAACTCACTAGATAACTAACTAAATAAATAAATAACCCAGGCAGCCAGCCAGCTTCCAAAACAAACAGACAGACAGACAGACACCAGCAGGTATTGTGATAAAATAAATTAAACAATCTGAATCATCATTCATTTGAACACAAGAGAAATACTTCATTGTGTTTGGTAAGTCGCACACACTACAGGAATAATACTGCTCTCTTCTCTTCTCTTCTCTTCTCTTCTCTTCTCTTCTCTTCTCTTCTCTTCTCTTCATCAACACAGATGACAGAGAAATTAGAAGGAATGAGTAGCCAGATGCTTTTCACAGATCATTTGCCAGATAATTGAATCAACACTCAAATGCCTAAGGAAACACAGGGAATACTCGTATATAAGAACACATAAAACGTAATGAGTTGATTTCCAAACACGCAAATAGGTTCATCCTGATAAATATACAAATCAGAGAGATTAAAAACGATACAGAGGTTTTATTTCATATACAAATAAAATTCACTTGGAAAACACATCATAGATAATAAAATAAAGAAAAAATCCTGCAGAATTTTGACAAAAGAAACGAAGATTCAAATAGAGATTGAGATCAAAACATATCCTATTCTCAAAAGCACAAACTGTATCTGATATGGTAAAGAAATTGTAATTTAAACGCATCATACGTCAAAGTTTTACCCTATAAAGACAGGACACTGGGGCGTGGAGTCCACACACACACTCGGGAGCTTCTCTTCAACCTTTGTGCCTCGGCGACAAAAGGCTGCTGGAGTTTCCAATTAGATCAACTCGTTGGCTGTTGACACTACCAGCACGACACAAAGACGACCCCAGGGTGTGCGGCCTTCCCCCCCCCCCATCCCTCCCTCTCTCCCTCCCACTCTTCCCTGACGATGGGTGATGACAAGGACACTAACAAATCACAAATGAATAAATAGAGCTTGTTAGGTTGGCTCTGAATATTCTTCCCTCCCTTCCCTTATAAAAAAGACCACACACACGGAAAAAATATCTTTAGAAAGGAGTCATTCAAAAGATCCCCTCCCCCAATACACAACAGATCAGTTTCCAACCAAGTCTACACTAGAGTGAGTAAGGGGGTAGGGTGGGGGGGGGGGGTGTTTGTGAGACACAGGTGTGGTGAGGGACACCGTGCTCACCTGAGTAAAAGTAAAGTTTGTCTGTAGGATCTGTCAGATACTACATCCTGACAAAGGAATACCTCCTCTCTCTCTCTCTCTCTCTCTCTCTCTCTCTCTCTCTCTCTCTCTCTCTCTCTCTCTCTCTCTCTCTCTCTCTCTCTCTCTCTCTTATGCTACTGCTATACCACATCTGCTTTACCATTTGCAAAAAAGGCGAAAAGTTGAGACTTCATCCCAAAGTCGACAAAAACACATCAAGGACCAATCCGGCGTTCGTGTGCGCCAGGCGACGACACGGCGTCTTTGATCCCCCAGGAGAGTCACTCTTCCAAGGTTGACGAAGTAATAATGTGAGGCGGAATTATTGGTAGACACACATGATGAGGAGAGTCTAGAGGCCTCTCTCTCTCTCTCTCTCTCTCTCTCTCTCTCTCTCTCTCTCTCTCTCTCTCTCTCTCTCTCTCTCTCTGTTTAACTTTATCTAGGTAGGAAGTAAGGACGGAAGGAAGGAAGGAGGTGAATGGTGATTATTGAGTGTCACAATGTCAATAGTTAGGAAGTTCTTGATAGTGATGTTATCGTTCCATCCCTGTGCTACTCTCTGTCTGTCTGTTTGCCTTTCTGTCTGTCTGTCTGTCTGTCTGTCTGTCTGTCTCTGTCTGTGTTTGTCTATGTATTTCCTGCTTGTCTAGACATTTTTCACTGTCTTTTAGTTCTTATTTATCTATCTTTATGTCCACAGTACACCCACTATGCAGGTGACTTATACTCTCTCTCTCTCTCTCTCTCTCTCTCTCTCTCTCTCTCTCTCTCTCTCTCTCTCTCTCTCTCTCTCTCTCTCTCCCCCTCTCTCTCTCTCCAGCAATTTTGAGGGATTGTGTGTGAGTGGTCAAGTGGTGTGCGTGATGTGCTTGCCGTGAGCCTCTTGATCTGTCGAGGACCTGCCATTCTTGTTTATGTTGAGGCATCTTGGCGTGTTGACTGTCCCCTTGATGTGGTGTTAGCTGAACCTATGGCTGGTGGTCAGTGTTTATGGACGTGTGTGTGTGTGTCTGTCTGTTTTTCTGTCTGTCTGTCTCTTTATCTGCTGCCTCTCTATCTATCTTTCCTTCCATATGTCTATCTCTTTATATATCTATTTTACTGCGTATGTCTCCCACCCACCCACCCACAACTCTCTCTCTTAGGGTCTGACACGTTCCTCTGCCATCAGCCAGAGGTTCTACATATCTCTCTCAAACAAGTCTCTACCTTGTCTTATGTCTTCCTTTTGATCTCCTCTCATCCCAAGCTCTTTTGGTCGCCTCCCTTCCTCCCGTCTCACCGCACCACTAAACCATTTCAGTCTTGCCATTCTCGTTTTCTTGATTATTTACATATCCTCTGTTCTTGTTTTGATATTATAATTTGTCAAACTGTCCCTGAAAGCCGTATCTTAATATCCCCCGTAATATCTTAATTTTACTTCTTTTCCAATATTTTCTTCTATGTCTTCCCAATGATTTCTTTCCTTGGCATCTTTCTACCACACGACACCTCACGTCCTATCTCCACCGTCAACGCAGAACCTTAATACATAAACTCACCCGCAGTAGCTGTGTCTTATTCCCCTTTGTTACATATTATCATTTTCGTTTTCCTTACATTCACTTTCATCCCACTCAAGACTCTCCTGCCACAGCAACACTCTGGGTACAGGATCCACCACAACCACAAATCCCTGACGCTCTCACTCACTACATCCATCACAATCAAGGAGAGTGAGGGACTTAACGCTCAACCTTGATGTGCTCAACCTTGATGTAGACCAACTCACACTCCTACCTGCTGAGTCTCTGTGTGCCGTCCTGACTACAGTATTACTTACTTCCGGTGTCCTCATTTTAATAATAATAATAATATAATAATAATAATAATAATAATAATAATAATAATAATAATAATAATAATAATAATAATAATAATAATAATAATAATAATAATAATAATAATAATAATAATAATAATAACAATAATGATGGTGATGACAATAATACACACAAAGTGACGGTGTGACGCTGAGGTGACGGTATTATGAAGTAAATACAACTCTCTCTCTCTCTCTCTGCGAGTTATGCTGAAAAACGTCTACGGTGTTTACCACCCAAGTTTCACTGTCATCCCTATTACAATAATTTCTCAATGAAATAGTTAAATGACGTTAATAATGACACGAGAGAAATAATAATAATAATAATAATAATAATAATAATAATAATAATAATAATAATAATAATAATAATAATAATAATAATAATAATAATAATAATAATAATAATAATAATAAACGGTTTATTAATAGAGTTGCAGCCGGTGGCTGAAAATATACAAACTTACATGTGATTTAGACATAATGATATGAGTTCAATACATTTACAGGGCTGTACAGTACATAAATCAGGAGTTGTTTATTTTTTTAACAATATATGGGATGGTCCTATTCTTATATCTATCGGCGCGGGCTCTTATGGGCTGAATTTTGTTGTAGTGGCGGACTGCGCAAGGTGGGTGGGGGACTGCCTGTGGCGATGACGAGGGTGGTGCAGTAGTCCACTGCGAAATCTTGCTAGTGCTTGGTGGTGGAGGTCACTGAGGGATGGCATTTCCAAGGTGGCGAGAGCGTTGATGTAGCCGGAGTAGTCTGCGCCGAGCATGATTCTGCAGGCCCTTTTCTGTACCTTCTCTAGCCGACGTTGTTGGGTAGAGTTGAGAGAAGACGACCAGTCTGGTGACACATACGTTAGTTTGGGGAGAATAAAGGCGTTGTAGATAGTCCTCAGCTCTGGCGTGGGTGTCTCAAATGACCTAAGCCGTCGTAGCATGTAGAGTCGGTACGAGGCTGCCTTGATTATGTTATTTACATGGGCCTTCTAGTCCAGTTTATGGTCTATGGTAACACCCAGGAGATTGGCAGACTGCACTAACTGGAGAGGATGGGCACCCACTGTGACTGCTGGAGCTTGCACTGGAGTGGTGGCGGTTGTGTGTGTGTGTGTGTGTGTGTGTGTGTGTGTGTGTGTGTGTGTGTGTGTGTGTGTGTGTGTGTGTGTGTGTGTGTGTGTGTGTGTGTGTGTGTGTGTGTGTGTGTGTGTGTGTGTGTGTGTGTGTGTGTGTGTGTGTGTGTGTGTGTGTGTGTGTGTTTAATTGATAAATCTCAGAAATCCTAATATCTTACAAACATAACCATGAGACAGTCGATCATCATGATCATCATCATCATCATGATCATCATGATCATCATCATCATCATCTGCCAGTCACCCAATTAACATAGCTTCACCTGTGTACCTGTGAGGATGGGAAGATACTGCAGCTATCCCTCCTTTCCCTTCACACCTATCAACACACAACACCTGTATGGGAAGGATACTGTAACTGTCTACATTGCTAAGAAGATCATTGTTAAAATACTTCAATAAACAAAATATGTGAATACTCAGAAGGTCACTTGTGTAAACGACCAATAGGAGTAATTATCTATGATAGACCCAATACAAACGAGGCCTAACCTTAATGGGGGGTCCATAATCTCAGTGTTTTAATTAGTCTGAGGTGTTCGAATAGGTTTGGTTGGGGTCCAATACAACTGGTGCTCATTAGGGCTGGGGCCATCGATCACACGAACAGGAAGATGAAGGAAGCTGCTCGCCAAAGAAGTGAAGCCCAATCATCTTACAGAAGCTCTATCTCTGAGGAAGCCTAGTGGTTTCAACGAGACTTCCCCCCCCCCCCTTCTGCTTCCTCTTCTTCCTTGTCTTTCTCTCACTCCCCTTGTCTTCTTCTTCTTCCCCCTGCTCCTCCTTATCCTCCTATTATTCTTTCCTGTCCTCTTTCCTTATTTACCAACACACCAAGAGAATTGACTTGAGAACTATTAGACATCCTATTTCCTCTTCCTCTTCCTCCTTTCATATCCTCCATCTTCTGCTTTCCCTTCCTCCTTCTCCTTACTCTCCTTATCCACCTCTATTATTCTTCCTCCTCCTTTCTTTTCTCCCACTCCTACTCGTCATCTTTCTACTCTTCCTCGTGGCTTATTTTGACTATCCTGAGTGGCTTATCGTAACTATCATGAGTAGCTTATCTTAACTATCATGGGTGGCTTATCTTAACTATCATGAGTAGCTTATCTTGAGTGTCTTGGGTGGCTTGGCCGAGAGAAAGAGACACTTGACCCTCCAGCTCCCCGGAAAAGTTAAGGAGCTTATGGTTATACAGACTCTTCTAGTGACCCGGAAGCTGGAAGGTGAAAGATGAAGATAATTATCAAGGGGTTCAGAACACACTCTAGGAGGAGGAGGAGGAGGAGGAGGAGGAGGAGGGGAGAAGATAGGGGAGCAGGAGAAAGTGGTGGAGGAGGAAAGAGAGGAGGCGTAGTTGGAAGAGAGAGAGAGAGAAGGGGAAGTTGGAGAAAGAAGAGGAAAAAGAGAAGGATGAAGAGGAGAAGGAGGGAGGGTACAAGGAGAAGGAAGGAGAGGAGAAGGGAGAAGGCGGAAGAGGAAAAAGAGAAGGGAAGTTGGAAGAGAGGGAGAGGAGAAGTTGGAGAAGGAAGAGGAAGAAGAGGAGGGAGGAAGGGGATAAGAGAGGAGAGAAGAAAAGTTGGAGGAGTGTGTGTGTGAGTGTGTGTGTGTGTTATATAATAATGATAACAATAGCAATAACAATAACAACAATAATAATAATGATAATGATAATGATAATGATAATGATAATGATAATGATAATGATAATGATAATGATAATGATAATGATAATGATAATGATAATGATAATAATAATAATAATAATAATAATAATAATAATAATAATAATAATGATAATAATAATACCCGGTAATAATAATAATAATAATAATAATAATAATAATATTAATAATAATAATAATAATAATAATAATAATAATAATAATAATAATAATAATAATAATAATAATAATAATAATAATAATAATAATAATAATAATAATAATAATAATAATAATAATAATAATAATAATAATAATAATAATAATAATAATAATAATAATAATAATAATAATAATAATGATAATAATAATAATAATAATTATAATAATAATAATAATTAACGGTTTATTGAAAGAGCATGGCAGACAGAAGGCTGAAAATATACAGTTGCATAATTGGGGAATGGGTCACTTGAATGACCAATAATATACAAGTAACAGATGTGATACAAATATGATATATAATAACTAGGTGGGGAGGAGGTTATACTACAGGGCATTTCAACATAGTGACAGTGCAAAAAGGTAAGATTGACCTGGAGTGAATACACTGGTTGATTTCGAGTTGCTCATAATTTTTACAATGGTTGGGACTGGGCTGTTCTTACAGCGATCAGTACGTGCTCGTATGGGCTGGATGCGGTTGTGGTGTCGAACATCAATTCGTGGACGAGGGATCTCGGGTGGAAGTCGGAGTCGGTGTCGAGGTTGGTGCAGATGAGGTCGTAGTGATGGTCAGAGAGAGCCGAGAGGGGTCAATGTGTTGAGCACTTCTTGATATGTGGAGTAGGAAGGGGAGAGAATAATCTTGCATGCCCTCTTTTGCACTTTTTCTAGGTGTTTACGTTGTGTGGCATTTGGGGAGGAATGAAGTATGAATGTTGAGTAAACACTGAGGAGCTCGGGCGCAGGAACTCCGAGGACTTGAGTCGGCGGAGGAGGTGGAGACGAAAACTGGAGGATTTGACAACTTTACTGACATGCTGCTACACCGTATCTATTATGATGACGGTAAAAACAGTGGTATATTACACACACATACACACACATACACACACACACACACACACACACGCACACTCACCTGTGGCGTCCCCCAAGGCACCAAGATGGGACCACTCTGCTTCCTTATGCTCATCAATGATGCCCTAAGAGAAACCCCTGCTCGCTGGAAATATGTCGACGATTCCACCATTGGGATCAGCGTCAACAATTCTGCTCCCAACTATACCGCCCTTCAGGATTTATTGAACAGTCTCCAAAACTGGGCCACCAACAACCATGTCACCATTAACCATACCAAGACCATGGTTATGCACATCAACCTCTCCTCCGACATTGTCCCACCTCCTTCCATTACTCTAGGTCCAAACACACTCCAGGTTGTAGATTCCACGAAGCTCCTCGGCATCACCATAGGCAACAAACTAAATTGGAAACCACACGTCAGTGAAGTTATCAAATCCTCCAGTTTCCGTCTCCACCTCCTCCGCCGACTCAAGTCCCTCGGAGTTCCTGCACACGAGCTCCTCAGTGTTTACACAACATTCATACTTCCCAAGCTCACCTATGCCTCCCCCACCTGGTCTTCCTCCCTAAATGCCACACAACGTAAACACCTAGAAAAAGTGCAAAAGAGGGCATGCAAGATTATTCTCTCCCCTTCCTACTCCACATATTAAGAAGCGCTCAACACATTGACCCTTTCGACTCTCACTGACCATCACCAACACCTCATCTGCAAATTTGGTAAGAAGCTTCTACACCATCCCCGACACCGGCTCCTACTACCACCTGAGATCCCTAGTCCGAGAATTGCTGTTCGACACCACAACCGCATCCAGCCCATACGTGCACGAATTGATCGCTAAAAGAACAGCCCAGTCCCAACCATTGTAAAAATTATCAATAACTTGTAATAAATCAGTGTATTCACTCCCAGTAAACACTACTCCTGCACTGTCACTATGTTTGAAATGAACTGTAGTTTGAGCTTTTCCCCATCTAGTTATTATATGTCTTATTTGTGTCACTTATGTTACTTGTATATTATTTGTAATTCGTAACCCATTCCCCAAATATGTAACTGCATATTTTCAGCCTTCTGGCTGCCAAGCTCTTTCAATAAACCGTTAATTATTATTATTATATTATTATTACACACACACACACACACACACACCATCAGTTGGTAAATAGAACAACTTACTTATGAAGCTTCAGAACAAGAGCTCTGGGATTCAAAGCCCATATACCCTCAGGTCGGTGTCTGACAACTTTTGATCGCATCTGTACATTGAGAAAGTCCCAAACATCTTTTGTTTATCCTAGCATTCATCCGTTCCCCTTGACTGGCAAACATCTGCACAACCTGGCGATCATCTGCTCATCCTGGCAATATTCTGCTCATCCTGGCTATCATCTGTTCATCCTGGAGATCTTCTGCTCATCCTGGCGATCGTCTACTCATCCTGGCGATAGCTCACAGTGAATTACTTATCGGTTATCAATGAAGGATATAAATTATTCAGGAGTCTACGGTTGTCTCAGTGTTCATTTCATCTCTTCTCTCTCTCTCTCTCTCTCTCTCTCTCTCTCTCTCTCTCTCTCTCTCTCTCTCTCTCTCTCTCTCTCTCGCCCGTCACAGTTCCTCCTCCACCTCCTTCACCAAAAGGTCCGGAAATTAACCAGTTCTCACACGGAGGTAGACGGCGTACACCTGGTTCCCTCCGTGTCTGTCTGTCTGTCTGTGCCTGTCTGTCTGTCTGTCTGTCTGCCTCTGTTCTGTTTTTATCTATCTATCTTTCTGTCTACCTGTCTGTCTGTCTATATATCTATCTGTATGCCTATCTGTATGCCTGTCTGTCTGTCTGTCTTTTTATCTGTCTGTCTGTCTTTTTATCTAGGTATCTGTCTGTTTGTCTGTCTTTAACTTTCTATCTCTTTACCTGTCTGACCGTGTATTTTCTGACTCTCTATCTGTCCGTCTGTCTTATTTTATCTCTCTCTCTATATCTTATTTTTTTCTCTCTATATATCGGTTCCATCCTCATGCAACGGAAACAAACCACCTCCAGAAACAGACAGACAGACAGACAGACAGACAGACAGATAGACAGACAGACAGACAGATACTAATCACGACTATAGAAGGGTACCACTGCCACCACGTAACACACAAGATTTTATTTACATATTCTTACGGGCAGCTGAATCATCACGAGGTACCAGGAACGTGTCAGCTTTTATCCAAACACACACATCTATTCTGAACAACGGGAGAAGACTGTAAGAAAAAGGAAATTAAAATATCATTAGACTTTTATCATTATAGCACAGTGTATATCTCTAATGGCATGTAAACTGCTCGTTGGAATGGCTGGTATACCGTACGCTGATATTTGCAAGTAAACTAGGGCCTGGTATACCCTCACACTCAGATAGACAAGTAAACTAGGGCCTGGTATAGATTCTCACCTGGTATACACAATTGTTTACAAATCTTATAAATCGTATTCAATGTTATCATGAAACAAACAATGAATATATAACATGGTAAGGGTAAACAAAGTCCTTCTAGCTGAGTACATGAATAGCAACTTGCCTCCCTAGGTGATAAAGGTGTCGTTAAGTACAGTTTAGATAAGAATATAAGGCACTCAAAAGTCTTGGTTAAGTTCATGAAATTCTTATATCTACATTTTTTCATAATTAACCCATAAAAAGTATAATTGGCGCATTACACACACTCATGCACACTACACGCACGCACACACACACACACACACTATACACTCATACATTCTACAGACACACTTATAAACTTAACACACAATCATGCATACTACATACACTCATGCAAATACAAACACTTATACACACGCTTATACACTCATGTACACTAAACACACTTATTCACTCTTCCTCATATATGGACACACACACACACACACACTTATATATATGTATATATATATATATATATATATATATATATATATATATATATATATATATATATATATATATATATATATATATATATATATATATATATATATATAGGCACATAATCTTTCTCCAACTATTTCTTCCTCCTACTTTTCTCTTCTCCTTCATTACTCTGCTTCTCGCTCTCTTATTTCATTCCTCTGTCATAATGTCAAGATATCCGTCTATCCGTTTGTCTCTCTGTCCGTCTGTTCGCCTGCTTTTCTGTCCCCCTGTCAGCCCGTTTCTCGGTCTGCCTTTGCCATGCAGTATCCCCCCCCCCCACATACATACCCCTTATAAGCTTTCAGCAAGTCTCCCAAGCTTTATATCCCTGTAAAGAACTCGGTCCTAGCGTGGTTGAGGCGTCACACCCTGAATTACACTCGCCCAACCTCATGACTTATAGGGGAGAGAGAGAGAGAGAGAGAGAGAGAGAGAGAGAGAGAGAGAGAGAGAGAGAGAGAGAGAGAGAGAGAGAGAGAATAAGAACTCTCCCACCCATATCATATCTCCCAAGAAAGGAACCTGCTTACAAGTTTAACTCCTAATTAGTTGTAATTATTCGTGTGTTTTTTCCCTTCATGTCTTCAAGTTACGAGGACCAACACGCGTGGGAGTCTCTCTCTTGAGTGATAACTTATTTTACTGTGTTGAGTGGAGGTGGGAGACGTTATGGTTGTCTGGATGTGTGGAGGAGAAACTGAGGATTTAGAGACTGGAAGTTATTGTCCCTTTGTAAAGTGGCAGAGGGAAGAAAGGTCTAATGTAAGAACTTAAGGTGAATGAAATTTTAAAGTTGTGGTAAATAAAAGAGCGAATGAAGATATTGACGATTACAAAACCACTTCCAGGTGACATCAGGTAAAGATGTGTCTTATTCACCTACTTAATTAAGACGAAGGATAGAGAGAAACTATATGTTTTTAGATTCTTGATTATTAATTCATTCTTGTATATATCTCTCTTATGAAAGTTCTCATGGCTGTTTCTAAGAGGTAGGAAGGTTTGTACGTAGTGAGAAATAATAAGGTTGTGTATCATTGGTTTGAAATAACTGGAGGATAATAGTAAGAGAAAGATACAGTTCCTTTACGACTTCTTCCTCACCTCACGTACTCTCCCAGCATACAGTAGTGTCCGTCATTCCCTTGAGAGATACTCTTGAATCACACTTGTGTTTTCGTTGTGTTTTATGGTATTTCGTCTTCTGTTTTTGTCTTTTTAGCTTGTGTAGGTTTCTGTTTGTTTTTGTTTGTGGTGTTCTGAGTTTGTATTTGCTTGTTTTCGTGTAGTTATTTGTGTTTTTGTGTTATCCTCGATTTTGTGTTTGTCTGTGTTTGTTTGAGCTTGTTTTATTTCACCCTGTTGTTTAAATGGTATAAGTTTTATTAAGAGTTATTGTCACCTTTGTTGATGTTATTCCGTGAAGTCAGAATTTATACAATTGCTGACATAAACCTACATATAAAATAATTATAAAATGTAGTCCTCTTTTGTGTAGGTATTAATGAACAAGGACACTACGGAGTCAGACACAAGAGAAAGAAAAACAAAGAGCAATTAACAAACACATTACAAAGAAACATAAAGAAGAGAAGATGAATAAATAGGAAAAATAGGAGATAGAAACACGACCACAGAAGGTGATAATACGAACATAGAAAAACACAAGGAAGAATAAGAAATGTAAATAAATGGGAGTAAATATCATTCTATTTAAACTCAGGCAAAAAACGTTGAAGCTCCAAGAAAAATACGGAAATACGGAAATACGGAAAAGAAAGTAGAAATAGCAGTTCCTCAATGTTTTCTTCCTTACATACCTGATGTCTTCTTCCTCAGGTAAGCTCTACCTTGGGTCGGGATTATCAAGGATTCTTACGTAAATATTTGATTATTACCTGAAGGTGATAACGATTATTATCCGTTCCTTGTCATCGATCACACGCGGGTACATTGCTGACCATGAGCCTTTCTTAAAATTTCACGATTTCTGTTCTTTTATAGTTTATTGTTTGTATACAGATCCACGTCGACTGTAGAACAATGAGAGACATCGTTACTTTTGTACACATCTGTCCGCCTCCCTCCTCCTTGCTCCCATCTTCCACCTCCCTCTTTCTTCCTCCTTCCTCTGTTCCTATCACCTCCCATCTACCTTATTTCGTTTCTCTCCTCTTTTCTCCTTCCTCTCATCTCCCTCCCCCTCCTCTAACAATACGCTACTACACAGGACTACCACGAATCTCCTGACAAGGTATATAACACTATACAGTGTTTATAGGAACCAGTCAGCATGAGATAAAGGTGACTCTTAATAGTCACCAGGTAAGAGAACACCTGTGCTGACCTCATGATGGAAGATTGGCTGGTGGAAACAGTCCTAGCTTCGGTCTGCTCTGGCTAATAAAAACGTAAATTCGATATCTCGATGAGTTTATTACTTTGACCCGAGTGTGTCTGGGTCAAGTATAGATTTCAGTCACTGCGTAGTTTCACTTCCATTTTGTAAACGTAGCTTATATTGGGTAGTTAGATGCAACCTCACACACACACATCCATCTGAGGGAAATACTAACTTTGAAACGTTATCTTTACGCTGCAAGCAAGACAGACCCTTCTCTCATAAATACAGCTTTGTGTCTTAGGCTAAGTGAATCTTGTAAATGCTGTCTACCACCCCCAGGTAAGGAAGGGTCAAGGAGACTAATTGAATTAATAAACATTATTAAATTCCATAGTTTAACCCCTTGAGTTTGAAGACTTAACTTTCTGAGTACATTAAGTTTGTACTCAAGGGAATTGGTCATCGTATTCAGAGGGTTTAAGCTAACATATTTAGGTATTACCATGGTACTCATGAGGTTAAGCCATTGAACTTAAAGTATTAAAACTGTACTCAAGGGGTTAAGCCACTTTACTTAAGGGGTTAAACAGGTAATCAGTGGTTTGGTTATTGTACTCATGGGGTTAAACCAACGTACACTAGGGTTTAAGTCAAGTCATCTCACTAAAAGGTTGAAATATCTAACTTAGTTGACGAAGTAATTCTCACACCTCCACTTAACCCTTTAACAACGATGATTTAACCCTTACTTATTTACTTGCTTGCTTACTTATTTCCTCACTCACTCACTCACTCACTCACTCATTCACTCACTCATTCACTCACTCACTCTGAGATACCCCATTTTGTGCTGTTCCTTAAGTGAAGCAATTAAGGGAGATTTCAACTCTCCAGTGTGGAAAATAATTACCAAGTTGTCATGGTAACAGTGTACTGGCCTTGGTTGTCATGGTAACAGTGTGCTGGCCTTGGTTGTCATGGTAACAGTGTGCTGGCCTTGGTTGTCATGGTAACAGTGTGCTGGCCTTGGTTGTCATGGTAACAGTGTGCTGGCCTTGGTTGTCATGGTAACAGCGTGCTGGCCTTGGTTGTCATGGTAATAGTGAATAGGACTTGGTTGCCATGGAAACACTACACATTGTGAGTGTTTTGGCTCGTCAAGTTTGAAAGATATTGTGATAAGAGGTTTACTAAGAACTCTCTCTCTCTCTCTCTCTCTCTCTCTCTCTCTCTCTCTCTCTCTCTCTCTCTCTCTCTCTTTCTCTGTAAACAAGATTCATTCATCTCACACTTCAAATAAACGCCTCCTCATTTATCATGCCTTGGGTATTAGGAATATAACCGGTGCATCATTAGTCAGCTTGAGTCCATTAACACTCGGCTCTTGTCTATTTTCAACACAGTTTAATGCCGCTGCAGGCTGACAGAAGGCGGGCGAACTTTAGTCTGGCGTTGATTGTACTTATAGCAGCAGACTGTTTGTTGATGTTCTCATTCATGATTTTTTTTTAGTCCGACTTGGAAAAAAAAGTTTGATTGCATTTTTTTTTGTACATTGAATATTTGTTGTAGACATAAAGGTTAGATATAGATTACTGTAGGGAGATAAGACTGTGTTGATATTGTGAAGTAATGAGTTTACGCGTTTAAGATGGTGACGTTTAACATTTGTGACTAAAATAACTTACGGGATAGTTTTGAATGTGCTACTTTAATAATAATAATAATAATTAAATAACAGGTAATTTATACACAAATATAACTCACAAAATCTCTAAATAAAATCAATTACCATCTTGATTTAATGAAACAAAAATTATCCCTCCAAACATAACAATATCAATCAATACTTCGTTTTTTATCTCTCTCTCTCTCTCTCTCTCTCTCTCTCTCTCTCTCTCTCTCTCTCATGCACACAGGCACTCACTGCTCGCCTGACACATGAATAAACTCTCACTGCCTCACATAGTCTCGTGTTGCAATATCGGGTTGCAGGGAGGCAACTGAAAGACTTTGTCCTACTGGTAACGTGAGTGTTCAAAAGGTCACTCATGAAATAATGATTTTCAACCTTGACTCCAGTATTCCTGTGTGTCGGGGTTAAATAGTGCTACTCACACCATCACTACTACTACTAGTACTACTACTTTTCTACTACTACTATACTACTACTGCTACTATTAACAACAACAACAATAATAATAATTTCATCTATCACTTTTCGTCTCTATATTTTCGAGAGTAAAAGAGTGATGTAGTTAACACAGGTACCTGCTAATCTCACTCCTCTGTCCCCTGGCAATTGAGTAAATAATTGCACAACTCCCTGCATTCAACTTAATTTGCTTGCAGGATAAATTACTTAACCACTCTACGGACATCCCTTACCGAGCTTCCGTAGGGGAGGGGAGAGGGGAGGAGACGAGAGGTATGGAAGGAAAGTAGAAAGGGAAGAGGGATAGAAGGGAAGGAGAGGGGTAGAAGGGGGAAAGGGTGAGAGGGAAGGATGGGGAGGAAGAGGTGATAAATGGGGAGGGAGAAATAGGAAGGAGAGAGTTAAGGAAGAGAGAAGAGGGGAAGGGAAAAAACAAGAGAGGAATATTACAGTAGGTGAACGGGAAGGGAGATAAGGTTAGATAAGGGGAGGTGAGAGGGAGACAAGGGGAGGCGAGGGGAGAGGGGAGATACATAGATATGCATCACCCGGTGTTTAATCTCCCCAGAGTAATCGAGTTTGTTTACAATATTCAAGATTAGTTGTAGAGAGGAAATTCAAACCAGATTATTTCGGTGTGATTTGTTAATAATACATTACTCTCTCTCTCTCTCTCTCTCTCTCTCTCTCTCTCTCTCTCTCTCTCTCTCTCTCTCTCTCTCAACTACACTACGCTGTAACAAAGTAGGAATTGGGATGTGTAATTCGTGATGATGTCTAAAGTGTTTACTGATTTCTTTTAGTGAACGCTCTTGCCTGGTGACGCTGGGTGACTGTCGGGGGGTGACTGTCGGGGGTGACTGTCAGGGTGACTGTCGGGGTGGGTTACAGTGTCCTATTAGGCCTCACTGTTAGGTATACCCTTTTGGATTGGGGTCTAGATTTAACGGGTCGTAGTTCTAATGAAAACCCGTTCTAATGGACCGTAGGCCACTGTTAATTTGCTCAAGGCCTAATGGATCTGATACCTAATGGGTCCTTTTCCTACTGAACCTTCCTCCTAATGGGAGCCAAGTTATAATTATACTTCGTCTACACACACACACACACACACACACACACACACACACACACACACACACACACACACACACACACACACACACAAACAGAGCTACTCCAAAGTTTTAAGGTTCTCGGGAGACAACACCGCGGGGATTTTGCTCAGAATTGACGAAATGAAGCTGCGAGGAATGATTAATATTCTGTTAGAGCGGGTTGGGTGCTGGACTCAAAAGGGGGAATGATAGAGAAGATTGGAATTCGGATATTTTTTGACAGGGAAACAATTTGTATGTTAAACACATTAGGGTGTGTGGTAGGGTGTGTGGTAGGGTGGGAGGGCTCAGGTGCAAGGGAGAGGTTCATGGCAGTTTTTTTTTTTTTTAGAGACAGAGCGAGAGAGAGGGGGGGGGGAATAGGGAAGGAGGGAAGAGGGAGAGAGAGAATGGGAAAGGGAGATAGATGTATGAAAGGGGAGGGAGAAGAGGTGGGGAGTGATAGGAGGTATGGAAAGGGAAGGAATGATAGAGACAAGGAGCTGAGGGAGGGAGGGTGAGAGTGAGAGGAGGGTGGAGAAGGAGAAGGATGGTAGGGAGGGAGAGAGGGAGTGAGGGAGTGAGGGAGGGAGTGGAAGGAGGGAGAGAGAGAGGAGAGTCAGTGCATCATGTTAATATGGCCTGGCAGTCAACAAAGGCCATGTATCTAGTAATCGTACACAGACACATAGTTGGCCGTGTATCTTGTATCCGCGTCTCTACAGTTATTTAGTAGGTAAGATCGTGTGATTTGTTAGCAGTGATGTGGCCCCGGCTCCCAGTAGGGCTGTATGTACTGTTATAAGTTACGGTAAATTACTATTTCCAGAGCAAGGACTAAAATTTTCTTTACCTTATACCTCCCTGGTGACGTGACGTGATGTGACATGAGGTGAGGTGAGGAGAGCCAACATCTACCATTACAGTATATTGTCTGGGCTTAGTGCTGCATTACCCCGCCAGAGCCATAGCCGTATGATGCCACTACCATCACTCAGCGGGTACTGCCAGGTCTTTCTCTCTCTCTCTCTCTCTCTCTCTCTCTCTCTCTCTCTCTCTCTCTCTCTCTCTCTCTTACTGAAGTAATTATCCCCAGTGATCGGCTTTTCCTGTATGTTAAGGAGCTTATAGGAAACGAGATGGCTTATAGGACGTAAAATATGAATATCTGTGTCTGTTGTATTATATAGTAGTCTGTGTCTGCTGTATAATATAGTAGTCTGTGTCTGCTGTATTATATAGTAGTCTGTATCTGCTGTATTATACAGTAGTCTGTACATCGTTATAATACCTCAGAGTACTTCTCCCGACGACCCCAGGGAGTAACATCGAGAAACCTGCCCACTCCTCCCACTCTTCCTACTTCGTTCACTCCTATTACTCCTTCCACTCGTCCTACTCCTCCCACACCACCCACACCTCCCACTCCTCCCACACCTCCCACTCCGCCTACATCTCCCACTCCTCCTACACCGCCTACACCGCTCACTCCGCCACACCGCCCACACCGCCCACACCTCCCACTCCTCCCACACCTCCCACTCCGCCTACACCTCCCACTCCTCCCACACCGCCTACACCGCTCACTCCGCCACACCGCCCACACCGCCCACACCTCCCACTCCTCCCACACCTCCCACTCCGCCTACACCTCCCACTCCTCCCACACCGCCTACACCGCCCACTCCGCCACACCGCCCACACCGCCCACACCTCCCACTCCTCCCACTCCGCCTACACCTCCCACTCCTCCCACACCGCCTACACCGCTCACTCCGCCACACCGCCCACACCTCCCACTCCTCCCACACCTCCCACTCCTCCCACACCTCCCACTCCTCCCACGCTTCCGGCCCACATGAGCTTAGCCGAAATTCTTCTCCAATAAGTGAAGAAGATCGATTATTGGAGAGGATATTATTTCAAGTTCAGTTTAATTCCAAAATCGGATTCAGGAAGATCTCGGTTAATAGAATCCCATTTTACGAAACCGCATCTATCTGTCTATCTGTCTGTCTCTCTGTCTGTCTGTCTATCTATCTCCAACAGAAGTGACGTTCTTATATGACAAAGCCTCAACATATTAAATACTTTACTATATCCCATTACCACTATAAGACCATGAGTCAGATATATTGTCCACACATCACCATGATCCCGTACAAGACCCTCAGTAGCCAAGAGGAGGAAGATGAGTCGGCTGCCACTACAACAATGACCTTGACCTTTGACCTACTGTAGCAACTCCAAAGACAACAGTGAACTTCCTCTTACCCAAGGGTATGGTGCGTGTGTCATGTTATGTTCCTCATGATATTATGATGACGACGGGAGGAAGCCATGATGATGACGGGAGGAAGCCATGATGATGACGGAAGGAAGCCATAATGACGACGGGAGGAAGCCATGATGACGACGGGAGGAAGCCATGATGACGACGGGAGGAAGCCATGATGATGGAAGAATCAGCGATGGAAAGCCATGATGATGACGGGAGGAAGCCATGATGATGACGGAAGGAAGCCATAATGACGACGGGAGGAAGCCATGATGACGACGGGAGGAAGCTATGATGACGATGGGAGGAAGTCATGACGATGGGAAGAAGCCATGATGATGACGGGAGGAAGCCATGATGATGACGGAAGGAAGCCATAATGACGACGGGAGGAAGCCATGATGACGACGGGAGGAAGCTATGATGACGATGGGAGGAAGTCATGATGACGGGAGGAAGTCATGACGATGGGAAGAAGCCATGATGATGACGGGAGGAAGCCATGATGATGACGGAAGGAAGCCATAATGACGGGAGGAAGTCATGACGACGGGAGGAAGCCATGATGACGACGGGAGGAAGCTATGATGACGATGGGAGGAAGTCATGATGACGGGAGGAAGTCATGACGATGGGAAGAAGCCATGATGACGACGGGAGGAAGCCATGATGACGACGGGAGGAAGTCATGATGACGGGAGGAAGTCATGACGACGGGAGGAAGCCATGATGACGACGGGAGGAAGCTATGATGACGATGGGAGGAAGTCATGATGACGGGAGGAAGTCATGACGATGGGAGGAAGCCATGATGACGACGGGAGGAAGCCATGATGACGACGGGAGGAAGTCATGATGACGGGAGGAAGTCATGACGACGGGAGGAAGCCATGATGACGACGGGAGGAAGCTATGATGACGATGGGAGGAAGTCATGATGACGGGAGGAAGTCATGACGATGGGAAGAAGCCATGATGACGACGGGAGGAAGCCATGATGACGACGGGAGGAAGCCATGATGACGACGGGAGGAAGCCATGATGACGACGGGAGGAAGCTGTCACACTTGAGTACGCTGGAGGTAGATGTGGGTTAAGAAAGATCTTGACAGTTTCTATTACATAAATCTCTCTCTCTCTCTCTCTCTCTCTCTCTCTCTCTCTCTCTCTCTCTCTCTCTCTCTCTGTTTCTGTCTTCCTCTCTTCGCCAATATATCTTCATTTCTCTTTCTTTCTCTCCACTGTTTTCCTCTCTCGCTCTTTCTCTCTCTCTCCCCCATTCTCTCCCCCCCCCCTTTCTCCTTTTCTTTCTATTTCTCGTCTTCCTTTCAAAAATGCTTCTCTGTTTTTTCTTGTCTGCATCTATCGCTTTTTACTCTCTCTTTCTCCTATTACTCTTTTTCTTTTATCTCCTTCGTTCTCATCATCGTGGTCAGGCCTTCATAATCTCCTCAGGATTACTCTTAAGTGACCTTCTTGATGGTTAATGGAAAGAAAGTCCTCTCACTTTCTCTCGTTTTCTCGCCCTCATTCCCTCACTCTCTCCTTTTCTCTTCTGTTCTCTATCTCTCCATTCATTTTTATTTCTTCCTTTCTCCTTTTCTATCCTATTTCTCTTCTCCCCGTTCTTCCCTCTCTCCATGCTTCTTGTTTTTACTCTTCCTCAACTTCATTTTCTCCGCACTCCCTCTTCTCTCCACTTTACATCCCTTACATTTCTCCTTCCTTACTTTCTTTTTTCTCTCTTTCTCTTTCTCTCTTTCTCATATGCTTTCCTTTCCCCCATCCAATTTTTCGTCTTCTTCATTCCTTGCACAATCCCTCCCTCCGTCCCTCCCTCCCTCCTTCTCTACATCCACCCCTTTCACTCTCTCCCTCCCTCCCTCCCTCCCTCCCTCCCTCCATCCATCCCTCCTTCTCTACATCCATCCCTTTCACTCTCTGCCTCCCATCCTCCCTTCCTCCCTCTTATTTTATCATCCTCTTATTCATCTATCGCACCCTACCACACTCCCTCCCTCCCTCCCCTCCATCCCTCACACCTACTCACCAACCACACCCCTCACCTCTCAACTAAGGATAAAATAAACACGCTGACAATGACAGCTTAGAATAAATCGTACTCACTCACCCTAAGCCTCTCTGTTTATCTCGCCTTAAGCCCTCGGCAATTTCATCAACCTGACTGGTAAAATCCTTGGCTATATTTATGCGCCGGGCGAGCTATATTCTTATTCGCTCCAAAGTGTTTATATTTGTACGACCATTCGCTATATTTATTTTATATGCTGGCTATATGTATGCTCCATTGGCTATATGTATGCTCTACGGGCTATATGTGTGCTCCACGGGGTAGATGTATGCTCCACGGGGTATATTTATGCCTTTAGACTATATGCATTCGTTGTTGGGTTGTACCGTTGGCTTTATTTATACTGCCGGTGACAAATTTATGAAGCAGATGGCTATATTTATGTATCTATGGCTATATCTAATTTTTATGAGTTATATCCATGCGGTTCACGGTTATGTTGAAGAGTATGATGGTTGTATATATATGATTCACTAGCTATATTTATGAGCTTATATTATATAACTTAAGGCTGTCGAGAGAGAGCTGTAAGATCCATTATAAAATAGTCTTAACGGGACCAACACACCCACACACACGTATATATATATAAGACCTAATATATTACACCCATCGCCTCCTCCCCCCCACGACACACACACATACACACATTTGTAGGGAACCAACACAGTGCCATAAGTCTCAGGCAATTCTTTCTCTTGATTCATCTGTTTCTGTCGCAAAAGTTGGCCATAAATGACCCCGAGATATATCAGCTGACCAAGAACCATATCTTCTCTCTAACCCAAGATGTCGCAAAGTCGTCAGGCCAAGCGGTTAATTCTCCCCTCCTCTCCCCCTTCAGCTCTCTCCTTCCCCTTCCCCCTCTCCCCCATCCCCCCTCACCCTTCCCTCTCTTTAATCTTGGACTGTCTGTCTCCGTGTCTCTGTTTGTCTGTCTGCTATCTAGACATTTGATCTCCCTGTCGCGACGAGATGACTTCAGAACGTCTCGGATAGAAACACAACAGAGAGAGAGAGAGAGAGAGAGAGAGAGAGAGAGAGAGAGAGAGAGAGAGAGAGAGAGAGAGAGAGAGAGAGAGAGAGAGAGAGGTTTTTTTCTCTCTTCAAGAAGCACCATATATATAGCTGTTTCCCCTAATCTTACTACTTAATGTCTCCTTCGCTAAATACATCACTGTCCTACTTTATCTCGAGGATATATATGGCAAAATAACCTGTTATTTATTGTTAGGGCAAGAATAGGCTGACAACAAGAGGTTTAGATGGACTGAATAATTTGGATAAAAAGTAGAAATATAAGAAATAAGCCCTTAATAAAAGAAGAAAAATAGACAATTAATTAAATTTATTGATAAAAAAAGAATAAGTAGCAAAGAAAAAAAGAAACGTTCATTGATAAGGAAGATAAACAGAAAGGGAATAGAGTTGACTGATAAAAGATGATAGGATAAATAGATAAGGATATATTTACATTGGCTGATATAAGAGGAGATATAAACACAAGGATAAACGTATTGCTAAAAGAAAATACGCAGAGAAGTGAAGAAAAATACATATTGGCAGTTGTTTAGAAAAGGTGGAAGACGCTGGGTAAATATTTGGCTCAACTCTTTAGTATTATGTAAAAGATGGTGCATAGAGGAATAATGAATAACTTTGTAGATATAACACACGATATATAACTTGATTTAATAATGTAAGGTTCGATTATATAGTTCTGTTTAGCCTCTGTCATCTTTATTATAGTTAAACATGGTAATTAAACACTCCTTGTAGTTAAGATTTTCTAAACGTTCACCCAAACAAAGAATTGTTCCTGAATATTAACTTAAACCAATCAAACTTAGCCTAACCTTAGTCTAACCTAACCTAATACACATACTAGGATCATACTCTATACAACATACTCGGAGCATACTCTATACAACATACAAGGATTTAATAGATATTTTCAGAATTTTCCCTTGAAAAAAAAAACTATTAGAATATTCTCAAAGAAAATATCGTCCATACACATTGTTTTATAGAGGAGACAACGCTTTAAGACACTTCATCTCACCACACTCAACTACGTCCATTATAAAACTAAAATATACTAAAATAACAACGAAAGTGATTCAAAGGTTAACAAACTCGTCTCGCCATTTCATAAAAAAAACTTAAAAAAATAAAAGCATCGATGTTCACGAGCGAGAAAAGACTAAATCATGCCCAAAATATCCCACGAAAAATCTATTACGGGCACTCTGAGGCTCCAAGTTCATATATTTTCACAGAGTATTGCCATTCACATAAAGCCTGCATCAAACTTACGGGGGATTTAGTAAGTGAAAATTGCTTAAACTTTATATCTCAGCACATTTCTCCTATAAATGTTTCTCACAACTTATGATCTATAGCAACACTTAACCGCCCACAACCCTAAGATAGAAGTTAGATATTTCTCTCTCTCTCTCTCTCTCTCTCTCTCTCTCTCTCTCTCTCTCTCTCTCTCTCTCTCTCTCTCTCTCTCTCTCTCTCTCTCAGATGATACATGAATGTGCATTTGTTTTTAGTTTTGAATTCTTAGTGATGCAGTGGCGGGACATTTTTCATGAGATATAAGAGTGTTCATCTGTATTCATGTGACGCCAAGACACCAGGAGCCATTTATTCTCGACCTGACTTCTCAAAGGCTCGTAAACTGAATTTCTGGATCACCTGAAGATTAACCACCTGAACGCTAAGTTGGGGGGGGGGGGGGGGAGATTAGGTTAGGTTCAGCGTAAGTTAGCTTGAGTAAGGTTAGGTTAGGTTAGGTGAGTGTTACGTTTATTAACCTTCACGTGAAATAGGTTAGGTGTCGAATCTTCAGGTGATCCGAATTTCTTTCAAACTGGAAATGTGGTAGAGCAATTAACCAGCTTAAGTTATCATCAATATGTTTATAATTAAAATCTGATCACGAAATGCACTACCATCCTACTGCCCGAGGTGTTTTGACGTCACTGTAGGCATATATGGTTGACCTGAAGCTAAGATGAATGACCTTTAAATAAATGTTTTTGATCAATGTACAAAAAAAAAAATGTTACGTAGATTTAAGAACAGCCATTTGCATGAGGTTAATATAGCGCAGGTGTATAGTGGTTAATATGCTCGCCTCTTGAGTTAAACAGTCTAACATATTGGTATAACACTAGTGGTACTAACATGTATTCTGCCATATTAACGTACTATTGGTTATATGAATGTACTTTCTTTAATATGAGCACACACCTTATCATATTCGGGTATTTTCAGTATTATGTAGCGTGACATATTAGTGTGACTTCCATGTTTGTTTCCTTCCTCCACTCTCCCTTCTTCCCCTTCCCACTCTCTCTCACTCTTTCTCTCACCTTCCCTCTTCATCCTCTACCACTCCCCTTCCATCTCTCCCCTCCTCATGACAATATGATAGCACTAGCAAGACACCCTACTTCCTCATACAGACACACACACACACACACACACACACACACACACACACACACACACACACACACACACACGTTTCTCTCACCTCTCCAAATCTTTCTCGCGATTCATTACATCTCTAAGTTTTTCCATATTTTGCTATTCCATTTTTCTCTTTCTGGTGACAAACGGGAGCAAGAAACCAAGAGGCGAAACTATTACTCAAAAATATGAAAGATCGTAATACTTTCTGGTGTACGCACATAAATTTTTGCATGAAAAATAGCGTTTCAATTTCTTTTGGGGAGGGGGAGGGGGGGGGCAGAAAGGGGAGGTAGTGGAGGAAAGTATTCGCTACGTACATCTTGGCGGTGAAGACGAAATTTAATGTCGCTCCGTCTTAGATGGTGGAAGTGATATTGATTCTGGCCAGGTCCTGGTTAAATGAAGGAGGTGGTGGTGGTGGGGGAACCATTCGAGTATCGCTGGTGATGAATACCGAGAAAGTAAATATATTGTATGAATAAAATACAATAAGTATTACTAGTTATTATTAGTGAAGAAAGATTATGAGTCATCTGAGTATCACTTATAATGAATATCGGAAAGAATATATCCTTAGTGTATTGGAATAAAAAAAAAACGATATCCCTGTCAAAATATATTGTAAGGGATGAAACAATGTATTAACTTCAGTTATGTCTCAGTTAAATAAATGGAAAGGGTGAATATTAATGGTGCAATGAGTCTCATGCAAGAGGTATTGCGTCGATGATGAGAAGAATACTAAAAATATTACTTGTGTTGAATATTGAAAGGAGTTTTATCTAGTTCCTCTTCTTAAACACTTATAAACTAAGGCTGTTAAATAGTCTCTCTCTCTCTCTCTCTCTCTCTCTCTCTCTCTCTCTCTCTCTCTCTCTCTCTCTCTCTCTCTCTCTCTCTCTCTAATGCTCTTTTTACTTTCTCATCTACCACGGTGTTTGTATTCCTCTCTTCTCTCGCTTTCTCTGTATGTTTTCTCTTTTCTTATCCTCCTCCTTTCTGTCTCTCTCTATTCTCACCGTCACTTCTTCATTTGCCTCTGTCTCTCTCCTTCTCTTTCTGTCTGTCTCTCTATTTTTCTGTCCCTATCTTTTTCTGTCCCCATTTCTCTTTTTCCCCATCTCTGTCTCTCTTTTTCTCTCTCTCTCTCTCTCTCTCTCTCTCTCTCTCTCTCTCTCTCTCTCTCTCTCTCTCTCTCTCTCTCTCTCTCTATTTTTCTGACTCCCTCTACTTCTAACTTCTCTCCCTCTCTATGTATGTTTGTATGTCTGTTCCTACTCTATCTTTCCCCTTTCTCTGTTTATATGTCATTTCTGTCTGTCTTTCTGTCTCTACTCCTATATTTTCTCTTCATTTCTCTGTCTGTCTCTGTCTCTCACTCTCGCTGGTTGATGATGATGAATGATTCAGATATGAAAATGACTTGTTGATGCTGCCTATAATCTAAAAGTTTGATTCTTAAAGTTGAAGGTCGATCACTGTGGTTTGGGGGAAGTTGACCCCAAATACCCAAGATAAACTAAACGTTATACGGGTTAAAGAATGGACATTTATATTGATCATTTATCACATCGGAGCATTTACACACATTGTATACCTGACGTAGGAGGATATTACACATTATTCACAGCAGAGGAGAAAACACATAAGTACATTTTCTTTTCTGGACCATAGGCCTGTCATTCTCATTGAAGAGTATGAACAATCTTTTGGGTGGAGCATACATACAT
>CAUDMG010000868.1:488658-511158 GCA_958450375.1 Homarus gammarus | reverse complement strand
TCTCGCTCGTAAGATTTTCAAGACTTGTCATGGAAATTAATTTTGTTAAGGAAGAAGCGAAGTAATTTTACCCCAGCCAAGTTCTTTATGGAGATACAGAGTGGATGAAGAGGGAGCAGGAGGAGGAGGAGGAGAAGGAGAAGGAGGAGAACGAGGAGGAGGAGAAGGAGAAGGAGGAGAACGAGAAGGAGGAGAAGGAGAAGGAGAAGGAGAAGGAAGTCACAATATTACGAAACTTTAAGAGAAGAAAGAGGAAAGAAGAGAGAGCAAATAAATAGTAAGATGTTGAAGACAAAGATGGTGATGAACACATTATATTATACACTAAAGAAACTCTCGTAAACTTGCATTAGAGACTTCATTTAAGAGTTTATGTCTCCTTGATTATAGAGTTGTTTTAGACAACTTAACCTAAACGAGAAAAGTTTACCACTCACGATGTTGCTGGTATAACCCAAACAAGAAGCAGTGTTGCCAGATAGTGAGACGGACACTAGTTGCACCTCTGATGAATAATTAGTGTCCACATAATATACAGTATAATATTACATATCATATAATATATGTAAATGGCATATACGTATAATATTGCCTTAATATTAGTGGAGGTATACGAATCTTATCCAGCGTAAGAGGCAATGAAAATTTAATTTCTTTTTGATCAATTTCATTTTCCTCTTGGGTTTTGAGGTTTAATAATTATCGAAATTAAATTTGTGAAAGTAATACCTTACTTGATATAAATAAATAAATAAATAAATAAATAAATAGATAAATAAATAAATAAATAAAGAAGTGTACATAATATCTTGTTGGTATATTGGTGAGTACTCCAACTAATATAGCACAACTGAATAGCAAAACAAAGTCTGGGTTTCCATTTCATAAGTAATTAAGTATCATCAAATTGTAAATATTAAATATTATTAATTTAGTAGCGGATATAGGTTATAAATTCATCAGCATCGATAGCACATGAAATGTTTACTCCGCTTATACTTAATATAATATTGTTATAAGGGACATGTTTGGTGCAGTATATCTCCTTTAATGTCTTCCTCTCCCTCTGATAATCATAAAAATGTCAACACCGGAGTAACAATATTTGTGTGGGGGAGAACAGCCACAAACTCATCATTAACATCACTCACTCGTGTTGAACCTGACGGAATATTATTTCTTACTACACCGTTTTGTATTATAGATCTGTCACACAACACCGACGTCCTTATTCCCTTTTGATAAGTAATATCTCAACCTTAGAAGGCCAACAAGATACGTGTGTGCAGCTTCAATATCTGGCAATATTGTGACGGCAACAAAAACATATTGCATAAACCTAATATAAGGTATATGGGTTCAATAAAGCTCCGGCACCATTCTGTCACCGTAAGAGCTGCCCTATGTTTTATAATGGAGCAGGAGGAGACATACTTTAGTGCTCTCCTTTATATGTTTCACTTCCAAGGATATAAAGGAAATGTTAATCTTCTACCTTCGTTTTCTTCTCCAGGTTGTCTTGTTGTCGATGACGTCGTATTTTTGGAGTCGTTGTCTTTTTCTTCTCGGCATCGTCGCTGTTTTCTTCTTCCTGGCATCGTCACTGTCGTCATCATCTTCTTTTCTTCTTGTAAATGTCATCTTGGAGTCATCGGGGAGCCAACACACTACACACTGTAAGAATCTTAAAACATTAATAACAAAAACTGTTTCACCCCCAATCCACATACCCCCCTGCCCTTCCATCTCCATACCCCTTCCTTGTCACCCCCACTTCACGCCACTTTCTTGTCCCTCGTCCACTTCATCCCCCTCAATCCACACCCTGCCCCATCCCCCACTCCACACACTTCCTCACCCCACCCCACTCCACACCCATCAATTAATTTAAACCCTATTGACTACCTCGCACTGTCTCTCTGATCTTACGAACGTCTATTACTCCCGTATCTCTTCCTCTATAAACATATCCATCTTCAGCCGCTAAATGACTCCCTGGGTTGATGGGTATCTGATGACTTTGTTGGCTATCATTGCCGTATTGCCGTACTTTTTGCCATTGTTAGTATACCCACACGGTTTAACTACATGTTTTGGTGTCTCTTTGTATATCATGAACCTGCATTGCCTTTATAAATACTAAATTTTATACCTTCATTGTCTGTACACAAACACACACTGAACCAATGTATATTTGTTTGACGATTTTACTGAATAAAACTGAAACATTGCCAAAAGAAAAGGCAATTAAACACCATACTCAGAGTTCATGCAGGTAATAATCTTCTTTCTTGTGTACTTAAAAACAGTTGTGTGTGTGTGTGTGTGTGTGTGTGTGCCTTTTTGTATGCGTGGTGCGTTGATCTCTCTCTTTCTCTCTCTTTTATCTCTCTTATCTCTCTCTTCTATCAATCTTCTCTTCATTGTCTATACTACCTCTCTCCTCTCTCGCTATATCCCTCTACGTCCCTCGATCTCTATCTCCCCCTCTCCCTTCTTTTGTCCCTGTCCTTCCCTCTTTCCATCACTCCCCCCCTCCTTCCATCCCATCATTCTTCCTTCCATTCCTCCCTCCCTCCTTCCATCCCCACTCCCACCTTCCACCAGTCCCTTTCTCCTCTCTCCCTCCCCCCTTCCCTCCCTCACCCCCTCCCTCCATTTCCCTCTCTCCCTCCCTCCCTCCCCCCACCGCGGCATTGGACCATGAATAAATTCGTGGCCACTTACCCTATTTCATTATATATACCCCGGGCAAAGTGACTCCATCCAGCAAAAAAACTCCGGGAGTTTAAAGACGGTGGGTTCCAATACCATGGCTTCTGTAATACACACACACACACACACACACACACACACACACACTTGTACTGTAAGAATCAACTTGTACCATCATGTTCCTCCACCGAGTCATCGCCTACTGCTGTTATCTGTAAACACTCACTTGAGAAGGACCAATAAGTCTCACGAGGAATGTTCAGGGTACAGACCTCCTCCTCCAACAAGAAGTACCACCTTGTTATCTCTGAATTGTTGTTGAGTTTGAGAATGTCCACAATTCACCTTTTCACACAGTAACTATATTCTACTTGCTCTCATTTAATACTCAATAGAAGATGAACTACTTGAGCTAAAAACATAAAACAAAACAAAGACAACAGGACAAACAAACACACACACACACACACACACACACACACACACACACACACACACACACACACACGCACACACAGTACACATACACACACACACACACACACACACACACACACACACACACACACACTGTACACACATACACACAGTACACACACACTCACACACACACACACACACACAGTACACATACACACACATACACACACACACACAGTACACACACACACACACACACACACACACACACACACACACACACACACACACACACACACACACACACACACACACACACACACACACACACACACACTGTTTACTCGAGCACTAAGCTCTCTATGTTATCAAGACACTCCTCAAGCCTCGGGTATAGAAGTATAGACTTTTAAAACACAGGTGATTCTCTCTCTCTCTCTCTCTCTTTCATTCTTTTATTCTGTGTTTTGCCTCTCTCTTTCTTTTACCAACTTAACATTCTCTTTTTCTCCCTTTTTACTACTACTTTCTCTCTCTCTCTCTCTTTCTCCCCCCTGGTCTCTCGTTAGCACAATGATATGAACTCAGTCGGCATATCAAGGTTTTATAAGGAGTAAGTGTGTGTCTTGTTTGCTCTGGTACAAAGTAATTTACACATCACAAGAAGCTCAATTTGTTCGCTAAAGGAGTTTTCCTCTTTGTCTCTGTTTACCTTCATCAAAGGAGATCAAGAGTTTATCTATCCATCTATTCATCAATCCATCTATCTATCTATTCTACCATTCATCCATCCATCTAGCCGTCTATCTATCTATCTATCTATCCATCTATCTATCTATCCATTTATCTATCTTTCCATCCATCTATCCATCTATCTATCCATCCATCTATCCATCCATCCATCCTATAGATATACTGTGGTAGTCTTTAGGGACGATATAATCAAATATGTTTGTAATACATGTTGGTACTGAGATCAAAGGAAGAAAACGCATTTTTTTTTTTTAATATTTCGTGTTTAGATGTTACAGCAGGTTGGTCGGAGAGAGAGAGAGAGAGAGAGAGAGAGAGAGAGAGAGAGAGAGAGAGAGAGAGAGAGAGAGAGAGAGAGAGAGAGAGAGATATTAAATACAATTTTCATGGGGGCTCGAACCGATGTTCTTGAGAGGACTGCACTAGGCTCGGAAACCTTAACGTCATTTATATTCATTGGGCGAAGCGAGGTCAACTCTCTCTCTCTCTCTCTCTCTCTCTCTCTCTCTCTCTCTCTCTCTCTCTCTCTCTCTCTCAAACCATTTCTTGATCTACTATTTATCTTTGTCAGTCTCTATACGTATGTTGCTCTTTCCCTCTCTCTACATCTATTAATCTAACTCTCTCTCAGCTTGTGTGTGTGTGTGTGTGTGTGTGTGTGTGTGTGTGTGTGTGTGTGTGTGTGTGTGTGTGTGTCCCGCTCTCTGTTTGTGTGTATTTCTCTTTTTTTTTATTTCCTATGTTACTGCTTTCCTCTTTCTCTCTCTCATACCTTGAGAGCGTATTTCAGTCTTTCTCATATCCTCTCTCACTTTCTCAAACTCCCACTCTCTTTCCTTCTCTTTTTCTCTCAGCCATTTATGTGTGTGTGTAAGTGTAAGTCTCTCTCTCTCTCTCTCTCTCTCTCTCTCTCTCTCTCTCTCTCTCTCTCTCTCTCTCTCTCTCTCTCTCTCTCTCTCTCTCTCTCTCTCTCTCTCTCTCTCTCTCTCTTGGCTCGTACCAGTTCAATAAGTCCAGCTAACACAATGGTGAGTCTAGTGGTGCTTCATTCACTGACCTTGTTAGCTACAGCTGTCTCTTGTTTCCTGTCTCTATGTCTGTCTCTTCCAGTGTGTGTGTGTGTGTGTGTGTGTGTGTGTGTGTGTGTGTGTGTGTGTGTGTGTGTGTGTGTGTGTGTGTGTGTGTGTTTCCTAAATGGTGTCAAAAGAACATATCAATTTAAAAGATGAATCACAGTGTAATTTTTGTTGCTATGCTGGACTTGATATAATTTTTGTCTCCATTTAATATTACCAGTTAAAATATGTTCCTCTTCCATATCTAGATACGAGGAAAAACCATACATCATAAAACATACTGTGAATTCGACGTGAAATTAACCTTATGATTTTTTAGAATATTGTATTTTAATTAAACTACCTTATATATATATATACACGACATAGAGATCGAAAAACAAACTACTATTGACCTTTTATCACCCAAGGACACTTCAATTTGCAATCTGAGTGTTGGCATGTCAATCAACCTTGCAATATTGGTCTAACTCGCATCCTTAAAAGATCAATTAAAGTTGCAGTTTAATAAATCGTATATCGAACTGGCCTCTATTGCATTGGGTCTGTTTTTGTCTTTATATACACGGTGACAGACAGCAGGTGTGATGAGAATGAGGAAATGGTGAGAGAGGGTGAAGGAAATGGTGACTAATGGTGAAGGAAATGGTGACTGAGGGTGAAGGAAATGGTGAGAGAGGGTGAAGGAAATAGTGACTGAGGGTGAAGGAAATGGTGACTGAGGGTGAAGGAAATGGTGACTGAGGGTGAAGGAAATGGTGACTGAGGGTGAAGGAAATGGTGACTGAGGGTGAAGGAAATGGTGACTGAGGGTGAAGGAAATGGTGAGAGAGGGTGAAGGAAATGGTGACTGAGGGTGAAGGAAATTGTGAGAGAGGGTGAAGGAAATAGTGACTGAGGTTGAAGGAAATGGTGAGAGAGGGTGAAGGAAATGGTGAGCGAGGGTGAAGGAAATGGTGACTGAGGGTGAAGGAAATGGTGAGAGAGGGTGAAGGAAATGGTGACTGAGGGTGAAGGAAATGGTGAGCGAGGGTGAAGGAAATGGTGACTGAGGGTGAAGGAAATGGTGAGAGAGGGTGAAGGAAATGGTGACTGAGGGTGAAGGAAATGGTGACTGAGGGTGAAGGAAATGGTGACTGAGGGTGAACGAAATGGTGACTGAGGGTGAAGGAAATGGTGACTGAGGGTGAAGGAAATGGTGACTGAGGGTGAAGGAAATGGTGACTGAGGGTGAAGGAAATGGTGACTGAGGGTGAAGGAAATGGTGACTGAGGGTGAAGGAAATGGTGACTGAGGGTGAAGGAAATGGTGAGAGAGGGTGAAGGAAATGGTGACTGAGGGTGAAGGAAATTGTGAGAGAGGGTGAAGGAAATAGTGACTGAGGTTGAAGGAAATGGTGAGAGAGGGTGAAGGAAATGGTGAGCGAGGGTGAAGGAAATGGTGACTGAGGGTGAAGGAAATGGTGAGAGAGGGTGAAGGAAATGGTGACTGAGGGTGAAGGAAATGGTGAGCGAGGGTGAAGGAAATGGTGACTGAGGGTGAAGGAAATGGTGAGAGAGGGTGAAGGAAATGGTGACTGAGGGTGAAGGAAATGGTGAGAGAGGGTGAAGGAAATGGTGACTGAGGGTGAAGGAAATGGTGAGCGAGGGTGAAGGAAATGGTGACTGAGGGTGAAGGAAATGGTGAGAGAGGGTGAAGGAAATGGTGAGCGAGGGTGAAGGAAATGGTGAGAGAGGGTGAAGGAAATAGTGACTGAGGGTGAAGGAAATGGTGAGAGAGGGTGAAGGAAATGGTGAGAGAGGGTGAAGGAAATGGTGAGAGAGGGTGAAGCAAATGGTGACTGAGGGTGAAGGAAATGGTGACTGAGGGTGAAGGAAATGGTGAGCGAGGGTGAAGGAAATGGTGAGCGAGGGTGAAGGAAATGGTGACTGAGGGTGAAGGAAATGGTGAGAGAGGGTGAAGGAAATAGTGACTGAGGTTGAAGAAAATGGTGAATGAGGGTGAAAGAAATGGTGACTGACTGACTGACTGACTGACTGACTGACTCAATCACTCACTAACCCAAACCCAGAATTTAACCCATATTACATAATATATGAAGATTCAGTTTAATATAAGTATTGTCAATATTTTCTCTACGTATACAGTATAAGATGACGCCACCTAACCATGTGTACTAATGAAGACAATTCGTTAGACACCTTCATTAACACCTGGTCATCTAATTAAGAAGGGCTAAACAGGTAAGAACTATGAAAATTTACTATATATTTTTATCTACTCAGAATATTTATTGTTTTGTTGAATCATTTAGTTAATTCATGTGGTTATTTAGATGTGATTTATTATGAAAAAGCAAATAAACTTCATCATTAAACCTATAATTGCATCAGCATCTTCAAATCTACATATATCTAACCTTACACTGTTATTTTTCACTCAATAAATAAACAAATGTCAATAAAGTACAATGGAATTACCAGAGGTTGAGGCAGAGTGAGAGAGCCTCGTGGATCACATGCAGAAATAACAGCTTGAACACAAATTGAATGAAAACTCCAAGCTAGCCTCTTTATTCTCCTCTTCCGGATTTATGGAGGAGGCAATAAGACGGTGTAGCTAAGGCGTGCGATGCTTGGAGAGCTGGAGGGAGGGGGGGGGTGAGAGTGAGGGAGAGGAGGGAAGAAGGTAAGAGAAGAGAGAGAGAAAGAGACAAAGGAAGGGGAGAGGGTAAGAGTGAAGGAGGGGAGAGAAGGTGAGGGAGGAGGTGGTGGAGGTGAAGGTCAGGGGATGTTGAGTGTGATGGAGAGGAGAGAAGAGGAGAGAGAGAGAGAGAGAGAGAGAGAGAGAGAGAGAGAGAGAGAGAGAGAGAGAGAGAGAGAGAGAGAGCATGCAACACAACAACGCGTGCGATGGAACACAGATTATATAGTATTCAATGCTCGCCTTAGTTTTCTTGAGGCGTTTCAACAAATGTGAAAAATAGAGACATACTTGAAGCATGTATCTAACGTACGTACCTGTGTGTGTGTGTGTGTGTGTGTGTGTGTGTGTGTGTAAAATACCTCACAACCAAATGTTCGTCATGTGCGTTAGTCCTCCTCCTCCTCCTAACAACTGTTTGCCAAATTCCCTTATCACCAAAAGACTCAATTAACATAACCCCTTACAACATTAATCTCAAAAAGCTAAAATTGTTATCACATTCACATAGTCTACACCTCCTCCCAAAACCTATAACTAATATAACCCCTGAAACCTATAATTGATACCTGACGTCTAAAATGTATGTAAAAAAATAAAAGCACAATACCGGATTACTCCCCCCCCCTCACCCTCCCCATCTCTTTGTGTTAAAGTCTTCCAAGAACTAATTAACCACACGCACCTGTTATTCACCTGGCTGGATTAAAGCTTCCAGGAATTGTTGGTATCGAGTATTTCACCTGATACAAAAACCGCTAGGGACAACAAGTATGTGTGAGGAGTTATGTGTAGTGGTCAATATCTCAATTGATTTACAGTGTTGATTTTTTTTTCAAGGATTCTTAGTTTCTATGTCTGACTGTCTTTCTCTCTCTTATCTTTACACGTTTTCTTTCTCTGTCACTTTCTTTCTTTTACTCTCTCTCTGTACAATCCATGATTTTTTTTCCATTTATGTACGTATCTCTCTTTTTCTCTCTTTCTCTCTTTTTATTAATCATTTTTATTTCTATACCTCAATCTAAATATGTGCTATCTATCTATCTATCTATCTTTTGCTATTCTTACTATTTCTCTAACTCATGTTTCTTACGTATCTCTCATTTCCTTTCTCTTTTTCATCTTATGCTCTCTGTCTGTTCCTCTCTTCTCCACATATTATATTCTCTCTCTCTCTCTCTCTCCTCAATGCATACATCACTATTTATACAGTACAGTACAATACAATATGGATTAGTTTTTAACCAGGTAGAGGAAAAGTAGATCAATAGTGTGTGTGAATTATACCCCTGGAGGACGATGAGGCACACCACATAAGACGATGTTTCAATCACCTCTGAAGGAAGAATATTTAACCCCTTTAAAAATCTCAAAGTCATTGATTTAACGTCTGAGAGTCAAGATAACTTCTTTGGCGACGATGAATTGACAAGGAAAGTCCCTGGTTACAATTGTGTCCAAATTTTAGTTTCCAAGTTCATTGGGGATTGGATACACCCTTTGACCAACCTGCGTGGCCAACAAACTGCGTAACCAGAGAGTTTCCCCTTGAGCTTCTCGTAGTCCTTGGAGGTGGTTTACATTGACAAAAATGGTATTAGTACTGTAGTAGTAGTAGTAGTAGTAGTAGTAGTCATATCAGCACCCTTATCATAGATGGTTCCATTGTTATTGTACTAAGTCAAGCATCACATTCTTAGGTCTGGTATTCTGTGTTTGGTCTTCGTCCCCAATTGAACCAGCACCAGTTGTTGCGTGTTGGTGACGAGTTAAGGGAGAATATTGGTGGGAATGTGTGATGTCCCCTGAGGGTGGGAGTATTCTATTGCATGTGAGTAAATATGTAAAGAAAATACAGAGAGATAGAGAGAGAGAGAGAGATAAATACTGATATATAAAGATAACAATTAGGGACAAATCAGCAGGATGGTGAGAGGACTTAGTCGCCTGGTCCTACAGGTTCAAAGATCAATCCTCCAAGCTCATCATGTAGTTCCTTTTTATCTGTAATACGTTATTTTCATGTACTTTTTTGTCTATTGGACCGTAAGGAGAAATTGTGGTATTATTGTTTTTTTGTGAAAACAATTACTAGTTGTAATATTAAGTATAGTAGTAAGAGAAAACTTTTATTATTAATAGTAGTAGTAGTAGCTGTAGTCGCTCGAATGTCAGTATGATATTGTAGTGTGAATTTTTTTTGACTCATACTTTGTGACACTTTACGGAGAGGCATCGTGTGTCTTGACCAATGTAAACTGACCTTTATTTCTGTCACTTAATACTTGGTTTTACTTAACTTACTTCGTTGCTACCAGACCGCAGGACAGTGTAGTGTTCTTTTGGTAGCTGGCAAGCAGACTAGCACTAGGAGTTCATGCTTTTCATTCATCAAGTTGAGGGTGGAAGGAAAGGTGAGACATTAGCCAGTATCCTTAAGTAGCTTATCTTAAACATTAAAAATACTGCAGTCAGTCACAATACAAACATAGTTGACCTTCCCCAAGCAATTAAGGTCACTGTACCACACAAAAATAACCGTTCAAGCATCATTTGATAATTGAACTTGAACCACCATCAAATGATGATTGATTCTTTGTTTGCAATGACTTAAACTCATCTGGCCTCAAAGAGTTAAGCATTTCACTCATTTTTATCGCATACTTCTCCAAGGTGTTAAAGATTTCAACGCTTTGGCTGAATAATGCGGAACTGTAAAATGCACCTGGTATATGTCAGTCATCGCAGAATATTGCAAATTCCTCCTTGATCAGTAGCTGGATTAAATTTGCAACGGGGTATTCACTGGAGCTGATTGCCTAGGTATTAAATTTCTGGTTTTTCGTGACAAGACGAATGGATTTCGGAGCCGAAGGGGAGATTTCAGATTAATTAAGTGGATTATTCCTCGAAGGATTAGTAGCCATGGGAGAGAGAGAGAGAGAGAGAGAGAGAGAGAGAGAGAGAGAGAGAGAGAGAGAGAGAGAGAGAGAGAGAGAGAGAGAGAGAGAATGTTTTATAATAATATGAATTAAGAAGATTTTTTCTTTGTCCCTCACAATTGTTCTTCCCATTAATTAACACAATCCTGAGAGATGAGCTCTGTTATAGTGTAAGGTTTGTCATAGAAAGTCTCTATGCCAACACTTCCGTAATGCCGTTGTATCGGTGTTTATTACGACAATATTACAGGTTATGTGGTAGCTACTCCTAATAGGCCCCAGTCTTAAAACACACACACGCACACACACACATACACACACACGCACACACACACAGTAAAGTATATTCATGGCGACATTAATTTTAGGCGTTAACTTAAACTAACATTAACTTTGCTCCTAACCTAACCTAACCTAACCTAACCTAACCTAACCTAACCTAACTATGAATAAGAGTACTAGGTTTCTGCAACTAAAGACAGATAGACGGAAATATTGAAAAATTTATTCTGAATCAAAGAAAAAGAAGCAAATATAATCTGTATTTGTAACATCAGCAACAAGGAAAACTAAAATAGGGAGAAAAACTGACAGATTTGTTCTAAACTGTTAAAATAAATTAGTTAGCATGTTTACCAGTACCCGTAAGATGTTCTGCCAAATAAAAGCAGAGGAATTTTCACAACGCAAAACAAAAATTAACAAAATCTTCACCTGTATCTGTCAAAAAAAACAACAACATTCAGACAAGGAAAAAACAAATCTACCACAGATTTTCAGTGGGAAACTATCAGCTTTTCTCAAAACGCAAAAAAGTTTTAACAATATCTTCAGCAGTACCTGTCATCAAAACAATCAGACAGACAGAGACAACTGACAGATTTGTTCTAAACCAAAGAACAAACTAACCAATATCTTCACTCTACCTGTCAGAAAAAAATAAGCGGGGAAAAATGTGAGAGGTGGTGTCGTGTACATTGGCTCGCTGCTCCTCTGAATAACATATAAGATCGGATCCTCTTGCGCGAGTCCGATCCACTCACCTGTGTCTCTCCATCATCCTAGACTACCTACAGAGAGAAAATGAAAGAACAATAAACTGAAGGTCATGTCTAATAAACAGTAAATTTTTATGCATTGTTGTGAAAATCTTCGTATACATTTTCTTTTTCATTTAGATATTGAGTGATTAATGTTGAGTAAGGTTGTATAATGTTCTTTTACCTTTCGACAATGAAAAGTTTAATCCATCGTCCTCAAAGGGTTAAATCATCGTCCACAAAGGGTTAAATTATCGTCCACAAAGGGTTAAATTATATCCTCAAAGGGTTAAATTATGTCCTCTATGCGTTATCGTCTTCACAGGGTTAAATCATCGTCCTCAAAGGGTTAAATCATCATCCTCAAAGGGTTAAATTATGTCCTCAAAGGGTTATCGTCTTCACAGGGTTAAATCATCGTCCTTAAAGGGTTAAATCATCATCCTCAAAGGTTAAATTATCTGTCCTCAAAGGGCTATAGTCTTCACAGGGTTAAATCATCATCCTCAAAGGGTTAAATCATCACCCTCAAAGGGTTAAACCATCGTCATTAAAGGGTAAACCATCGTCATCAAAGGGTTAAATCATCGTCATCAAAGGGTTACATAGTAGTTCTCAAAGGGTTAAATCATCATCCTCAAAGGGTTAAATCATCGTCATCAAAGGGTTAAACCATCATCATCAAAGGGATAAATCACCATCCGCAAAAGGTTAAATCATTGACCTCAAAGGGTTAAAACTCTGACTGTATATTAATTAAAAGATATAAACAAAATATGTAGGCTACGTCATTATGACTGCCATCCCTTCAAGCATTGACCTTGACCTGTCGACTTAATTTCTATACCTAGCCTGAATTACTAGACTGTTAAGGTAGATGTGGCCTTAAAGAACACTACTGTGACAGGTGTACACAGGTGGGGGGAATGATGGTGCTTATTACACCTGTGAGGCTATTATACACACACACACACACACACACACACACACACACACACACACACACACACACACACAGTCACGCACGGAAACAAGGAGATAAAACAAAAAATCGCAATAAAAACACAAAACAAGAAATTAAAAAAAATATGTAGAGTATTATAAAGTATTATAAAGAAAGCAAATAAAGATGAAATATATAGAAACAAAAAATGATGAATTAAAAATAAATTAAACCAAACAGAGCAAGGAATTAAACTTTGATAAATAAAAGATAACTAATTCAAAAAATAAGCAGAAAATATTTACAAGAGAAAAAAAAGAATAAACACAAATAAACGAAAATAAGATAAAACGGGAAAAAATCAAGTTAAATGAAAAAAAAATCGAATTCGTGTCCTCACCTACTATGAGCTCTTAGACCGCCCTCCAGCCTCTGCATGTTGACTAATTATTCATCTGTAACATTGCAGCAGGAACCAGACACTCACACCGACACCGCTAGCAAATGGAGTCCCTGGTACATGCTATCACGCCGAAGGAAATATTCAGGGTAGGAGAGTTAAGACTTTGATACAGTGAGGGATGGTGAGGGAGTGTGGTGAGGTGGTGAGAGTGAGTATGGTGAGGTGGTGAGGGAGTGTGTTAATATTTGACGGAGCAACATGACAGCTGATACTTTTTAAATATCAACACAATCAAATCTCCCAAAAGCAATAAATATCTAATGACCAATGAATTTACGAAGAGGAGCGAGCGAGAGTTTTAAAGTGGCCCTCAAAATATAAAACGCCGAAGCTACACAATTTATATAATATATGTGAAATATATAGGCAGCTTAATGTTATATATATATATATATATATATATATATATATATATATATATATATATTATATATATATATATATATATATATATATATATATGTATTTTTTTTAATATAAAATCACACGGGAAAAGGGAAACAACGGAGCACCTTAGCTTTCGTCTTTATTCAAGACATCTTCAGAAGATGTCTTGAATAAAGACGAAAGCTAAGGTGCTCCGTTGTTTCCCTTTTCCCGTGTGATTTTATCAAGATTTATCTTATCCACGTTTTCATTGTGGATCTACATGAAATATATACATATATATATATATATATATATATATATATATATATATATATATATATATATATATATATATATATATATATATATATTATATGTGTTTTTTTATAACCTTTAGACCATAAAATTACTTTTGGCAATGAGTCAATAGTCAGGAAATATTTTATACGAAGAGAATAAAAAATGAATAAATCTAACTCACTAACATAATTTTACTCTTTTCTGAAACCACTGTAACTTTGGCTTTCATTATGTATAGTGATTTATAGAGATGAATAAATAAATAATACTTAAAACTCATCATGTATAAAGTCTCTTTGTCACCTTGAATGATATAAATTTTCCCCACATTAGAAAATAATATTAATTATATGTTTATTATGATACAGGTGACCGACACTTGGTAACTAATTAATGAGTTTCTTAAACATGTGTGTTGTATATAATAACACCAATAAAGTAAACAATGTAAGCAGAAGTAATAATATCGATAATTAAATGATAAAAACAAAAATAACGCTAACAAAATAACTAACATGATAACAACGTAAAGAAATGAAACAGTAAAAATAATAACAATAACACGAAGCAAATAGTGCAAACAAAATTAACGCGGAAAAAACACATACACAAAGATAACAACAAGGAAGAGAGATACAAAAAAGAAAAGTCAGTCTTAACAACTACAGAGGAAAACTTCATAGAATCCGCCTTGATGACAAAAACTGGATTAAACGAGAAAAAAAAAAAAGATTTCTGCTGAGTGAATCAACAACATAAAATATGTAAATTCTTAATTAGACTTGAATACATAATTATCATATTTATATAAGTATACGACTCGTATTATATTTATGCTGTTACACATGAAATTCTGTCAAAAAACCTGATTTAGGATTTTCTGCTTGTGTGTCATAAAGTTAAATCTACATTCTCGTTTAACAAGATAGAGAGAAAGAGAGAGAAAGAGAGAGAGAGAGAGAGGGGGAGGGGGCAAATTTATCCTACAGCGCCTTCTACAGTTCATTACGTATCCAAGGGGCCGTGGAACGATACTAAGGAGGGGAGATTTGGTCTTCAAAGGCCTTCACAAAACGACAGCTACCCGGGGAGACTACGTGGTGTGGGGTAGGTAATGTGTGGCAGCCATCTCTAGTCACCACCTCTGGTTTAGAATACTTGTGTGTGTGTGTGTGTGTGTGTGTGTGTGTGTGTTCTAAATCTTTGCTAAAATTGTTAATTATGCTCATGATCTTTGAACTCACTTAAAAAAAGCATATCTACTAATTAATGATCTATGAACTATTCCATTTGTTTCTCTATCATAATGTGTTTTCAGACAGTTTATCCTAAGTCACACAACAATAAGAAACGCCTTACATGCTTACTAACCCAACCACCACAAAAAATAAGGAAAAAATAAACAGCTTGTCGTATGCAAAGACTTACTCGATTTTACACAATTTTTTCCCTCTTCGATAACCAGGTGTCAAGATGTCGCTTCCAGACACCATTATTTTTTTCCCTTTAATCCGGGATGATGGGGAACTAATAATATCGTCCGCTTTAAACAACCAAGCTGTGTCATCTTTATCTTGGCGCATAATTAAAAAAAAAAAATTACTGAAAACTCATAAGAAAATTAATATAAGGAATACATTCTTTATTTTATTTTCAACGTAGAAATAAAATATATTGAAAAACATATTGAAAACGAACGACAAATTGACCATAATGACAACTTAAAATAAATACATTTCATATTTATTTATTTTATCTGTAAATTAGTTGTAGAAAAAATGAAGAAAAAATTAGATTATAGATTCATATCCACCTTTATATATCTCACAATTAATTTTTTATACATTTGGTCATAGAATACAAATATTCTCCATACGAAATAAACACAACATTTCAATCGAAGCTTTAAGCAGTTAGTTTATATATATATATATATTTGTTTATTTTACTTCTATGTTAATTTAAAGGTTATTTGATAAAATTCTAATAATCGAATTGGCCAATAGCTCCTTAAGAAAACTCACGTGTGGGAAGGAAGAACCCAACACGAGAGCAAGCGGCTGTCAGTACGGTACGTCTTATTTTCTCCAGCGACCCGAAGGTAGAAAAAGTACCATTCGCCCGCCAGCGCCACACACGTAAGGACCTGTTGGCAGGGAGAATATTAGAAAAAAAACTCTCCCTTGGAATATAATTATCAGTAAAACAGCCAGGAAAAGCCGCGTAGAACAGAATACGTACCCTGAAATGTAACTTTAAAATATGCATCGTTTTTTTCTGCCAAGGAGACGTGAAGCAGCTAAAAGAATTCCATGAAAAAATCCCCCAACATTTCTGAGTGTGCTGCGTTAATGACGGAGTTGTTGTATGTCTTCTGGCCACATGTCCTCCACTTTTATTCAGTGTTTGTTATGTAAGTCGTCTATGTCTTTTCCCGTTCTTACTTTTACCTTCAATCTTTATGACTTGGTTGTCTCTCTAACCTTCACTGTCCTGCTTATCATTATTTTCAAGGACTGTGACGCGGACTTCAGATATAACAGTGTAATTAAACCTTAAAAAAAATGTTACCTAGTAGTTCGTCAGGAGGGAATAACTTGAGGATTTGTTATTTTCTGCCAGTCTTGTAAGTCTTCTCAGGAAACTAACGATGCTAGCTAGGTGCGTTTCATTAACAGCTGTGCTAAGTTAAACCCTCAAAACAACAAGTATATGACGCTATGGACAATAAAACAACAAACTAAACAGCGCTTAATACACCAAAACAACAGCTAAACAACGCTGAACAACAACAAAAACAATAATAATAATAATAAGCTGTAAAGAATAGGATTTTAAACATAATCGCCTTACAAGTAGCCACACCCACACTAGCAAACAAATAGAAACTTTGATCCCTTTATTACAGAAGAGAAAACACCGAAGAAACAGAGCAAATTTATGTGCTGAGGGGAATAAATGTTATGAAATCAAACTATAAAAAAACAGCTATTTAAAATGAAAGGATGATGGTTTACCCTTTAAGGATGATGGTTTACCCTTTAAGGATGATGGTTTACCTTTAAGGATGATGGTTTACCTTTAAGGATGATGGTTTACCCTTTAAGGATGATGGTTTACCCTTTAAGGATGATGGATTACCTTTAAGGATGATGGTTTACCCTTTAAGGATGATGGTTTACCTTTAAGGATGATGGTTTACCCTTTAAGGATGATGGTTTACCCTTAAGGATGATGGTTTACCTTTAAGGATGATGGTTTACCCTTTAAGGATGATGGTTTACCCTTAAGGATGATGGTTTACCTTTTAAGGATGATGATTACCTTTTATTAATGATATTTTGCCTTTTACGGACTATAATTTACCCTGCAGTAAGTTAGTTTAAACAATATAACCTCGTGGATTAAACAAAAGAAAAACGAAGAAAAATAAAACAAGGATGTCTAAGAATTTGCCATTAACTATATTTAGTCCCAATCGAAGAAAAAAAAGTTACTCGAAAAAAAAAACATAAAAAACATTATTAGTAAAGTCAGTGAGGACGAACAATGAACTAATTAACACAGCCACCCCGAAAAAAAAAAAACACTCAGAAAATCATTTAATCTTCGACATCTTGGAAGAATGTTTCTGAAATGTTCACAGAAATGAGTGAAATTAAGATAAAAAAATCACAGGTTGCGTAGATATTAGCGGCGTTCTTAGACGAAAACTCTGAAAATTACACGAAAATGAACGAAAACAGAAAAATAACTCACTTAGTGTAGATGCAAGCGGTGTTTGTATATTCAAGCACCCATGAAGAGGCACAATGGATACTCGACCAGGTCCTCACAACACCCAACATTACTGCGTCTTCACACGTGAGGAAATCTGTAATAGGATTTAAGTGGGGGAAATACCCAGCGGGAACGAGAGCCTTGAATTATTACTTATATTTTCTAGTGAACATTGTAAGTGTAAGTGTGTGTGCGTGTGTGTCTGGGTGTGTCTGGTGTGTGTGTGTGTGTGTGTGTGTGTGTGTGTGTGTGTGTGAGTATAGTGTGTGTGTGTGTGAGTATAGTGTGTGTGTATGTGTGAGGTTAGGTTGGGTTAGGTTAGGTTAGTTTAATTTAGTTTAGGTTAGTTTAGGTTAGTTATAGTTAAGTTAGGTTAGGTTAGGTTAGTTACGTGACTGGATCTTTATTTACTAGACACGTAACCAACTTGTCAACATTGTAACCAGATGACAAAACCTGGACAAAGTTTCTTACGTTTTCTCATGAGCTGTGCATGGTGTGTGGTGTAGAGTGGAGGGTCACGTGACTAGGGAGTGTACGCTGAGAAAATCCTCTATACCGAATTTGTATTAGGGAAAGTGAGGGAGAATGGGGTGGGGGAATGGGGAAATAGGAGAGAGAAAGAGGAGACGAGAGGGAAACAGATCAGAGGAGTCAGAATTAAGGAAGAGAAGAAGGGTGAAGAGGGGTAAGGAATGTTCAGGAGTGAGAAGGAATGAATAGGGATAAGGAATAGTGGAAAAGAGAAAGGTAACATGAAGGAGTAAGGAAGAATGAGAAACTAGAAGGAAATCTTGTACATGTAAGGAAGAGTGAAGAGGAATGACGAAGAATAAGGAGAAAGAGGAAGAAGTATTAAAAAGTTCGTGAAATAAAGATTAAGAATGAACAAGAGTGAGAGGAATAGCAATTAGGATTCAGGTGTGAGGGAGAATGAGAAGGCTCGTCTAAGAGTGAGGGGAATAAAGGGGGGAATAAGGACAGAAAGAAGGAATAAGAAATGAGGGTTGAGGAGTGAGGGATGGGGGGGGGGGGGTGCGGGCTTCGAGGGGTTGGCTTTACAAGATATATTATTAAGGGTTAAGCTTCCTGTTGACGGCTGCCTCAAAGTCTAGGAGAGACGCTCATGTCCGCAGCAGTGCTTTTACATTCATGTACATTTATAGTCACAAACAGGCACATTTATACACGGGTTTATGTAAAATTATGTGTGTGTGTGTGTGTGTGTGTGTGTGTGTGTGTGTGTGTGTGTGTGTGTGTGTGTGTTGCTGTCATCGCTAGTTTCATTAACCTCGATTTATTTTTCCCCAGATGAAATCGGTCTACAGTTAAGGTCAAGGTCAATGGAAAATTGAACAAAAAAGTTATGTGTCATCTCGTTTGTGTTCACAATTATATACTGACCATTACTTTGGCTTGTTCACAGCCAGTCACCGTTGAATTTTTAAGTTATGACAACATAGAAAAAATAATAGCCTATATATATGTATATATATATATATATATATATATATATATATATATATATATATATATATATATATATATATATATACATATATATACATATATATATATATATATATATATATATATATATATATATATATATATATATATATATATATATATATATATATATATATACACACAACGTTCAGTCCCTCAAATAAATAACCCTCCTTTCAAACTCCGCGGCAAAGTCAGCGGAAATGTGCTGAAGTTGGTGGAAGGCTGGAAAACATCACAACACTCAGTTGACAGACGAGTAGTGGAACCCGCCACAGTCCATTAACATTGCCGCGAGTTATTCATGTGCACGCCGGGGCTCTACCTCGACCAGACCTTCCTGTCAAGGCCTGTAAATCAACGAGAGAGATTCTTAGTGCGTACTGGAAGAAGGTGTGAAGGCGAACGTTCTACAGTATATGAGTGAGGTGTGAAGGCGAACGTTCTATATTAGTAAGTTAACTGTGGCGGCAAACGGTAGATATAAGTGAGTAAGGTGTGAAGGTGAACGTTCTATATGAGAAAGTAAGGTATGGAGGCGAATGTTCTATATCAGTAAGGTGTGGAGGTTAACGTTCTATATGAGTAAGTAAGGTGTGGAAACGAACATTCTATATCTCAGAAGGAGATTCTTAAGAGGTACTAGAAAACGTGGTGGAAGCGTTCTGTAATCAACCCGGGAGGATATAAGAATACATTGAACGTGTGCAGGAAAGCATTCGACATTACATAGGTTGGTGGTTTTAATAGGTGGAATCGTTCAGTAATAGGCGTGAGAGGTTTCGGTTTCTTACTTGTGTATTTCCAACCCAAAACGTGTTAATAGTTTGGTGTTGGTTTGCCACCGGTGAGAGAACTTTTGTTAGGAAGGAGTGAAGGGATGGTTGATGTGTGTTGAGCGTAAGAGTGAGAAAGAGAAAGAGAGAAAGAGAAAAGCGTGAAGATAAGTTAGAGAGCATAGGAGAAAGAAAGAAGAAAATTAGTGAGATAGAATAAAAGAGACGAAGGTAAACAAAAGGAGACAAAACATAAAAATATAAAGAAAGAAGGAAGGAAGGAAATGAGAAATAAGATGCGAAGCAAAGAGAGAAAGAAGTACTTAAAAGAGAGAAATATATAAAATAAAATGAGACGCAAAAAAAGAAAAGTAGAGCTAAAAAGGAAAAGAGAGTGGGAAGAAAGATATTTTTAAACAAAAGAGAAAGGAAAGAATGAGAGGGAAAAATAAAAGAAAGAAAACCAGAGAAAGGAGCGAGAAAAAGAAAGAAGGAGAGAGAGAGAGGGTGAGAGAGATGAATGATTTTACATTACTCAAAGCATAGTAAAGACTTAGTGCCGGAAGTCCTAAGGTGTTTGATCTTACAAATAACTTCACTCAAACAAAAACAAAGACGAATATTTCAAATTCAGGGATGGCTTAGAGAAAAAAAAAAACATGATTTCTGATTCTCAAAGGAGTTCCTTGGAATTTCTCCTTTGTGTATGTTTCATAAGAGGTGGAAACACACACACACGCACACACACACACGCACACACACACACACACACACGCACGCACGCACGCACACACACACACACACACACACACACACACACCACCGGAAAAGCAAGACCTATAGGTGCTGCTTTGGCAGCTGCGAGGGCTGGATTATTGACCCCCTCCCCAGCTCCCTCCCCCTAACCTTTCCTCTCCACCAGGAGTGGGATCAGCGTTGATCAGTGATGAACAGTGTTTAAAACCAGTAAAATACACTAAAGAGTAATAACTGAGAGTCGTGGCCAGGTTAGCCTTCACACCCACCAGTAAGCTCCCGGGATACCCAGAGATAACCGCCCATGGAAACCAACCACTCATACTGACCAGACTACGAGGCGCCAATCAGTTCACGCTGGGAACCGACGGTCGGGGCTTGGTGCTTAACTGTGTGGTACCACAACACCACATATAAGTGAGCGAGGTACTGTGACACCACACCACACGGTCACTAGGACGCCACATAATAATCGAGCTGCTACGACATCATGTGTGGTGCCAAATGACCTGTGAACGAGTTACTGCACCACGTAAATTTGTTGTTCAACATATCAGTGCACGTGACCTACGTGACCTCACACAGAAAGGCAAGAGACCAGTCCCTGCCATCCACTGTAAACAATAATTTGTATGTTCACTTTATGTTCATTTTCCTTTTTTCAAATGAAAGCTTTTGTTAAACGACCTACTACCCCACGTAACTGTTTGTATTAAGTCATTTCTTGCCATAGTATATTTTAAAAGTTTTGGCTACTGTAAACCTATAATTATAATGCTCATTATTACCACACACACACACATTCATACACACACACACACACACACACACAGAGGAAGTGGTAACCCACTTAAAACAAGCATTTGGAGTGTGAGGACATTATATAAAGGTAGCAAGAAGGAAAATGTTTATAGAAGAATGAAATGGTTCTGGTGAAACACTTTGGGTAGTGTGAATTTATAGCTGAACAGGAGTGAATCTCATGAGAGTTTATTTATATATACAGGAGGTATAACAGCAGGAGAGAATTGTACGTACTCTGATGATGCAGAAAACGAGAAGTTCAGTTGTGAAGAGTCCTGGGAGGGTCAATGAATGTTTAATTATATACATGACAATTTTAATACAAAGTTTGAGTGAAGGAAAGAAGTACCAGAAGTAAGATCAGATTAGTTAGATAATGTAAATAATAGAGTAGAAAAACGGTCAGGCATAAAATACCTTTAATTTTATTGTATGAAATATTAGAAAACTTAGTAAACAAAAGCAAGGTTTAGGCAGGAGTAGACCGTGGGAGAGAAAATGTCCCAATAACGGGTGCAGTGAGGCTGAAACGTGAGAAAACAAAAACTAAAAAGTTGGGTACAAATAATGGGAACAAAAGGGACTGAAAATAGAGACAGGGAGATAATATATAATTTAAACCCGAAACACTGTTGTGTATTGTTGGAAGAAGGATTTAAATACCAGGAAATGTAACAACAATGAAATGAATTCATAATAATAATACAAGAGAATAGAACAAAAAAACAAGATTAAGAAAAAAATCAGACAAAGACTGATAGAATTACATGTGTTACCTTAATGAAAATGGAAAGGAGACGGCTGGAGGATGTGAGGGTTTTAAATAATGTCACAAAGAAATTATTAGAATGCAAATTGGCTAAATTTATCTCCTAAAAAGCGAAATAACTACAGGAAAGTGTAAAGAAGTGCAAAATAAATGAACCAAAGAAGGAAACATAAGTGTGTGTGAAGAGGAATTATAAAAACAGGAAAGATTAAAATACATTTTGAGGAAAAAAGTAAATAAATGTTGGCAGATTTTGTAGTGAAAGTGTACAGTGACAATATAATAGAGTGAAGGAAATAAACGATAAAATATATATTACAGACAAACAGTATATCACCAAAAGCAGAATTTGATCATCTGTGAACATTATGAAAATTAT
>CAUDMG010000868.1:406158-481158 GCA_958450375.1 Homarus gammarus | reverse complement strand
ACAACCAAATAATCTCCTTTTCTCTGTATATATCAAGTATTTGCCTTGAAGTTTTTAGTGATCTTAGTAGTTTTTCATTTGTGTTCCTGTCAGTGTAGCTTATTTTAAGCATTTACCTATGACACGACATTTCAAAGGCTTCCATCCTTTTTCTGGTGTCTGCTAAAAGTGTCCACACACCTGATTCATACAATAATCCTTGCCATATAAATCCTTCAGCAGTCCTTCTTTTCTCAAATTGAAATAAACATCCCTTTTTCATTAGGTATTTTAGATCATCTACCATAGCAGCTGTTACTTCCCAAATACACAAAATTTTCCACTTCTTTAAGTTTCCTATAGCCTACCTGAATATATATTTTCGGATTTATTTCCAATTTGAAAACAACCATTACTTTAGTCTACAGCATTAACTCTTAAACCATATTTTTCACCTTTTTCCACTAAACTATCAACGAGTTTTTGTAATGCCTCTTCACTATCTGTGGTAAGAGCAGTATCATCTGCATAGTGTTTATTTGATATTACTTTACCAATAACTTTTAGTTCGTCCTTATCACTTGTAACTTCTCTCATTAAGAATTCTGAATATATATTATATAATGTTGGAGACAGAACACAGCCTTGTCTTACTCCCTGTCTAACTGTGAACCAATTAGTAGGTTCATTATTTACTAACACTACAACCTCCTGTTGCCAGTAAAAATTATTTACAATTCTAATATCTCCTTCATTCATGCCTCTTTTTCCAAGGTCTGAAGCCTTTTCACTCAAAATTCTCTAACCAAATATAGCTTCTCTAGTTCCTGTTTCCTTTCTAAATCATTTTATTCTTCAGATAACTCACTGCTTATGTTATATTTATTCTAGTCGAATTTATGTTGATTAAAACTTTGCAGGGACGACCTATTAAAGTAATTGTTCTAAACTGGGTGCACTGCAAGGCTACTGGCTTTATAGGTAACAATACAAATAATATATATTTTTTAAATCACTGATATCTCCTTTGAAGGAAAATATATAGAATTACATATTTTAGTCAAACATTTTATCCCATTCTTGTCCATTTGTTTTATAAATTCTGCTGGAAGCTGATCAACCCCACAGGCTTTATCATTTTTCATTTTGCTCACAGCCTCAACTTACAGATTGGTAGTTTTATCTTTATTTCCTTTTCGTTTCTTCCCTCGACACTATTGTTACCATTGTGTAGCTCCTGTACACACGGCCCTTCTCTCCTTTACTTCTTAAGAGGTGAGTGTTGATTATGTATTAATGTTAACTACATACTTGCCTTAAGGGTGTATTAACCAGGGTGAGGCAGCTGTTTTACTATATCGCCTTTAATTATCACCAATATAGTTGTGTTGCGGCAAACACCAATATTAAATTTCCAGCGTTTTCAGTTGACTAGTTTTCTGGGCAATTTTTTTGTTTTTTAATATCAGTATTTTTCCTTATGGGATACAACAGCAATACTCTTTCACCAGTGTTCAGTCCATTGGCTCTACTAGAATTTAACAAAAGTATAACTTATTTTGAAATATTTTCTTTGCCATATTATATTTTTTCTTTTTATCTCTACCTTATTCATTAAATTTGGTTGACACCGAAAAAAAAGGGTCAAAGGGCTTTTAGAACTTAGATATGTTAGCTCCTTTGTTGTATATAAACAAGACTATTCCAATTTTCCTTCCTGGGCACTTAATGACTGTGAAGGGAGGATTAAACACCTTTATATTAATTTTCTTTGATGGGGAGGATGAGGTGAAGTGTTCTAATGCTGTGGTGAGGATTATGACTAGGAGTAGGGGGTGGGGGAGGAAGGGGAGGGGAGGGGTGGGGGGGGAGAGGGGAGGGGAGGGGTGGGGGGAGAGGGGAGGGGAGGGGTGGGGGGAGAGGGGAGGGGAGGGGTGGGGGGGGAGGGGAGGGGTGGGGGAGGAAGGGGAGGGGAGGGGTGGGGGGGGAGAGGGGAGGGGAGGGGTGGGGAGGAGAGGGGAGGGGTGGGGAGGAGAGAAGAGGAGGGGAGGAATGGTGAAGGGTGGGGAGTGAAGGGAAGAAGAATATGGGAAGGGGGAGATATGGAAAAGGAGATAGGAGAGTGATGTAAGAGGGAGAGGAGGGTGAGGAATAGTTTCTCCCTCCCTCCCTACATCATTCCTTCCCTACCTCCCTGCCTCCATCTTTTCCTGTTTCCCTCACTCCCTCCTTCCTTCTCTCCTTGCACTATACAGTGTATCACCCTTCATAGTCATATAACGACCTCGTATAATAATACTTTTACAATCACACACAAAGTCCTCCATATATCCCGAACCTTCATCTATTTTTACCCTCCAAAACTATTACCAAAACCAATTACAACTTCTCGCATCATCAGTAATGAATTAATTTAAAATCAATTTTTTTTTATCGATGGCGACAAAAGAAGCCATGAATATATATATATATATATATATATATATATATATATATATATATATATATATATATATATATATATATATATATATATATATATATATATATATATATATATATATATATATATATATATATATGGTCTTGGTCACAACGTGAGCTGCAGGATGTGACCACTGAGTTACCTGTTGGTGAACATCTTGAAGTAAGTCTGTTGTTTACCACCAAGTGGGTCAGTGGTCACACTCCAGCTCTTCTCACTGTGGTCCAGAGTGTTAATGAAGCATTAACAAGCAACTGACTTGTTGGCCAAATAGAGATAAGTTTAAATTTTTTGCTACAACCTAATGGAAATAAATTTGCATATGGCACAATTGGCTATGTTTTATATAAGACGCCGTTTACCTTCATAAAATAGCAGAATTATTCCTAATTACATTAGGTGATCTTAAGTCAAATTGGATTAGTTTAGGTTAGCTTAAGTTGGGTTAGATTTTCTATGACAATATTTCTTTGCATATATTATGACGATCTACAATTCTACACGTTCGGTTATGGAGAGTCAGAAGTTAAAAAAAGGAATAGCTTTGTAGAAACTATCGCTATTAGCCAATTATCACTATTTTACGTAACATTTACTGTATTACACACATGTATACAGTCAATATACAGTTCTCAGTCTAATCTCCTGCTATCTCCTGTATTCCATAATGATGACGTCACCTTTATTCTCTCCAACAACACTGACACTCCTTGTTGATGACACTGACGTACACTGAAGCTTATCCCTCTGATGTACACACACACACACACACACACACACACACACACACACACACATGTATATATATGGAGAACAATTAGAGAATGGATATCTCTTTATCTCTCAGTCACCACATTCCTTCTCTCAATTTTCTCTCCTTATATCTCTTTCTCCCTGACCACCCCCCCCCCCAACCCTTTCCCTTTCCTTATTTTACTCTCTCTCTCTCTCTCTCTCTCTCTCTCTCTCTCTCTCTCTCTCTCTCTCCCTGTTTTTCTTTCTTTCTTTCTTCTTAACTCCTCCTCGTATTCTCTCTCGCTCTTTCTCTTTAACTATTTCTCTCTCTGTCTTCTCTTACAGTCTTTTTATCTCGGTGTCTGTCTCTTTCTCTGTCTGTCTGTCTGTCTGTCTGTCTCCTTGTCTGTCTGTTTGTCTGTTTGTATGTTTGTCTGGCTGTCTGGCTGTCTGTCTGTCTGTCTCTCTGCCTCTTTCTCTGTCTGTCTGTTTGTCTATCTGTCTGTCTGTCTGCCTCTTTATCTGTCTGTCTCTTTGTCTGTCTGTCTGTCTGTCTGTCTCTTTGTCTGTCTGTCTGTCTGTCTGTCAATCTCTCTATCTCTGTCTCTGGTCACTCCCCTCCTCTCTCCCTCACTTCACGAGGATCCCAACGTTTTGCATATATATACATTGGACAACACAACATGACTGAGCACTGAGGATGTTACTTTCATTATTTACACATTATCACCAGTACAGTAAACCAACATCCTGATATAGCGTGAATGTGAGGTGTCGTGTATTGGGAATAGGTTGTATGTAGAGAGAGAGAGAGAGAGAGAGAGAGAGAGAGAGAGAGAGAGAGAGAGAGAGAGAGAGAGAGAGGGAGAGAGAGAGACACTGAAAAAAATACACACACACACACACACACACACAACACACACACACACACACACACACACACACACACAAGGGAAACTTGAGAGAAAGGAGTAGAAAGGTGAACAAAAACAACTTTCTTTTCTTCATATAAAACTCACCAAGAAAGTTCAGTGAGGCGAGAATTTCCATTTAGTATTTTTGTGAGAATTCAGCAAATCTGTCCAACCATTCTCTCTCTCTCTCTCTCTCTCTCTCTCTCTCTCTCTCTCTCTCTCTCTCTCTCCCTCTCCCTGTCAGTATGTCTGTCTCTGCCGTTGTCTGTCACTATTAGTTTCCTCCTTCCAACACCTTCTAATTCTCTTCCCATACGTGTCTGTATCCTTTTGCTTCTTTTATATCTGTTTATCTTCTTTGCTGTTTCATTCTGTTCTAAAGTGTATATGTGTGTGTGTGTGTGTGTGTGTGTGTGTGTGTGTGTGTGTGTGTGTGTGTGTGTCCCTGTCTCATTTCTCCCCTTCTCCCCTCCCTTCTCCCCTAATCGCTCCCTCCTTCTCTCCCTTCCTCTACCTACCTTCCTTACACCAAAGAATAATAATACCTCATGTCTTCCATTTATCAGTACCCTTTTCCTCCAATTTTCCCTATCACTTTCTGTATCTCATTCACTCCCTTCCATCCCTCCATCCATCCTTACCCCCGTGCCTCCCTCACCGCCATCCCTTCCTCCCCCCTTCCATCCTCCCCCCTTCCATCCCCCTCTTCTTTCATAGTAAACAATAATAATCGTATCTCATTTTTCTATCTTCCTTTCCTTACTGCCCTCTCCTTTCCTCACTACTATCTCTTCCATTCTCTCTTTCTCATTCACTCCCTCCTTTCCCTCCCTCCCTTCGTCCCAGCAGACAATAATACCTCATTGCTAGAGCTTCGTCCCAGTGAATAGAGGTGAAGTAATGGTGAGAATTCTTTAGCAAACTTCGACATTCAATCATTTTATTTTGGGACAGGGATAAAGATTTTCTGCCCAGAGTAAAAAAAATTCCAACAAAACATTCTGATCAGCGAGGAAGAAAAGGGGGGGGGGTACTGTTTTCTCTCTCTCTCTCTCTCTCTCTCTCTCTCTCTCTCTCTCTCTCTCTCTCTGTTTGCTGGGATGTTGTGTATAGGAAAAACGAAACCACAAATTGAATGCCGGAAAACTAGGGGGGAAAAAAAGATGTATTGGCAACCGATGGCCACCTCTCTCGACCTTTTCCTATATATATATTTTCTCACTAAGAGAGAGAGAGAGAGAGAGAGAGAGAGAGAGAGAGAGAGAGAGAGAGAGAGAGAGAGAGATGAATTATATATAACCACACATGCACACTCTCTCTCACACACACACACACACACACACACACAATAATCACCATACGAGCCAGTGGACACGCCATAATTGCTCACCAAATCATGCGTTCAGGAAATGAGTAAAGTTTAGAGTGATGTCGAGGCTCATTATTAATACAGTTTCTCCGCGAGTTAATGGAGTCATTAGAGGAGCAGAATTACCCCGTTGCCAAGTTTTAGCTTTACGTAACGACCCGCCATTGTGACGCCTCCAGAAACATACTCATTCTCGGAGTTGATTTTCATGGGCAAGTAAGCTTGGTATTTTGTCTTGAGAGAGAGAGAGAGAGAGAGAGAGAGAGAGAGAGAGAGAGAGAGAGAGAGAGAGAGAGAGAGAGGATACAAAAAGAAGATAAAATGGAAATGGATAATTCTGTAGAATCCTAAAGTATCCATCACTCTCCTAGAACACCCAAGCACATCCTACAGTATTCTAGAGTCATCCTTGCATCTCCCCATCTCGCACACGTCTGACCCTGTTGACAGTCACTTAGCATCAGGTAAGCTAAATGACCATAACTGTTGACTCCATAAACCGATCTTCCCGGGCACAAACACCTTAAAGCAGGAGGAGGAGGAGGAGGAGGAGAAATGGTACGAAGAGAGAGAAGATGAAGAAGAGGTGAATGAGAAATTGTTCAAGGAAAGAGAAGAAGAAGATAATAGAAATAACATAAGTAGAAAAAAAAGAAGTTGGAAGAGAAGAACAAGAAAGGAGAGACGGGGAAAGGCACAGGCAGAGAAATGAGGAAGAGGGAAACGTAGAGACGTGATTAAAAAAAAAAGAGAATGGAAAGAAGACGAAGAGGTCAAGAAACAGGAGAATGAGAGACAAGAATCGGTGAAGAAAAAAATTGCCACCTGGTCTCCTGCATCCCTGACCTCCTGCACCCCTGGCCTCCTGCACCCCCCCTGGCCTCCTGCATCCCTAGTCTCCTGCATCCCTGATCTCCTGCATCCCTGGCCCCCTGGCCTCCTACACGCGTGGCCTCCCACATCCCTGGCCTCCTGCACCCCTGGCCTCCTACACCCGTGGCCTCCCACATCCCTGGCTTCCTGCACCCCTGGCCTCCTACACCCGTGGCCTCCCACATCCCGGGTATCGTACATCTCCTGATTAATTACTAAAGACATATCTCAGGAAGGTGTTCGGGGTCTTGATGGGATAGGTGGAAGGGATGGAGGAGGACGGAGGGATGGAGGAGGATGGCGGGGCGGAGGAGGATGGCGGGGCGGAGGAGGATGGCGGGGCGGAGGAAGATGGAGGATTGGAGGGAATGATGGAAGGATGGAGGAGAGTTGAGAGGTAGAGAAACATGGAGGAGCGGTATGTGGTAGGAGAGACTTTAGAAACTAATGTACATTATATCAGATAGGGGCTGGGGGAAGAGGGGTAAGGGGGCTGGGCGAAGGGGGGTAAGGGGACTGTGGGTGAGAGGTCAGGGGACTAGGGGGGAGGGGGTGGAGGCAGATGTAGCGGACACATCTTGACTGAAGCAATTATTATACCTGTATGTATCGGAAGACGTGTGTTGCTCTATATGTCTTGTGCCATTAATGTAATCTGTCTTATCTGAGAGGCGGAGATCTCGGCCCCGGTTATTGCTTTATGGAACCCTCAGCCAATAACAGCGTCTTCCCTTAAGTCAACAATCGATTAATGTATTTATGGTTTGTTTGTCTCTGTATTCATTTGTATGTTGGTTTATCTAGTGTGTTAAAGTGGTCTGTTGTTTTCCGTAATTAAATGCTTTATGATGTTACATTAAAAAAACTATATTTATATATATATATTATATATATATATATATATATATATATATATATATATATATATATATATATATATATATATATATGCAAGTAAATCACTGTATGTGCGCGTGATCTAGGTATATGCTGATAACCACAAGGAAAGAAGAAAACACGAAGTTCCCAAGCGCTTTCGTGTAATTCACATCTTCAGGGGTGAGTACAGACTAGACTCTAGTCTGTACTCACCCCTGAAGATGTGAATTACACGAGGGCGCTTAGGAACTTCGTGTTTTCTTCTTTCCTTGTGGTTATCAGCATATATATCTATCTATCTATCTATATATATATATATATATATATATATATATATATATATATATATATATATATATATATTTTATGAAAATCCACAATGAAAACGTGGATAAGATAAATCTTGATAAAATCACACGGGAAAATGGAAACAACGGAGTACCTTAGCTTTCGTCTTTATTCAAGACATCTTCAGAGGCAACTGGATTACATGGACAGAGAGAGGCTTAAATATACAGGGTGACCTAAAAAAACATGAGGTCAGGTCAAAATGATGACATCCACTAATCCCCACACCAACACACACGTAGAGGAGCTTAAGAGAAGGGTGGTGACGTGACTAGTCAAGTCAGGTCATCATTTTGACCTGACCTCATGTTTTTTAGGTCACCCTGTATATTTAAGCCTCTCTCTGTCCATGTAATCCAGTTGCCTCTGAAGATGTCTTGAATAAAGACGAAAGCTAAGGTACTCCGTTGTTTCCATTTTCCCGTGTGATTTTATCAATATATATATATATACATTGAACAAACACACAGATTATATATATATATATATATATATATATATATATATATATATATATATATATATATATATATATATATATATATATATATATATATATATATATAAAATCTGTGTGTTTGTTCAATGTTTTTTTTCTATCAATGTATTTAGTGATTTGTTTATTCGCTTGTGTTCGTAATATTGATTTATTTTATGCCATTGTGTTTAACTTTATGTTTTAGGTCTGATGATGGTAATGAGATTTGTCGAAACTTTACTAAATAAATGTTGTTGTTTATCCATACGTTGATACTGTTATTCACCCTTCCCGCACGCTTCCCCCGAACATTTATGTCTTACCAGGATTCACAAAAGAGTATCTTTAGAGTACAAGAGACATGTGTAAGGATTGGTGTAATCTTATTTATCTCTTCTTCTCTCCTATCTAGCGCTGCTCCCTGCCCTCCCCACAATCCTTCTCCATCCGCGTCTCTGTCATCCATCCTCCGCTATCTTCCCCCATTCATTCCAGGTCTAATTTTCGCTGTGTCTATCTATCTTGTTCTATCTCTCCTCCTTTTGCCCTCCATGCTTTACTCGCTAGCTTCTCTTCTTCCTTCATGTGTTGTACAGTACACGTGTTGTCCAACTCAGAAATGTTTCTTCTGCCCAATTTCCTATCTTGTCTCTAATAACCTGAGTTTTTCCTGATTTGATATATAACTTCATGAAAATATACTACATACCGCAGACGTAACTAATTTCCCGGTGTCTTAAGTTAATCGTTGCACCATGGATTAACTCAACTAAGACGGGGAGAAAGTGCCGCATATATCACTGTCAATACCTCACGGCGATTTCTATATCAACATTCACCTCTCAGTTTTACAGGGAAACATAGTCTTGTGTTTGTTTCAATATGTTTAAAACTTCTGAAGGTATTTTTATCTATAATGTATGAAAGCCGAAGCCCGAATTATAAACTATTCATCAGTCACAACTTCTTTTCATCAAGAACTTCGCCAACATGGTATTTGTATTGCGGGAGCTATATTTATATACATATGATTAATCTCCGGGATCTTTTAGAGAGGGAAAATAGGGCTCCATGAAAACCCTTTCAGGATGGGGGAGTTCAGTGTTGGAGTCATTCCTTATGAAGAATAGCAGCAGCAGCAACAGCAGCAGCAGCAGCAGCAGCAGCAGCAGCGAGACGAATAAATAAGTTGCACTAATTGGACCAAACTCATTCATACTGTAGGCTCTTGGGATCTGTTTTGGGGTTTTAATTAACAAGGTGGCCCGGGGAGCCACGTAAAGGCTATTCACTGAGTATTAAATGACTAGCTGGAGGGAGCTCCTACTGAGGGGGAGGGTGTCAGGGAGGGAAGGAAGGAAGGAGGGAGGGTACGAAGGAGGCAAACTCTGGTCCCATTTAGTCTTGTTTGTCATATAAATTTTTCCAGGAACAAGAAAAATCCTCCTTATTATGTATATCCTTCTCTCAACTCCTGATCGTGTTCAAGTTAGTAACTGTGGTGGTAGTGGTGGTGGTGGTAGCGATGGTGGTGACGATAGTGGTCGTGGTGATGGTGGTGGTCATAGGTGGTGACGATAGTGGTCGTGGTGATGGTGGTGGTCATAGGTGGTGATGATGATGGTAGTGGTGATGGTAGTGGTGACGGTCGTGATCGTCGGTTGTGGTAAAAGTAGTGGTAGTGATGGTGATAGTGGTAGTTGTGGTGGTGGTGACGGTGGTGGTGGTGGTAGTGGTGGTCGTAAATGGTGGTGGTAGTAGTAGTAATAGTTACAATTATAGTGATAGTGATGGTGACAGTGGTGGTAATGGTGGTGGTGGTGGTGATGGTAGTGGTAGTGGTGATGGTGGTGGTGGAGGTGATGGTGGTGGTGGAGGTGATGCTGATCATATTATTGCAAAAAAACATAAATGCTCTTTAAAATGTCCAGATTTTATTCCTTCTAATTTTTAAGATTCCTCTTTATTACACGTCCTAAAATGTAATTAATTATGTGTGGTTCTTGAATATAAAAAAACAAATGACCCAGTAGTAAGATTAGTAAAGTAATTGTGTGTTTCTGTCAACAAGTGTCTGGCTACTCGGTAAGTGTGAGTCCATATAATGTCTTTCAGGAAACACTATAAGCTTTAAAAGTGTGATTTATAAAGTGTTGCAATACCACTTCTGTAATACGTGTTTACTTAAGCAATAGTCGTCAAAAAAAGAGCATAAAAGCGTAAATTAAAGCGATGTTACAAGCGAAAGTTAAATTCAACAGGAAATATAATCTCGTTAATCTTTATTTCCTCGTCGCTGTTGTCAAGCGGATTTTTTTCTGAATGTAGTGACCGAAATATTTGTAACATGACACAATATCAAATATTTTTTTTTTCGTCTAGTTTAATATCTTTATGAATAGCGGCCTTTGTTGTTATTTAGGATAACAAAATAATTCATGTGGATATGTTTCTATTCATATAAAAATCAGAGCCATTTTTCCCTAACAAAATCTTTATACATGCTATAATTGGTTATCGTTATTAATATTGGTTGCCGTAATGGTAAAAGTAATATAGTAGTAGTAGTTGTAGTGTCTGGTAGTAGCGGGGGTAGGGTGTAGTTGGGTATTCTCCTTGGTTTACAGTGAATTTGCATGGGACATGCTGTATACTCCGTAGGTGGGAGTAGGAATATCACAGTCTCGGTGAATATTGGACGTCACCCATATCATTGGCACTGAAGGCTCTCAACCTATACAACATCAATTGCATATATTCTGTGTGTATACCAGAGGTCACCAGGAAAGATATAAGTGGTTGGCGCGACTGTTGGTGATGCCAGCTGCCTGGGTGTGGGATAGGCTTACTTTAGTGGGTGCGGTCTCACGACTGACGCCCATGATGCCAGTGTTAGAAGGCCAACTATTCTACACGCACAGTCGCTGCCCTCAAGTAAACAGACATCCCGGGCAGTGCTGGCCACCCTCCAAGCTCCATGCCCGACCATGTAAGACTTTTTTACCTGTACCTACATCAGTGTGATCATAGACAGTGAGATCATTCCTGCTCGCAGTGTAAGATTCCGATTTTGTATAGATTGTTGCCCTCAGCCCCCAGGGGTGCCCTTCACACCCATGCCCACGTACATATGTCCCTACTACCCGGACACAGGACATACAACACATCCAACGAAGCCAGTGTGGACGTCAGTGCTCGAGGATTCTAGGCGCGAAGAGAGCCAGTTTTGTTTGACATAAGGATTTTCGATTCCATGGTCGCATGTCACCGTAACTCTCGAGGCTGCACACAAGAGGAACGAGAATGACAAAAACAGAGTATATGGTGAAAGAATTCAAAATGTTGATCAGGGCAGCTTCACTCCTCTGGTGTTCACAACCTCTGTGCGGGATGGGACCAAGTGCAAGATGTTTCTATGCCAGACTGGCTGAAGTGTTATCCGAACAGAAGCAGCAGCCCAGAAGTTACGTTACAACCTATTTGAGATGTCGATTGTCCTTCTCTCTGCTTAGGTCTCCATTGCTTTGCCTCAGGGAAACGAGATCTTCGGCCCCAAATCCGACAACGGTCGCAGATATTGACTATGAGGCAACAATCACTGAATGACACATAGATCTGCGGCTCAACTAACTCAACACAGCTAGGGTAGCTACTTTTGTATTAGTATATTTAATTTCATGGTAATAAAATGGCGGCGAAGGTGTGGCTATTGGGGGGGTGGAGGCTACGTTAAAAAAGTAGTAGCAGTAGTAGTTATAGCAGAACTGGTAATAGCAATAATAGTAACAACGGTAGTAGCATTAGTAGTAGTAGTAGCATTATTTGTAAAAGTAGCAACGGTAGTGGTATAATGATAATAATAGTAGCTGTATCAGAGTTAGTAGTAGTGGTAGTAGTAGTAGTAGTAGTAGTAGTAGTATTTGTTGTTGTAGGAGTGGCAATAGTATTTTCAACTCTCCTGATTTTCACAGACAGATAGAGACAAAGAAAAGAGAAAGAATGAATGGCAGAAGTTGAATAAAAAATAAAGAGAAAGAGAATAAGATAGGCACAAAGAGATGATTAAGCAGAGATGAAGCTCAACGCTCTAGAGAAAAAGAGAAAGAGGGAAGGGAGACACTGGGAGATCGTACAGATACAGAGACAAGAAGACAACAAAAAAGAGACAGGAAGAGACAGAGAAATAGCGATAAGGGTACCAAAGATAAAGAGAGAGAGAGAGAGAGATAAAAACGCAGTATTTACCGAAAGAAAGAGAGACTAACGGACCGAATGATAAAAAGAATAGCAGGCAGAGACAGACAGCATGATGGAGAGATAAAGAGACAGAAACACAGATGCAAATAAATAATATGAGAGATAGAAAGACGGAGAAACAAAGAGACTGTACCACAAGAGAGAGAGAGAGAGAGAGAGAGAGAGAGAGAGAGAGAGAGAGAGAGAGAGAGAGAGAGATACCACACGGCTTACAACATATCTTTGGAATCTTAACCTCATCTGAATCGCAAAAGCAATAACAATTAACAATAAAATATCAATCATTTCTGAACTAATTAGTACTCGGAGCCTCCCTCCTCCTCCCCACCCCCCAAAAAAAAAATCATTATTACAGTGACATCATTTTTTGCTAATCAACAAGACCTAATTAGTGTAGCTTCATTGGTCAATCAATAATTCGTTCTGTTGTGTTTTAATGAAATTTACATATCAGTTACTGCCTTGATAATTACAGGTGATTTTTATTGTAAATTTACCGTTAATGTCATTGTTATTGTCATTGTTATTATTATTATTATTATCATCATCATCTTTAGGCCTTCCTGTCGATGTCATTCTGTTTTCTCTTGTCATGTGACTTTAGGTAATATCTTCCTAACTGACAGTCTCTTAAAGCCTTGACAGTCTCACACTGGTTTCTTAAATTCTCTTAGTGACAGTCTTCCATTAGTGTCTCAAGATCTCTTCCCCCTCTTTATTTTTCTACCTGTCTGACTACAAGTAATCTCAGAAAGTGTGTCTGTCTGTTTGTCTGTCTGTCTCTCTGTCTGCCCGTGTCTGTCTCTCACTCTGTCTGTCTCTCTCTGTCTGTGCATGATTACTCTCTCTCTCTCTCTCTGTCTCTCTGGATGACTGACCTCAACCAATCTCTCAAACTTTCTCTCCAGTCTCTTCCCTCTGTAGCTTCCATTAGTCATGACCGCCATCACACAAGACAGTGCTTCGCCTCGAGAACTCAGGCCAAGAGATAAAGCGGAGCAAGAGAGAATACAGAGAAGAGAATGACACGGAGAATTAACCTAACCTAACCCTGACCTAACCTAACCTAACCTAACCTAACCTAACCTAACCTAACCTAGACCTGACCTGACCTAACCTAACCTAACCTAACCTAACCTCCACACACCTCCACACACTTCAAAACCTCAAGGTCTCTCTCACCGTTCTCTAAATCTCTTCTTGCCAATGTCTCACCAATGTTTCAAGTATAATCTCTCTCTCTCTCTCTCTCTCTCTCTCTCTCTCTCTCTCTCTCTCTCTCTCTCTCTCTCTCTCTCTCTCTCTGTCTCGGTCTCATCACTCTCTTAATCTATACATGTCATTGTCTCTCCAGCCATCCTGAAAATCTCCTCCTCCTCCTCCTCGTGTAACTGCCTCACCACACCTCTCGAAGTCTCCTGGGGTCTATCATTCTCTCACTAATCTCTCAAGGTCTCTCCGTGGCAGTGTCTCACCAATCTCTCAAGGTCTCTCCGTGAATATATAGGAGACATTAGCGTCTCCCGGAAAGATTTACGACCTTCAGGAGAGAGAGAGAGAAACTATCCCTTCTTTCTCCTGGTCTGAATTTGCTGTTGATTACGAACTTTTCCGTTTAAATAAAAAGAGAATAATAGTAAATAGACAAATAAATAAAAATAAAAAAATAAAACTAAAGAAAATAAAAAAACAAAAGATGTTGAATGAGGAAAAAAAATCACAGGTGAAATGAGTTCTATTAGATTATATAACTCAAGAAGAATTATTGATGATAGATAAAAATGATTGAAATTTAACGAAAGGACATATTTAGTGGAGAAAATTACATCGGCAGTGAAATAAAATAAAATAGTAAATAAAAGCGGTCATAACTGTAAGACGAGATAAAAGAATAGAAGAAATAGGTCGGAAAAACAGAGATTTGATAGTAAATAAGAAACGATAATAAATGAAGAACTACTAATTAAGTGTTAAAGAAAGCGAAAATAAATATATGATAAAATTGAATATATAAAATGAGTAATAAACATAGAATGAATTAAATAACAAAAGTTTCACGGAGGAAAAACATAAACAAAAAACAAAGGGAATAACAGATAAGACAAAAAAAAAATTAGAGATGTAGAAATAAAAAAGTATAAATAACAATGAAAAAATAAAGTATGAATAAATATCTAAATATATACATAACAAATGAACAAAGAAGTAGTAAATAGTTAAGAAAAACAACTAAAATCTGAAAATTTTTAAGGAAATTCACATGAAACATTTTTTACGATTCAAGTTTTACATCAGTATGAGAAAAGGTTTTAGGTCTAATTTATCACACATTCTTGAGAGAGAGTGTAAGAAATATCGTCTCTCTTACACAGTGCTATTTGTTCATATGTGTGTGTGTGTGTGTGTGTGTGTGTGTGTGTGTGTGTGTGTGTGTCATTCACTCCACTTAATAAAATATTATACGAAAGTTCCAATAGAAAGTAAACACTGAATTAAAAAAAACATCACAGGAACAAAACATCACAGGAACAAAACATCACGTATATCAACATAAATTACAAACAAATACAAAAATCACACACTATAAAATAAACTAAACACGCGCAAAAAATACTTCACATAATTAAAACATAGACTTATGAACACCACATACATTAAATGGTAAATGGCGGCCACTACAGTTAGCTAAATATTTATAAGGATAAAAATGGGTCTGAAGGAAAAAAGCGAAGAATGTAATTAAAGAAAATGAATTGGGGGATTAGGCCTGAGAGAGAGAGAGAGAGAGATAGAGAGAGAGAGAGAGAGAGAGAGAGAGAGAGAGAGATTGTTTTAAAAAATGTGTACAAATACATATGTTGGAGAGGTACAGTTCAGTAAGTAAAGGACGGGCCATAAAGGAGCTCCAGCACTGGCAATCATCAGCGCCTGGCTTTTTCTTCACCTCGCAATGAATAAATAAATATTTCTCCAGACATACGTTCACCACCTTCTGCCTGTGGTGGAGCATTACCTTGATAATAACGTCGATATTCGGTGGTTGGCAACCAGAGTTTCAACCCGACACATTACTTGTGTAAGTTATACTCATAAAAACGCCCACAAACGTCCAACTCTTCCGGAATTTCAATACATAACAACATATTTTAGACACAAAACTGCCAGCAAGAATTTAGATTGAATCAAACTCAGTAGAGAACAAAGGTTAACCAGGTAATTAAGATGCAAAGTGAAAACATTTCAAGTCAAACTCTGCGCGTGGAATGTAAATACGTAACATCACATTTACACTACAAACACAACAGTGAAACTTTCACCCTGGTCAACGCATGAAAGTGCTAAACTTACCTACACCAACCCGGTGAACTAGAGATAAAGGCAGAGAGTTTAACAGGGAGGTCTCCAACATCTGCTGGACGGATCTAAATGTACAGCAACACGATGGAGGAACAAATGTGTAGTGGTGTTTGGCAGACGTTGACGGTCCATGCTGGCGGTGTGTGGTAGTGGAGCGTCTTTATATATGGCGGAGGTCAGGTGTATGGAGAGAGAGAGAGAGAGAGAGAGAGAGAGAGAGAGAGGAACGAGAGAGAGAAAAGCGGAATGAGAGAGAGAAAAGAGGAAAAGAAAGAGAGGGAGGGAGAGAGAACGAGAAAATAATACTAATCTAATCTATAGCAAAACATTTATCCCCTTAAGCTTATCTCGAGGCACCACGAATAACACAGAGGTGGTTTACCCCGGTGTGCACTGCGTCTAGCGCCCTTGTTGAGTCTACCAGCAGACCCACATACTGTAGGTTGCGAGTCAGGTGTGGACGTGTGACAAGGGTCTGGTCTGAATAAGAAGATAATAGAGGTGATACAGAGGGACAAGGAAGGAAGGAAGGAAGGAAGGAAGGGTGGAATCAAGATAATGTGGTTATTTATGAGTTTTCTTTGGTATTTTGTGTTATTTCTGTTTTTATTTTGCCCTTATGTTTTCTTTCGCTCTATTTTCATATCATTTTTGTTTTTATGTTTATTCGTTATGTCTCCTTTAACATTTTTTCTTATTGTGGTTTATCCTTTGGCTATGTGTGTCTATTCTCTATAACAAAATCTAAAGGAAAATTCTTGAACGTGAAGGTAAAAGCATTTCTAAATCTCTAAAACACATTGAGATAAGATACCACGAAGAGATATTAAATACTGTAATAACTAACATAAACTGTATTCAGCCTCACTTATCACAGTCATACCGAGAACTCATAATATCATGTCGGAAATTATATGATGTATCACAAGAACATTATTTCTATTATTCTTATTGCATTATTACCATGATTATCACCTGAACTTTGATGATCTACAGCCAACAGACCGCCGCTTAACACGTTACAGGGTGAAAGAAGATTGACTCAGAATGTGTGATAATACTCTAGAGGTAAATCATCGTGAGTTGACGTTATAAAATATGGGATCTGTTTTGCCCCTCCAGAATTTACATCACTTCTCGTCTGTGGTATTTGTAACTATAAAAAGTTAATTGCAAAGTTCATTAAGATTAGGTGTAAATTCATTACATGGTTTGTCATTTAACGTATGTAATCATTGGGTTATATACATTTTTCTGAATCATTTTACCATTAATGAAAAAAATATTGTAGTATTTGCAGCTGTAGTATGAAGTAATATTGATAATAACAACATTATTAATACTGCTAATAAATATGTTAGCTAAGGCGGCGGATTAGTTAGTGCCCTGCATTTAGCTGGTAATCTATTGGTTCCGGGTTCGAAGCCCCTTTGATGAAGCTTGTGATTGATCGTTAGTGAGTCAGTCCCTGTAGTATAACCCTATCACCACCAGCTTGTTGTAAAACCCAGCTGGCTCCTAAATATCCAAAGGCATATAACCTGTACTGTCTCAACCTGTGTGGTGTGCCGCCAGACCCGCGTGTGGAGGGAACTTTCTAAACATAGAATGGAATACGTTTTTTTTTTCTAAGAGTTCTTGAAAGTTTCTTTGACTTCCAACAAGTTGTTGACGAATTATTAAAGAGACGAACGTGCTTTGTCAAGAAGAAAAATATATTAAATAATGCACAAACTAACAAATTTTCTGATTTCGGGGTTCAGTCTTAACAACTGTTGAACGTGGGACACTGTAAGCGAATTTGCCTACGTTTAGAAATCAAACAAGGGAAGTAATAGACCCAGATATTAGAAAGACAACTAACGAACAATCATCTCACAGTCGCCTGGCGCGTATGTAATATTTCTAATGTCTTTCTTGTTTTAATGTCTTTCTTGGTATACTTGTTACTGTCATACGATGATTCATTATAACAAGTGATGTCTTCGTCAGTAGAAAGTCATTTAGCACCTGACCACAGAGACGAGCCAGGGGGATCACTCTTACCTGGGCCTCGTTAATTGGCTTCATGACAAAAGAGCATAATAATAACGCAACGCAGTAGTGTGACGAGTGTGAGTCAGTGACATCAGGATAAAAATAAAAATATGACAGCGGCCATTCTATATTGTATCATATACGTATTTGCAAAGTGAAGCCTGTCGGTGCCATGAGGAAGAGCATCACAATCAGGGGTTAAGATATAAAAGTCAATCCAAGTCTCTTATTCAACAGAATCACTTGTGTTCTCAATGGCAGTTGGTGGTGTGATGCGGAAGCCAGTAAAGAGTTCCTCGGATGTAATGTTGAAGTAATTTAATACCCACAATACAACATGTCAGAGAATATCCTTCTTTTTATAAATAGATGTCACTTACTTCATACAGTTTTTTTGGCCACAACCTTCCACTTATTATTATGTATATCAGGGATATATTTCACACACATTAAATAAATTTTGTGCTGTATAAACTGTAGTACTTGATGGATATGTTACCACCACATCAACAAAGGTAACTGAGCCGCGACGAATAGCACACACGTGTACATTCAGTGATATCATGTTAGATGATAACATGATAACCACCGCCACCACCTAATAAGTATTCTTGTCCAACAGTAACAATAAAAAAGAGATAAATACGAACTTTACATGAAAAGATGTTTACTGTTGTCAAACAGGTTGAGCTAGACGCAGACATAGCAGAGTCAGGAGGGCTGTCAGTCGTTGTTGTTAGGACTGACACCGACTTGCTGGCCATGCTCGTTGCTCAGGCAACCACAACTACAGACATGTGTGTGCAATACATGTTATGCCGCAGCAATCCCATAACAATACAACATTCGCAGAATTCAGTTGCCATTGGAGACACCAGCAAATGCTTGTTTATACATGCTGTGACAATGACTGTGTGACAGGCTGTGACACTGTGTCTGTAATGTGACTTACTGGATACATTTATACAGACTGGAAGCACCCATGATCAAGTAAAGAGCGAGGGAGAAATCATTCCCAAGACGTATGGGGCTGATTAATTTAAATCACTTGATTAATACTGTCACATAGCTTACAAACGGAAAATCGGTCGAAGTTCCCTAAGTTCATTATTTTAGCCACAAACTCCAACTAGTGCTGCAACAAAGTAACATTCGTACCCCACTTATGTCACGGTTCAGGAATGGATGGGAAGTCCATTGCTCCCAACAGAAAGCGGATGGCTATCACAGCACGATACCCTCACACCTGTGGACACTGTTGCCCCTGACACCTTGCTCAAGATAGTATCGTGTGTATGCAAAGCGGATTGTGGAAAGTCATGTAGATGCAAGAAACTTAGGTTGTTTTGTATCTCAATGTGTAGCAAATGCATGGGTCAAACAGGCTTCAACACTGCACCAATATTGTTGGCTAATGATGATGAAGATGATGATAACAAAGATAATGCTGGTGAATTTTTATTGAATATCCGTGAAAGTTTATACTGAATGTAATATTTTCTCTTACAGGCCACCTCTTCAACTCATTGTTTGATAAAATGAATTTGTTAAAAGAGAGAAAATAAAGCAAAATAAATCAACAATGAAATGTACCAAAAAATGAAACCAATAAAACCGAAACAAGTAGTGACCGTCAAAACCCGTAGTCACAATCCTATTAAAATCTTATTAGTTCCTGTACCTCAAACCTCCAACTGTTGTTCACGAGAGATGAATAATTTCTCTTGTTTATCAATTGTTAATGTTTAGTGGAAATATTAATCTACTGTAGAATTGGAGCTTAAAGACCTTATCTGTAGAAGTGCACTAATCATTAACCTTGCAGTACGTACTATGACAGGTATCTTACTATTACAATGATAAATAAGATTATTTATTCAAGGTATGTAATATCCTGTCCATTATGGCGTAAAACTTGTAGGGATATAAGCCAATTCAGTTTTCTCCAGGTTTTGTTGCATGAAGTAAACTGCGTATCTATTCCTTATCTGGGTCGATCATGTAACCTGGTCCAGTACGATGACAATTTTATTTACTGGGAGCAATTCTAATGCCATTGGATAGTTAGTGGGTCAGGGTCAAATCGTAATGAAGCTTACTATTTTATCGTGTAGTTTCCTATCAATTTATACATCTGAAACTTGAGGTCAGAGGATGTTTAATTAATTATCTTTCTCACTTTCCCTTATTCTCTTTGTTTCTCTCACCTCCATACTTCTTCCAACACCGTTCGTATCTTACATCTCTCTCTCTCTCTCTCTCTCTCTCTCTCTCTCTCATACACCTGACCTCCGCCATATATAAAGACGCTCCACTACCACACACCGCCAGCATGGACCGTCAACGTCTGCCAAACACCACTACACATTTGTTCCTCCATCGTGTTGCTGTACATTTAGATCCGTCCAGCAGATGTTGGAGACCTCCCTGTTAAACTCTCTGCCTTTATCTCTAGTTCACCGGGTTGGTGTAGGTAAGTTTAGCACTTTCATGCGTTGACCAGGGTGAAAGTTCCACTGTTGTGTTTGTAGTGTAAATGTGATGATACGTATTTACATTCCACGCGCAGAGTTTGACTTGAAATGTTTTCACTTTGCATCTTAATTACCTGGTTAACCTTTGTTCTCTACTGAGTTTGATTCAGTCTAAATTCTTGCTGGCAGTTTTGTGTCTAAAATATGTTGTTATGTATTGAAATTCCGGAAGAGTTGGACGTTTGTGGGCGTTTTTATGAGTATAACTTACACAAGTAATGTGTCGGGTTGAAACTCTGGTTGCCAACCACCGAATATATTCGGTGGTTGGCAACCAGTAACGTCGATATATATCGACGTTATTATCATAGTAGTGCGCCAGAAGGTAAGTAAATGTTCGTCTGGCGCTGTTTTGATAGAACTGTGAGGGCAACGCTTCCCGACATCGGTAGTTTTTCCCATCTTTAGCATTTCTTCTCCGACATTGATATTTATTCGACCTGCCATTAGTTTTCCCCCAACCTTAGCATTTATCCCTATTAATAATTTTATTCCGACTTTGATAGTTTCCCCTGCTTTAACATTGTTCCCCAATACTAGCCTTTTTTCCCGACTATAGCAGTTTTCCATAACTCTGAATTTTGTTCCCTAACTTTATTATTTTCTTCAATTTTGTGATTTTTACCGTTCTCCACCACTGTTATTCTTCTCTAACCTCTGCATTTTATCACACACCTTGCCATTTTCCCCTAGACCCCAGCATTTTTCCCAATTATTGAATTTTTTTCCTAACATTATTCCCCTAGCCACAGCATTTCCCCCTGACTTTAGAGCTATCTTCCCTGACAATGGAAATATATATAGATTTTTTTTCAGGACGTAGGGAGATAATGTGTTTACCGGTGTAGCATCAAAGTCCAAAGTTGGCCGAGTCAACGCGGGGCGGGGAAGTTTATAGAACTACTTTCCAGTGTATTTTTAAGCCGGCTTGGCACAACAAGTTAGGCAATAATAACCTAAAACTACGAGGAACATTTTCTCGTGTTTTGAGAAAGATAAGAAGAGAGAGAGAGAGAGAGAGAGAGAGAGAGAGAGAGAGAGAGAGAGAGAGAGAGAGAGAGAGAGAGAGTTTGTCGGCCTGCGTGTTTTATGGCTCTCTGAGTGTTCTTTCCTTTACACGGAAAAACATAGTTTGTGTGTGTGAATATTTTTCTGTCAAAAAATAGAGAGAAAAAAAATGAGAGACAACAGGAGTTTCGTAAGGAGAGAGAACTGCTTCTCTTACAGGTGGAAGAAAGAAAGGGAAATTTGTTGTTTGTTATTAATAGTACAGTAGATAAAGAACTAAAATCTTTAATATGAGTATATATCTGTTCATGTATCTACCTATCCTTCTATATATTTCTTTATCTATCTCTCTATCCATTGATTTATCTACCATTCTATCTATACTGCTCCCTTTCACTCACACACACAAACACGCACATACAAACACCCCCCCCCCTCCCCCCACACACACACCAAGTCCGTCAGATCACACCCAGCTGAATTGCCCTGGATCACAACTGCTACAGGTCCCTTCACAACCAAGTCATCCGTGAAAACAATTCAAGATTTCAGAACAAAAATCAGGAAGTATAAATAATTATTAAAGAAATACAATAGGAAAATTTGACAGGAAACATAACAGGAAAAATTAGGAAAACAACATTGAAAACCATTCTGCCATTGTTTTGACACAACATGGAACTGAAATACTAAATAACAAAAAAGAAAACAAAAATAACGGGAAAAAGGAAAATTGAAAGGCTCTATCAGGAAAAAAACAGAGGTGTTGATGGGTGGTAGAGGCGGAAAAGGGAAACTAGAAATTGTGAATGAAAAGAGAATTAAATTAAACAATGAACGAGTTTTCAGCAATTGGGTTTTATGTGTGTGTGAGAGAGAGAGTGTGTGTGTGTGTGTGTGTGTGTGCGTGTGTGTGTGTGTGTGTGTGGGTCCATAGATGTGTCTTTCTCTCATGAATAGTTCCTCTGAAATTCATAAATAAACACACAATATTCATCTTCACTATTAGGGATGATGAATGAATCTACCCAAGTCTTATAAAATTGTAACTATAAATCTCATAAGTGATTGAACTCAGCCCTTCTCAAATCCATGAATAAAAACAGTTCAAATATTTACAACTCACCAACAGGTACTTGAAAACGAATCTTACTCATCTCGTCTAACAGTTCATCTTTACAACTCATTAATGACCAATGACTCTTATCTCAAGTTCATTAATAAAACTTAAAGTACACATATTAAAAGCCTTATTTCCTAGTATTATATATGAATGAATTCTCTCAGATGGTCTAATACCTCAATTTCAAACCTCATTTATGTGTTATGGATTCGCATCTCACATTCATCACCTATTAAACGTACAGTACAAACTATAGCCCCACAATCTGGCTATGAATCAAGGTAACTCATCTGGTCTAATTATTCACCCTGACAAAACTCATAAATGACTGAGTTATTGAATCCCCAAATTCATGAGTAAATACGTAAGGACTTAATATTTACAATACAATTTGCAGGTAGTTTTTGCAGACTTGTATTTGAATAAAAATAATGGAGGGATATGCTTGTGTACTAAATTGTAGCGATATACTTGATGTGCGCGTGTGCATGTGTATATACAGTATACGCATTGTACAGTATATACACACATAGGTACAGACATACTACTACTACTACTACTACTAATAATAATAATAATAATAATTGACTGTTTATTGAGAGAAAATAACAGTCATGGGCTAAAAATACACAATGAACAGAAATGATACAAATGAAATAAGGAAATATATTGGGGAGTGGATCAAGTAGTGAACAAGCAAGTTATCTTGTGTCTGGTAGTGTTTTTTTTGTACTGTGGTTGGAAAGGAACTGGTGTCAGTCTTGATGCAGCTGTGGAGTTGTACAAGTGGACGATTACGCGTACATACATATATACTGCACATGCAAACTTACATACTTAATGCATAAATACACAAACACAGAGGCATACATCAATACACTAAAATAGGCTGACGGGAAAAAGACAGATGCATATATTAACAGACGGGTAAAGTCATACAATAAAACACTCCATATTTTAATACACAATAAAACACTTATCTTTTCACGTATAAAACACACACACACAAAAAGGCACACACACACTCTATCATCAATGTCACTGGATATTAGCTAAATGTTGACGGACAGACTGACAGACAGACAGACAAACAGATTGACAGGCGAAAAATGGTATATCATAATAGGTTTCGCTTTGCTGAGGTACACTGTAAAATAAATGTATAAAAACTAACCGTGCTAAAATAATCAAAACTAATCAAACGGTAAAGTTATTAACCGCAGACAGACAGAGAGACAGACAGACAGACAGAGACATAATAATACGCTCTATTCATCCGGCGTTTAATATCATACACACATTACTGATATCGAAAATTTAATTAAATACAAAACTTTTGATCAAAATCTAACAGACAGACAGACAGACAGACAATCATAATACGCTCCAGCTTTTAAAACGTAAAAGATAATAATTCTTTACAGTGAAAGTCACAATTATTAGGTTGGCACCTCTGTCCGGCGCGGTATTTTTCCGCCAATGTTCACACACATACCAGCAGGCCATTTCCATATTGGAGATACAAACACTGAAATAAAATACTAATTTGATCTTTTCCAGAGATCTATCAATACTGACTATAATTAGTTCAGTTATATTATGCTAATGATGTCAACTATCAAACTAGCGAGTGTTGCTAAATGGCCTAATTATTTTTTATTCGTTTAATATTTTGTTTTTAATTAAATAAAAGATATAAAAATGTGAACACACTGGTGATATTTTATGGTATTTCATTCATATGTGTATTTTTTCATGTTTCTCTTAATTCACTCAAAGAATAAATAAAACAGGTGTATGTATAATTGGATATCTACCTGTTAATTCACTTCATTGATAACTAGTTCTTATACTCTTTCGTAACTCTTTATTCTCGCCTTTACATTATTTTTTTTTTCCTTTATCAACCTTTTCAAAAGTTGTATTTACACACACGCTAACTTTTCCATGCAACTAAAAACATTGTCCTGGTGGGTGTTTAGATTATTTTTACTACTGATTACCAGAAAGATGATGTAAATAAAAGTCATTAACAAAAAATTCACTAAAGTGTAAGGTTAGGGCTAAAGTTTTGTAATTAAAGAATATCCTTACAGAAAATAAAAATCATACGCCTGGCACCATTTCACCTAAAGTTCCTGTAGGCAGTTAGGTAAAGAACATGCATCTCTGTAGCTATATATCAGGATTGGTTTTACTATAGAGATGCTGATAGAGGCCAAGGAAGATGGGATTTTTTTGACATTATATAGCAAGAGTGACTGAGGACTGGCCAAGAGGAGCAACAGCACGGACTTTTCAATAACATATATACCCAATCTGTCACTCAGACAATCAATCTGTTAAGGCTGTCATTCTGAGAGGTGAGTGACTCGGCTATAACAGTAGTGAGGGCAACATATAGGTAACTGTCTCGATCGTTTATGAGGCTCTGAGATGTTCTTCTACCCATCTCGTCAGCCCATCAATCCTTTCTTATTGCCTATTTCCTGATATTTATTGGTTGTGACTCCTTCCCCTCTCTCCATATATATTCGAACACTTCCGTAATAAACGTGAAGTTATTTTATTTTTATAGATTTTTATGGAGTGACTATTGCAAACTATCTGTCTCCATATTGTTTCAGGTCACGACTTAGGGTGAATATATCCCGTCTCATTCCAATAGATTTTTCCCCCTTGATAAGATCTTCGTTTACAACAAGTACTCGTATGTAACCATCAACGTTATGCCTCGCTAACTAACACAAAAAAAAAACAATGAAAACTTCAACATCTTCTTGGCCTACTTGGTGATTCATCCCAAAGTTAAGATCAAAGTAATTTTATAATAAGCCAATCTGTAAAATATAAATTCCCACCTTGTATATCTCTCAATGTCCCTAACAATCCACACCTCTCTCCTCATACACAAGCTTTACACTTCAGCTTTACACATCAGCTTTACAGTTTAGTCTCTCAGAATGAAGAAGAATATCCTTTAAAGTTCCTACGTCAACACTCCCTCCTCTTACCCCATCTGAGTCCGTTGAAAGATTTTGCATACAAGTGCTCCATCTCTTTCTCTCTATCCATATATCTCTCTCATAGTCTATAAATCTTTCTCAGTCAGTTTCTGCCTTTCTCTCTCTCTCTCTTTGTCTTTTATCTCTATGTCTCTTTGTAAGTAATTATTTCATAGGTTCTCTCGCTCTCTTTCTCTTTCTCCCGCTTTCTCTTATTTTCACTCCCTCTTTCATCTTTATTTGTTTCCACTCAAGTCTATAGCAACCTATCCGTCTTACTTTATATTTCTTAGTTTTTGTTTCTCTCTTTATTTTCTCTCTCTCTCTCCTACTCTATGCCATTTTCTTATATTCTCTCCAAGTCTTTTCTGTCAGCCTGATTATCTATTAAATTGCAACTTTCTTTATCTCTATCCGTCTCTTAATCATTCTCTCTCTTGGCTTCTCTCATTCTCTATTTCTGCCAGAGTCTCTCTTTTTCTCCCAATCTGTCTCTCTTTTTATCTCTCTATCTCTCACAACTTATAACTACTCTCTCATAAAATTCTAAGTCTAATTAATCACAACTCAGAACTCATAACTAATTCACAACCTACAGCTCGTTAGATACAACTCACATCTCAAAAAGTCTCTCACTCACAGCACAACCCGTATTCCTCAAAACTCACAACTTAGAACTCACAACTAAGAACGTGATAATGACAATCCTCAAATTATTATACGGGGGTGTATGTGTCTATCGGTTTATCAGTCTAAGAATTTATTGAGAGATGATAAGATAGCATGTCTGTCTGTCTGTCTGTTTGTCTGTCTGTCTGTCTGTCCATCAAAAATATTACGGTTTAATTTTCACCGGTAACCAACTCACACACACACAGTCCACCTACCTAACATACATACATTTTAACGTTATATTTTTTTTTCATCATTTTTTCCAGTATCACCCCTGACAGTGTCCGACAAATCTGATGTGCCCACCATTTTGACTCTGTTTGAAATAATTGTAACTAAAATGCTTTGGTAGTGCTCTCTCGTTTTGTTCCACTCTGTTGTTTGTATGAGAGAAAAAAATACATTTATATATATGTCTGTGTGTGTATGTGTATGTGTGTGTGTGTGTGTGTGTGTGTGTGTGTGTGTGTGTGATGAAGAAACACGTATGTACATAAGGAAACAAAGGGGATAGATATAAATACAATGAAAGTAAAAAGTAAATGGATAAAATGATAATCAGAGCGATGGTAGAGTTAAAAAAGAGAGACAGATAGATAAACAGAATAAACGACAGATAAACAAACAGATACATACAGATACATAGACGAATAAGACTGACAATACCTTCAGTCACGTAGTTTGATAGTTGTAGCAGTCTAATGAGTTACCCTGTCTACAGTATATCCCTCCAAACTCGTACTATTCCTGCAAAATGAAGCTTGGACTAATTTTTCGACTCTAAGTGAGGGTTAAACTTTCTCTCCTCTTGACAACTAGAGTTAGGCTCGTTTCATACCTGGGAAATACACGTTTTATACCCCTCAACACGGGAGTAGGATTCATTTAAACCCTTCAAAACCTGGGTTGAACTCGTTTCATTCCATCCATAACGGACTCTACACTTGTTACAGTCCACAAACTCACCTGTCATGGGAGATTTACGTACCAGAGCAATGGTTCATGCGCCTACATAAACCTTCATATAACAACCTGATGGTAGGAACGAGGTGAAGGTGGGGGGGGGGGGGGGGTCGCAGCTGATAACAGAAACCATACGTCATTCTCCCCACCTCTCTCTCTCTCTCTCTCTCTCTCTCTCTCTCTCTCTCGCTCTAATTTACGAGAGTTTTCAAGCGATCTTAAAAATCCATCACAAACAACTCAGGAAAACAAAGAAAAAAGGCTGAAAAAGAATTAGTTAGTCTACACAGCTGAACAATATCGTGTATATAATGTTGACATGAACGATTCAAAAGGTAACATTCCTGCTTACAGTCAATGCCATCTGTAATTTGCGTTTGTACCTTTCATAGTTTTGTAATATATTCGCCTTCAGCAGAATATATTATTACACACTGGGTCTCTAATACGGACGAACCCGGGTGATTTATGCGTGTTATTTGGTAGATGCATATTTATGATTAATTACTCGCATTAGTTGAAAAAAAAATCGTGATATGAGTTTAATTTCATTGCTATGGCGAGAAATTATAGGGCATTCTGTCTGTCTGTCTGTTTGTCACTTATTATTTTTCTCCGCCTCTCTTCGTATATATATATATATATATATATATATATATATATATATATATATATATATATATATATATATATATATATATATATATATATATATATATATTATAAAATAACACTGTCACAACAAAATAAAAAATAACTCATTCCACGAAAACATAACACATACTAACACGACATAACATAACACTAACGTAACACTTCAAAACATAACACTAACATAACACACCATAACATAACACTAACATAACACACCATAACATATCACTAACATAACACACCATAACATAACACTAACATAACACACCATAACATAACACTAACATAACACACCATAACATAACACAAACATAACACACCATAACATAACACTAGCATAACACACCGTAACATAACACTAACATAACACACCATAACATAACACTAACATAACACACCATAACATAACACTAACATAACACAGCATAACATAACACTAACATAACACACCATAACATAACACTAACATAACACACCATAACATAACACTAACATAACACACCATAACATAACACTAACATAACACACCATAACATAACACTAACATAACACACCATAACATAACACTAACATAACACTAACATAACATTTCACTGATGTACTAGGAATATAAAAATTATAGTTCATTAAAGTCTTCTGGACGAGTACACAGCGACCCTTGTGACCCTAATTATAAAGTTAGTTGTGGGGGGGATGCAGGGAGGGAGAGAGAGATACAGGGAGGGAGAGAGAGATGCAGGGAGGGAGAGAGAGATGCAGGGAGGGAGAGAGAGATATAGGGAGGGAGAGAGAGATGCAGGGAGGGAGAGAGAGATATAGGGAGGGAGAGAGAGATGCAGGGAGGGAGAGAGAGCTATAGGGAGGGAGAGAGAGGTGCAGGGAGGGAGAGAGAGATGCAGGGAAGGAGAGAGAGATGCAGGGAGGGAGAGAGAGAGATGCAGGGAGGGAGAGAGAGATACAGGGAGGGAGAGAGAGAGATACAGGGAGGGAGAGAGAGAGATGCAGGGAGGGAGAGAGAGAGATGCAGGGAGGGAGAGAGAGATACAGGGAGGGAGAGAGAGAGATACAGGGAGGGAGAGAGAGAGATGCAGGGAGGGAGAGAGAGATGCAGGGAGGGAGAGAGAGATGCAGGGAGGGAGGGAGGGATACAGGGAGGGAGAGAGAGATGCAGGGAGGGAGAGAGAGAGATGCAGGGAGGGAGAGAGAGATGCAGGGAGGGAGAGAGAGATGCAGGGAGGGAGAGAGAGATGCAGGGAGGGAGAGAGAGAGATGTAGGGAGGGAGAGAGAGATATAGGGAGGGAGAGAGATGCAGGGAGGGAGAGAGAGATGCAGGGAGGGAGGGGGAGATGCAGGGAGGGAGAGAGAGATGCAGGGAGGGAGGGGGAGATGCAGGGAGGGAGAGAGAGATGCAGGGAGGGAGGGAGAGATGCAGGGAGGGAGAGAGAGAGATGCAGGGAGGGAGAGAGAGATGCAGGGAGGGAGAGAGAGATGCAGGGAGGGAGAGAGAGATGCAGGGAGGGAGGGGGAGATGCAGGGAGGGAGAGAGAGAGATGCAGGGAGGGAGAGAGAGATGCAGGGAGGGAGAGAGAGATGCAGGGAAGGAGAGAGAGATGCAGGGAGGGAGAGAGAGAGATGCAGGGAGGGAGAGAGAGAGATGCAGGGAGGGAGAGAGAGATGCAGGGAGGGAGAGAGAGAGATATAGGGAGGGAGAGAGAGATGCAGGGAGGGAGAGAGAGATGCAGGGAGGGAGAGAGAGAGATATAGGGAGGGAGAGAGAGATGCAGGGAGGGAGAGAGAGATGCAGGGAGGGAGAGAGAGAGATGCAGGGAGGGAGAGAGAGATGCAGGGAGGGAGAGAGAGATGCAGGGAGGGAGAGAGAGAGATATAGGGAGGGAGAGAGAGATGCAGGGAGGGAGAGAGAGATGCAGGGAGGGAGAGAGAGATGCAGGGAGGGAGAGAGAGATGCAGGGAGGGAGAGAGAGAGCTATAGGGAGGGAGAGAGAGATGCAGGGAGGGAGAGAGAGATGCAGGGAGGGAGAGAGAGATGCAGGGAGGGAGAGAGAGAGATGCAGGGAGGGAGAGAGAGATGCAGGGAGGGAGAGAGAGAGATGCAGGGAGGGAGAGAGAGATGCAGGGAGGGAGAGAGAGATGCAGGGAGGGAGAGAGAGATGCAGGGAGGGAGAGAGAGATGCAGGGAGGGAGAGAGAGATGCAGGGAGGGAGAGAGAGATGCAGGGAGGGAGAGAGAGAGATGCAGGGAGGGAGAGAGAGATGCAGGGAGGGAGAGAGAGATGCAGGGAGGGAGAGAGAGAGATGCAGGGAGGGAGAAAGAGAGATGCAGGGAGGGAGAGAGAGATGCAGGGAGGGAGAGAGAGATGCAGGGAGGGAGAGAGAGATGCAGGGAGGGAGAGAGAGATATAGTGGAGGGAGAGAGAGATGCAGGGAGGGAGAGAGAGAGATGCAGGGAGGGAGAGAGAGAGATACAGGGAGGGAGAGAGAGATATAGGGAGGGAGAGAGAGATGCAGGGAGGGAGAGAGAGAGATACAGGGAGGGAGAGAGAGATATAGGGAGGGAGAGAGAGATGCAGGGAGGGAGAGAGAGAGATGCAGGGAGGGAGAGAGAGATGCAGGGAGGGAGAGAGAGATGCAGGAAGGGAGGGAGGGATGCAGGGAGGGAGAGAGAGATGCAGGGAGGGAGAGAGAGATGCAGGGAGGGAGGGAGGGATGCAGGGAGGGAGGGAGGGATGCAGGGAGGGAGGGAGGGATGCAGGGAGGGAGGGAGGGTGCAGGGACGGAGGGAGAGATGCAGGGAGGGAGAGAGAGATGCAGGAAGGGAGGGAGAAATGCAGGGAGGGAGGGAGGGATGCAGGGAGGGAGAGAGAGATGCAGGGAGGGAGAGAGAGATGCAGGAAGGGAGGGAGGGATGCAGGGAGGGAGTGATTTAAGGTGAGAGAAATACAGGGAGGGAGAAATATAGGGAGAGAGAGAGAGAGAGATACAGGGAGGGAAATATAAAGGGAGGGGAAGCAAGGAGAAAGTGGATTGGTAGATGAAGTGAGATATGATGAAATAGGAGATAGGAAAATAGACTGGAGAGACTCAGCGAGACTACACACACATGCATACACACACACACACACGCATACACACACACACACACGGACACACACACACGCACACACTCACACACACACAAACACACACACACAACAGCATGACAGGTAATCAGATTAATCAGTCACTCTATTGCCCTAACATAAACAAAAATACACTACTGGTATCACACAAAGGACTCTAAGGTTGAGCCAAGAGACATAAGTAGAGTGTAAAGTGTTTGAAAGATAACACTGTAGTATTTGATCATTAGAGAGAGACAGAGAGAGAGAGAATGAGAAAATGCATAAATTTATCTTTTTAAAATTGTATATCATATTTACCCTTCGCATGACTGAGTTACTGAGGTGGGATAAAATACACACATAAATATATCGTTCCCCTGAACCATATATCGTTTTTGATGATGCGTCATGAAATTAATTGTGTTTACCGATCAGTTTGTTAACAAAAGCTTCGGTAAATTAGGTTTGTGATGGATGACTGACTGACTGCCCACACCCACCCCCCCCCTCTCTCTCTCTCTCTCTCTCTCTCTCTCTCTCTCTCTCTCTCTGTAGTTGGTGTACAATAAAATTAACGTAACGTCACGGCGGGTGAACTGTAGTCTGGCGTAGTTGTCGTAGGCGTGATTTTTCTAGAGTTTGCCGATGATCAATAACACACACACACACACACACACACACACACACACACACACACACACACACACACACACACACACACACACACACACACACGACTAAAATATAAGGACGAGTATACATCAAAGAAGAAAATGTATAAGTATATATAAAAAAAGTTTACATGGGGAAGAAAATTCATAAGTATACACGACTTATCATCATCAGTCTTAAGGCCGTCAGCAGCATCTCTCAGGCGTCCACCTTCTCTCTCCTCTCTGTTCTTTGCCTTATTCAACACTATGTCTGTCAATCTCTGCTGTACCTCATCCAATAACCACGTCTTCCATCATCCTTGACGTCTCTTCCCGTCCCTTTTTTACCCTTCTTGATGTCTATTCCCGTCCCTTTTCATTCCTTGATGTCTATTCCCGTCCCTTTTTACTCTTCTTGATGTCTCTTCCTGTCCCTTTTTACCCTTCTTGATGTCTCTTCCCGTCCCTTTTTACCCTTTTTGATGTCTCTTCCCGTCCTTTTTTTTTTACCTTTCTTGATGTATTCCCGTCCTATTCATTCCTTGATGTCTTCCCGTTCCCGTTTCCTTTCTTGATGTCTTCCCGTCTCTTCCCGTTCCTTTTTTCCTCATTGATGTCTTCCCGTCCCTTATCCCTCCTTAATGTCTTTCCCCGTCCCTTCCCCCCCCGTTTTGATGTCTCTTCCCGTCCCTTCCCCCCCCCCCCTTTTGATGTCTCTTCCCGTCCTTTCCTCCCTCCTTGATGTCTCTTCCCGTTCTCTTCCTCCCCCTTTGGCGTCTCTACCTCGTCTTGCCTTATTCCAGTCATTTCCACAAGAGTTTCATAACTATTTACTTCACGTCCACGTTATTAGGTGTTTCCAATCACTTCACATCATCTTTTACTCAGTGTCAACGTTTCTTCATCGAGTCTGTGTGTTCGTCGTTTTCTTCTCTTTATTTGTTGTTAAATAAGGTACTTGATCGAAGTCATATTGTCTGTCTATCTTCCAGCTTCGGGATCCAAATATCTCACTCCCTTTACTTGTTCCATGACTTTCTATCAATTTACCATCTTTACGCCTCCTCCTTTGCTAAAAAGTTTATCATCTTATTCTTCCTTACATTAATTTACATATCGCAACACTTTTTTTTTTTACCTCTCTCATTCATATTATCCATTAACATCTGGTATACTGTTTCAATATCAATATAAACCTTCAATTTAACTCCTTTACTCTTTAACTCTTTCTTCCCATCACCTTTCCAATAGCTTCAACCATTATCTTCATCTTCAGCGTAAATCGAAAAAGGAATGATCGACAACATACATTTCCGTCTACATCTCCACAGGTTAACAGGGTTTAATCTGGCGTGTGTGTGGGTGTGTGTGTGTGTGTGTTGTGCCTGGCCTCTATCACACTTACTATTCACAAATGTCTATAATCCTTGCACTATAACTATCTCTTGGTGCTCTTCTTCTCGTATTACTTGGTTCTTTCTCTTTCTTTTCCATTTCTTATATTCTGTTTCTCTTTACTCACTCTTACCTCGTAATCTATTTAATACATACACACACTGACACACGTATTTGTATATATTTCATAAATCCGCACGACAGTGAGAGAGAACGCTGATATTAATGGCATATATTTTGTGTCATATCAGAGACAAAATTAGGCGTGCAAACTGCGATAATTACTATGTAAATTATGTATCATTATGCCAGGCTCGCGTGATGCCTGCACCGAGGGACGTGGATACATTTGTCTGCAATTAATTGAATATACATTGTTGGTGAATTATGCTGTCAAGTGTGTACTGCGCTCATGTGTGTGTGTGTATATGTGAGTTTGTGTGTGTGGGAGATGTGGTAAATAGTCACATGGCCCCCGTACCGAATAAAAACGTAAACCTTATTTGCCCCATCATAATGAATGTCAGCGCTAATGGGTCACACTCTAAATGGGGTCCATACCTTAATGAGTCTCTCTCCAAATGGGTCACAAATCGCCACTGTAATCATCATCACTAGCTGCCTTCAACATCTCTACCATTCGACACTACCGTCACCATCTCTACCACCATCATCAATGCCATTACAGATCACTACCACTCCCTAACACTATCACTCCCTAACCATAACCACACCCATTACCATCACCACTACCAGTACTCACTACCAGTACCACCTCCACTACTACCACCACCATCATCACTACTGGCACCATCCTCTGACCATCACTCTCCTCACCGCCATTTAAATGCAAATATTGACACCAGAGATACACGTCCTCCCCTCCACACATACACTCAAAATGTTTGTATAAATATTTTTTGGGTGTCTTCTACGGTTTATACATTAGTGCTGTGGAAGTTTTGGCGAAATATTCTTAAATTCACAAACAGAGTAATGTATATGCATAGCCACCCTTCCACATACACACCACTTTATCACGTTCTACACACACACACACACAGATATATAATGTCTGTGTGCGTGTACCTGTATTCCACGACATTAATCCACAAAGTTATTCTCTTTATTCGTGTTTACGTACAACATATTATCCAAATAAAGAAAAAATCCTTAAAAGGAGCTTATGTTTATCCCAACAGAACAGCGGCTTTGACTGGATCAACTTCTAAAAACTATAACATTTACTCACAAAAATATATTTGCAGTAAGCTGTTCACGGTGTATACCTTCCAATCCTTTTTTGAATCTTAAATAATATTCTTTTCTATATTAAACTATAACAATATATTTATGGAGCAGTAACTGAGAGATTGAGTAAAAAAGATTAGTAAAGAGATGGCTAATATTCAAGTTAAATATAGAGTAACAAATAAATTATGGAAGCTAAACAAATTCAATAATGAAATAAAGAAAGAATGAATTGATGAATAAATACACAAATAAACCAGTGAACGTTTAATAGATAATTTATACAATATAATATTTAGATAAATGATTAAATAAAATCCCAGTAAACAGTTATAATATCCTTTGTATTATAAAAAAAATACACTGAATATTGTTGTCTTTTGTATTTTCGTCTGTTTTACAATGTATTATTTCAAGTTGTTATATTGTCAGTAATACAGACTCAATGTTGCAATTTGTTACAATGTCAGTTTTATAATAATTTTCGAAGTTATTAGAGAATAATACAAAATAACATTAATAGGTCGTTTACATGAACTCAGAATTAGGAAGTCATTAATACATAATTAGTATTCTCTGTATGACTTGTATTAACAGTTAAAATCATCATCATCATCATCATCATCATCATTATTATTATTATTATTATTATTATTATTATTATTATTATTATTATTATTATTATTATTATTATTATTATTATTATTATTATTATTATTATTATTATTATTATTTTAGTCAGAAAGAAACCGAGCTATTCTTAATATGAAGATAAACTACAACGAATACAACATAGTGGGTACAGTAGTCGTTCTATTCATACAGTATCCCATGACCCGACTTTGTAATATGCTGTAATATTTTGTATTTCTTCCAATGCGAACTTCTCTCGACCACACAGTCATCAGTAATACGTAAACGGAGGCCATTTTACACCAACATTTCACTAATTATACTTCAGAAATAATATGGTATTAGATACAAGTACAGGTAGACAGATCTGTTAAAGACGACAGTAAAAATCATATATTATCCAGAACTTATGAACTGTATTTTATAACACCGTAAACTTCTACTATACCTGAATCATAGACACACATGTTTATTACGTATTTATTTCACGCTTATGATATTATTTTGATATGTTGCCTTGTTGTTGTGTCTGTGGGACGTTTCCGTATTATCTCCTCCCTCCCCCTGTTGACGCTCCCGCAAACACTACACTCAAACACAGATTATCAAGCGTATAATATCGGCTTCGTGTTCCATTATATTTTCATCTGTCAAAAAGAAAACATGGAAAAACAACAAGATATGGGGTATATATATATATGTGTGTCATAAATAAACACAGTGATGAAGAGAAGGTTGACGTTAAATTCATTAAAATATCTTTAAATTGCATATATAGAATAATGGATATATCAAAGACTATAGGAAAAAAAGTCACTAACAAACTTGATTATAATACAATACAGGACACAAAAAGAAATTAAGATACAATATGGGAATACAATGTAACGAGGGAAATAATTTTGAAATTATAAACACAATATTTGCCACATTAATAACAACAAAAAACAAAATACAAATAAAATTTCAATCAAAACCAAAGAAAAACAAACACCAACAACAACAGCAAACAAGAACAACAACAACAACAACAACATTCAACAAAACCACCAATAACAACAACAACCAAAATACAACAACAACAACAAACAAGAACAAGAACAACAACAACCAACATACAACAAGAACCAACATACAACACTAACCAACATACAACAACAACCAACATACAACAACAACAATCCTCATCATACTTACAAGAACAAGAACAATACACAACAACAACATCACACAACAACAAAACCCAACAACAAAAATCAACAACAGCAACAAACAAACATTAACATACAACAACAGCATCAAACACCAACACACAACAACAAAAACAACAACAACAGGGTAAAAAGAAAACAACAATACACAACAACAACAACAACAACAATTCACAACAACAAAAAACAAAACATAACAATAATAACCCACAACAAAAACAACAACAACAACAAGCAACACCTCCCTTGCACTGAGCTCATCCGAGGTTCAAGGTTGTAACACCATCACCCACCAATACATAACAAAATTCATATCAGAATCCTATGGTTCCCTGTAGGGTCGTTCAGTGTTGATAGGGATTAATGAAAGTAAAATAATTCATAAATGCTTGTTGTACCGTGTGTGTGCGTGTGTCTCTTGAGAGCGTGGAGTAATCATCTTAAAGGATTATATGAGTCTTGGTAGGTATTGCACCACGTTTCTTAAAAGTAACACCAACTTGCCTGCGATGAGATTATGTCAACACAAATCTATTGAGAATAACGATTGTAATCATTCTTTTCCCACCGGTCTATGTCCTCTTGTTCAACTGAGCTTATCACAGTCAAGGTTCGTAGTGTAAATTACAATCTTGTTAAATCCTTCATCTTTAACAATTAATTATTTGCTATGTATTGCAGGAAAACTCATAGCCTCACCTTTAAACAATAGCCACTATATGTAAATTCCAAATGCGTAAAAATGAAAATCGTGGCGGAATGTTTTAAATTTACTCACATATTTAATATGTAGATTGGGAGGATTTTCTATGAAAGCCCCGTCAGATTGTGTCCAATCTGTTGTAACTAATCGAGATATATGAGCGAGAGAGAGAGAGAGAGAGAGAGAGAGAGAGAGAGAGAGAGAGAGAGAGAGAGAGAGAGAGAGAGAGATTGTTTATCTGAATAACGCTGGAGAGAAGGGAAGGTGAGGTAGTAAGAGAGGAATGATAACAATATGAATAGAGGAAAAAGTAGAAGCAATGCGAGAAGGCAAAAGGGATGGGGGAGAGGGGGGAGGGGTGAATGGAAGGAAAGAGGGAGAGTTGGGGATTAAAAATGATCTGAGAAAGAGAAAGGGAGAAAAGAGATGAGATGAGAAGGAATAGGATGGAAGGGGATAGCAGGAATGATGGGGAAGATGTATAACGGATTTAGATGAGGAGAACAGGAGAGGGAAAGATAGAAACAGTGGCTGAAAGAAAGATGGAGGAAGGGAAGGAGGAAAGGTGGTTGAAGAGAAATATAAAGATAGAGGAATAAGGAGGGAGGGAGGGAGGGAGGGAAGAAGGGAGGGAGGGAAATAAAAAGATGGATGGTGAGAGGAAGGGAGGGCTGGAGGGAGGAGTGGAGGGGTATGCACCTACACTCTCCCCGTGATATTGTTTCAGACTCGGGAGGAAAATTTCATCCCCTTGGCTCACCATCTACGTAAACTCGAGAAGACTTGCAAAATTAAGGAGAGACGTCACAAGCAGATGGGCCAGGCGGCTTTACCTAAGGTGGGTGGAGGGAGGAGGAGGAGGAGGAGGGGGAGAGGAGAGAGGGAACAGGAAGGATGGAGAGGAGGAGCAAGAGGAGGAAGGGAATGGAGAGAGGGAAAAGGAAGGATGGGGAGGAAAGGAAGGGAGAGAGGAAGAAGAGAATGTAGGGTTGAGGGGAAGGGAGAAGAAAGCGTAGCAGTTTTGTAAGAAAAAGTAAGTGGATAGGAGAGGAAAAGGTGAGAGAAGGAAAAGGGAAGAAAAAGAGGGTAGGAAAGACGAGAATGGAATGGAAGATGAAAGGGAAAGAGTCAAGTGGGTAAATGAAAGTAGGAAGGGAGAAGGGAAAGGGGGGGAGAAAGGGAAGTGAGAGAGAGAAGGAGAAGAAGGCAGGAGGGGGCGAGAGGGGAGTGGGATCACCGCCACTATAAACAGAGGATTCCACATTTTTCTAGTGTAAACATCACAATCACCACAATTCTCACTATCACCACCACACTCACCACACTTCTCATTAGTAGCACTATGGTTACTAAATTTTACCAATACCATCACAGTCACCACAATTTTCCCTCCCACCACAATTCCCTTCCAAACTACCATCACCACAATCACCAAAATTTTCCCTCCCGCCGAATTACCTAATCCCACCACTATCGCCATAATCATCACTATTTTCCTCCTATCGCAATTTCCTTCAACCTACCCTCCTCCATCTTTACTTCCTTCCCTCCCTGTATCCCTCCTTCCCTCCCTCCCTCCCTACAAGAGATATACCGAGCACTTGATATCTCTGTCTTATCCTGTAATTTGGAGGAAAATTTCCCCTCGTACCATTTCCTCCAATAACTGCGTCGTTAATCTTGGCTTTTGGCGCCTCATTTGTTCTCATTGTTTCAGAGATGTTGGAGACCAAACTCATTTAGGGTTTAACTAAAACGAAATTCCGGGACAAATTCTCGGTTTAGCTTTCGAGGCTTGACAAACGCGAGGCTGTTGAAGCTGTGGTTTATGTGGTGGGAGTTGTGGTTGTGTGGTTGTTTTGTGTGTGGTTGTTTTGTGTATGGTTGTGTGGCTGATTGTGTGGTTCTGTTGGGCGGTTGTGTTGTCTATGGTTGTGATATATGAATGTATGGTTTTGTGGTTGTTTATGGTTGTGGTATATGTTTGTAGTTTTGTGGTTGAGTCCCCCGACACATCGACTATAACTTCTGTCACTATCCAAACTAATACTAGTTTCCCCCCGTGTCTGCTGTATACTAACTCTAATCACTTTACTTTTGGTCGCATTCAACAACTTTCCCCGACCACATGGCCATACAGACTCATTCACAAACATTCACAATACTGAACCATCGACCAAAATATTGCTATCATCATACAACCTTCATCACCAAGTTAGTCCGTCCCGTCCTCACCCTGTTTACTGCGGCCACATGTAAATGTTGAGCCACCGAGGCCGAAGTTACACATCCTCAGCACAGTCCACAGTCACAGGGAAACTGTTCCTTCTCTCTCTACAAACTCGGACACATACCTCACGCCCTCTATAAAAAGTTCGGACAGTGTTCAACAATTTCCCATTTATTCCATACATTCTCACCACTTCCCACTGTGCTTCTGTGACGGCTTTATTATACGTGTACCTGGGATCCACACACACTACAAGCGTTCTTTGTTCTTTGTTTCATGTTTTTTTTTTACTTATATATATATATATATATATATATATATATATATATATATATATATATATATATATATACATATATATATATATATATATATATATACTATGCTGATGCAAGTTGTAAATTACTCCATAACAAGTAAAAGTAGTTTTTGCACTTCCACCATTAAAAGTAAGGTGATTAAGTCAAATACTAACGTAAACGATACATCAGGAGAAATCTTCCTTTGAAGACAGCATTGTAATTTATAAGTTAATAGACGAACTAATGACTTTCACCGGTGTAACCTTGACCTCTTACCCTTTAAGTAACCTCAGTTAATACAAGTTTGGAAGCAAAAGCTTAAAGTGTATACATAACAGACTGGTAAAAGACAGACAAACAAACAAACAAACAAAACTCTCTGAGTGAACATTATCCCGGCCGTGAGCGTCAACCTCCCACAACAAAGAGCGAGAACAAATCTTCCTCATAGTCACGGCGTCACTGAAATTACATTTTAAAATTCCTACGAATACATTTTACAAATCTCTCCAGTCTTGTCTTTTAGCGAGTCTCCCTGGGGCCAGCTTCTAGGCAGAGTGCCCATGAATAATGCCGTGTGCAAGTCTTCTGCCATGTTAGCGTGCGTTTGACGTACATATCGGCTCCTGGAATCTGAAATTTCCAGCCGTATCTTTTCTTCGTTGTTGCTGCGGCTGATATTCTCAATGCTGTAGGTGTTCGGTGTTTGTGGGGGGAGGAGAGAGAGGGAGTCATGGGAGAGAGGAAGGGGAGAGGGGGAGGGAAAGGGAGGAGAGGAGAAATGGAGATTCATGGGAAGAAGGAGAAATAGTTGGGGAGAGTCGAGAGAATACGGTGGTACAACGTAGATAAATCAGTTTCTCCTTACAGTGAATAGTGTTAGTAGTCGTCGTCACAGCTGTCGGGTTTGTGGTTGTCAGATCACGTTTACTAACCAGTATTGTTGTCATGTTGTTGGTGTCGAGTTGGTCTCTGTTGGTCGGGAGTTAAATGTTTTGGTTGAGGGGAATCGTGAATCCTTTTAACCAAGCCCGGGGTGTGTAGAGGAAATGTTTTTATCTTGTTGATGTGTGTGTGTGTGTGTGTGTGTGTGTGTGTGATTCTCTCTCTCTTGCCAATTACTAACATTTGTATTATTCATTGTATATCCGGCAAGGATGATATTGGAGATAACAAAGACGCCTTTCAACTTAGACATTACGGTTCCCACACCCTGCCTACCTTGTTGATATCTATATTTATAGCTGGTAAATGCACAAACACACAGAAACACAGACGAGCTCAAACACGGGAATATCCATCATTGTTGTCAGTTACACACACGGATGATTCACAACTATTACAGTGAAGTACTCACCAGGGCAACGAACCCGACAAGAAGAGGCAATACAATTATATGAAACACCACAATGAAATGCACTTCAAGCCACTTCCGAACGCAATCTAAACTTCAAACGTTTAATTTGTGTGTCTAAAACCCGAGGCAAATTACTCACCAAAGTCGGGAATACATAAGATAAATGGAGAATGTCACGAAAGTCGAACACTGGACTCGCAAAACCCAACGTGGCGAAACTGAACCACAGCGCCCAGGGAGCTTTTGAATTCTCTTATGATGAGTCAGTTCGAACAATGATTGTGGAGGGGTAGTGTGTGTGTGTGTGTGTGTGTGTGTGTGTGTGTGTGTGTGTGTGAGAGAGATGATGATGGATGATGGATGGATAATAATAATAATAATAATAATAATAATAATAATAATAATAATAATAATAATAATAATAATAATAATAATAATAATACTAATAATAATAATACTAATAATAATAATAATAATAATAATAATAATATCACCATTATCATCAATACTTCTCACACAAATATAACTTTCTTAACATCGTGGTCTCAGAGAATAAGAATTTCATCAAACATTATGGGGCAACTTTTGTCATTATCGGGTACTGGTGATAACAGGGCCCTGGCGGAGCTCTTTGATGCGCTACTTCTTTTTTATAAGTCTTGACCATCTTTAGCGTCTTGCTGATTAATGTACACGATGGCAACAGACGAGAAGTGATGTGGGTTACAGTCCTAACCTAACCTAACCTAACCTAACCTAACCTAACCTATCTAAACGTAAGGCAACTTAGCGTAACGTGACCTAACTTAACGTAAAGTATCTTATGCTAACTTAATGTAACGTAATATAACCTAACCTAAGCTAAGCTACATCCACGCGGGGCCTCGTCAAAAAGTTCTCTAAGTCACGAAGTCAGTCAGCCAGTCAGCCATTCATACAGACAGTAATTTAAATAATAGTGTTTCATATAAATGTCGCCTCCATTCCACACCTTCACCATATATAAATCTTCTAATCCATCCTTCGTTCAGACACCATAACACTCTCCATCCTATAGACAGCAATCCTACGCTCCTTCCTCCCTCAACGCCATCACAGACAACAATCCTACGTTCCTTCCTCCCTCAACGCCATCACAAACAACAATCCTACGTTCCTTCCTCCCTCAACAATCCTTCCAAGGTCAAAATATATCGAGTTTTGAACGAAAGATGCAATCACGTGTTATCTGCCGTGCCTGGCGACCACCAACACCCATCCATCACTACCACACACACACACTGGCTGCCATGAGGGTGGTAGGAGAGGGACAGAAGGGTGGGGGTATGAGGGAAGGGACTGGGGGTTGGAGAGGGTGTGAGGGACGAGAGACTGGGGGTTGTGAAAGGGTGTAAGGGAGAGGACTGGGGTTGTGAAAGGGTATAAGGGAGAGGGCTGGGGTTGTGGATGATGTGGGGTTGGGGGCTCGGGGTTGTGAGAGGTGGGGGTACTGGTTCAAATTCTCAAACATTAGGAAGATGATCGTTGTTCCTCGTAACTTCCTTAACAAATAAGCTCGTGTATACAGTTATTTATCAAGAGGAGCTGTATTAAAGAGAGAGAGAGAGAGAGAGAGAACATACAGCACTATCTGTATCAACAGTGTATATTTATATCCTATGTGTATATCAATGCCCTTAATATACATATAAATTTAATCCATAAATGCAGAACATCAATGTGAGGTAAACAATAGATATGAGGACTAAAATTAATGTCTTTGAATAAATGTTCTTATGTGAGGATTAATTCGGATTAATAACATGTGTAGTAAGTATTATGTACTAAGTAGAAGCTCATTATAACTCCCACTTGACATAATCGATCATTCCCATCTTCTGCGCGTCCCCCCCCCCCACTGCAAAAAAATATTTAAGTCTGCAACAAATTATACTTTCCATTTCAACAAACTAATGTCTTTCAAGTTAATTTCCATCCCCGACAGCTATTAATTCTCATTCAAATCCAACAAATTACTAACTATAAAAAGTAATGTTAACAAATTACCTTTAATATTCTCCCCAATTAAGTTATATTTTTCATTCACCAACCAAAAAATTATTATCTTTACTTCACCAAATTATCGATGAGTTAGTTACCTTCTCCAACAATAATAATCGTTAAATTACCACCAACTAACTATCTTCACCCTTACATGGTATTAACTACTCATTTATTGTTTGCTTAAAAAAAACGAAAAGAAAAAAAACAAAAAAGTCATTCTAGTTAATTACCTTCTCCCACAATTTACAATTTGAATTCACTAACCAACTTTTTCTTCTCCGTTTCAACAACTCACATCATGTTTAAAAAAAAAAAATACCTGTTTCAACAAATTATCTTCATTCACTTTCAAGGTACTTTTCTGCCTGATTTTTGACTGTGAGGTGAGGAGAGGTGAGGTGAGGTGAGGAGAGGTGAGGAGAGGTGAGGTGAAGTGAGGTGAGGTGAGGTGGGAGCTGTGCCAAGGACAAATGAGAAATTATTACTCTGGGTCAGTGTGTGTTTGTAACGTATAGCTTAGTGATGATAAATGTGTGTGTGTGTGTGTGTGTGTGTGTGTGTGTGAGAGAGAGAGAGAGAGAGAGAGGTTAGGTTAGGTCAAAAACATAAAAAAAAACAATTATATGTAAAGTCATCTCATCTTTTCCATCTTTAAATGCCCCTCGAGCTTCATGAAATACCAAGTGCCAGAGTCGAGTGGCACTTAATTACTTCAGGTAGGTGGAGCTCCTGTTAGTTTACCTTAGTTACAGCTGACCAAGACGGCTGAGTGAGTGGCGTGTGTGCTGTGGCCGGAGGGAAGAACACGATGGAGGAGATACCGTTTTGATATGTCTTTGTTTAGTAACTGAGGGAGAGAAGGTAACGGAGGGTAGGTAGGTAAAGAAGGAGAGAAGGAAGGTAGGTGGGTGTGTGGGTGGGTAGGTTGGTAGTTAAGGAGAGAAGGAAGGTAAAGGAATTTAGGTAGATAGGGAAGGAGATAAGGAAAGAAGGGAAGGAAATATAAGGGACGACAACAAGAAATAGAGATGAATAGGACAAGAGGGAGGGAGGAAAGGGTGAAGGTAGCAGTAAACAGAGATATAAAAGAGGAAAAGAGAAAGGAAGTGAGATGCAACAAGAAAAAGGTCAAGAGAGAAATAAAACTGGAAGGAGAGAGAGAGAGAGAGAGAGAGAGAGAGAGAGAGAGAGAGAGAGAGAGAGAGAGAGAGAGAGAGAGAGAGAGACCATCTGGACTTTTATAGGGTAAAAACAACAGTAAAGTGACCATTCTCCTGACACTAATGGACCGTCAGTACAAGCAGAATTCTGGTGAACGTTCGTCTAACGTAGCTTCAGTTACACAAGCGACCATTCCTTAGTAAGGGTGTGACGGTGGAGTGACGGGAAATACCAGGCGCTGTTGAATGCTCGTGTTAACGATGGTGTTTCTATGGTAACAGATAGACAGATGGTAAGATAGCAAGGCAGACAGGCAGTAAGATAGACAAACAAACCAAAAAAGACAGACAGAGAGACAGAAAATAGTAAGACAGAGAGATAAATAAATAGTGAGACAGACACAGACAGACGGTAAGACAGTAACAAAGACAAACATGCAGACAAATAATTCAGACAGGCAGACAGACAGACAGATGAAATTATTCTAAGAAACCTACGAAACACATTCAGAACTTACACTTAATCTCTGTATTGCCGCCTAAGATATGTTGAAGAAATATCGTGGTAATATTTTCTGCTTGGATCTCTTGCTTTTGAATGGTGAAAGGAAAAACTCTCTCTCGTCTCAGATGTCAAAAAAGCCTTAGAGTTACAGATTACCTTCAGACATCTTCAGATTCTGTGCCTTTGAGGTTGAATTTTCTGCCTTTGAATGATGATAGACGATTCTTAGGTATAGCTTGACAGGTAAATAGACAGGTAGATAAACAGGTATTTCTTTCTATCTTATCAAAAAGATTCATCAGAACTACAGGTAAATACTCAGGTACGTCTCTGAATTTTTATTTTCGAGTTATATTTTCTGCCTTTGATTGATGACAGAAGAATTTCAGAGTATGGTAGACAGACAGACAGACAGACAGACAGACAGACAGATGGAATCCCTTTCGACCATATCAAAAAAGACTTACACAAAGAGATAACCTCAATACATCTCCTAATATTGTACATTTCTGTTTAAATTTCTTGCCTTTGAATAATGACAGACAGACAGACAAACAGAAATTATCCATTTGACTATCTATGAGGTTACCATATAAAAAAACCTACTGATATTAGTTAACCTTAAAAATTTCTTCAAATTCTATGCTTTTTCAAGTTAAATTTCCTGCCATTGACTGATCACACGAGAATCTCAGAGTACAGTACAGTATTTCAGGTTACTGTGATGGATCCAAGTGCAGGTGGAGACGAAGAGATCCTACTGAAGTTGACCTTGTGAAAAGAATTCTATCTGTCTGTATGTCTGTGTATGTATGTCTGTGTGAGTGATGACAATGGAAAAGTTCCGTGAATGAATGAGTGTTAAGGTGGGTTCCCGAGTTCATGTGTACGTTCAGGAGGAAGAGAGATTGAGAATAGGAAAAGGAAAAGAAAGAAAGAGAAGGGAGAAGAAAGAAGAGAGAAAAGAAGAACACGGACGAAGAAAACCTCATAAAAATAGACCAAGAAAAAAAGAAAGAAAGAAAGAAAGAAAGAAAGACTCATATATCATAAAAAAACAACAACAGACAACCATAAATTCATACTAACACACACATAGACAAATAGCAAAACGAAAAACAAATACACACATAGATATATTTAAAGCAAACGACAAACAAAATAACAGACGTATTGACTCAGACTAAAAGACAGACAAAGAGACGGACAGGTACACAGGCATGCAACTAAACAACCAGGCACACTACCATTTAGACAGACAGACAGACAGACAGAGAGATAGAGAAAAGAAACAAAGAAGAGTCGTGTTACACTTATATAACCCCATTCAGAATTGACCCACGTACTTGAGGTCTGAATCGTTTCCTGACCATAGATACAAGGTTAGGCGTTGGGGGGGAGCTGTGAGGAGGAGGAGGAGGAGGAGGAGGAGGAGGAGGAGGGATATGGAGGTGAGTGAAGAGGAGGAGTAGAGAAACAGAGAGAGAGAGAGAGAGAGAGGGTATGTAGGGAGATGAAGAGACAAGAGAATGGGAGAGAGCGGAGATGTAGGAAGAGGAAGAAGAGTAGTAAGAGGAGGAGGAGGAGGTGAAGGTGGATAAAGAGGATGAATAGAGAGAGAGAGAGAGAAAGAGAGAGAGAGAGAGAGAGAGAGAGAGAGAGAGAGAGAGAGAGAGAGAAGCATGTAGGAGAATAAAGAAGGAAGAGGAGGAGGTTGAAGAAGGGGGAAACGGAGGAAGAGGTGAAAGAGGAGGAAGAAGGGGAAAAGGAGGAGATAGGCGGAGGAGAATGAAAATATGAAGACAAAGAAGAATACTCCCCCCATCCTTCCCTCTCTCTCTCTCTCTCTTTACTTCCTTTACTCCTATTCTCCCTTTCTGCCTTAGCTCTCTTTTCTATTCTTGTCTTCCTTTTTCACCATCTGTCTTCCTCCTTATTCTCATCCCTCTCACCTACCTACCTACCTCTTTCTCTCCCCTACCTCCCTATCTCTTTCCCACTCATATCCTCCCTTCCTCCCTATCTACCAATCTCTCCCTTCTCTCCCTACCAACCTCTCCCTTCTCTCCTTCCCTCCCTATCGCCCTGTCTCGCTTCGTCTCTCCTCTCCTTCCTCCCCTCCCTTCCCATCTACTCTCCCTTCACCCTCCCTACCGCCCTGTCTCCTCTTCTTCCTCCCCTACCTACCTACCACCGTCTTTCCCCTCCCTTCCCATCTACTCTCCCTTCACCCTCCCTACCGCCAACTTGTACAAACTTGGGTGGGAGTTTTACCAGAAGATGTAGTTATGTTCGCAAAAGTTGTCACGCCTGGAAATGGCCTCGTTGGCAACACCGCAAGTTGGGTCCGTGGGTGAAAATTGTTAAAAATTGTTTGCAAGGGTGTGTGTGTGTGTGTGTGTGTGTGTGTGTGTGAGCCATAGTCTATATTCAATAACTTTATGGTAAAATTGAGGACTTTTTTTATTTTGCTTTGTTCTTTTTTGCTGAGTTGGAGGCTGGTAAATTGTTAGGACTTTGTTTATTTCTGTTAGTTGTATTAAAGAGTTAAATTGTTGATTATTGTTTGTAAGACCATGTGTTAGCTATTGTCTACAGTTAGTAACTTTATAAATGGTATTCAGAATTTTTTGTTTGCTCTTGTTAGTAATAAAACTAAAACAAAATACCTTAAAGAAACAAACAAGAATTATTGTCTGTGTCATGTATACAAATTTTTCATTTACTTTCAATTTATTGATGGAATTCGAAACTGTAAGAAACTCAGAGTAATTGATGGAAACTTTCACTGATGTGAGTTTTATTTACAAACTTTCCCATTCAACTTATCAGTGAGGTTTTTAAAGGTCTCGGCAAGACTGATTTAGTGTGTATTACAAATATGATTATCTGTTGCTAGTATTTCAGTGTGTAAAGTTAAATGATATTTGCAGGTAAATTTATGCATTATAAAGTTGAGAATTAATTCGTGGTTAGTTCATTATATAATACAAAGTTAAGGACTAATTGCAGGCTAACATATCATACGTTACAAAGTTGAGAGATGATTGTAGGTTAGAGTAATTCATTATATGTGCAAAGTTGAAGGTTAATTGCAGGTATTAATTTGTTATATATACTACAAGCCTGAATGACAACTACAGGTGAGAATTAAACATGATCTCAGTTGACATAAACTCGTATGCTTCCTCGAGTGAGACTTTAATATATGGGTGAGTGTAGTCCATTATATCGAGGCTTTATTATATATGATACCTTAATATAACAGACTATATATATGAGAATACAGTCCATTATATCGAGGACTATTAGATGTGAAACATTCATATCAAGAATTATACCCGTTAGATTGATGTCCGTTAAATGGACGTTATACTTATCACTAGCAAGTCTACGGACTTGGCGCACCCTCATTCAACTACTACTGCAAACCTTCAGCAAAGTAAATATGACATAAAAAATCCGTAAGTAAATATGTTAAGGTGGATGAAATGGATGAGGTGGATGAGGGAGTCCACTATCCGTGTTATCCCTCAGAGCCAAGAGGGAAAAACAACTGCATTACGACGAGGAAAATAAACAAAACGTGACCAGAAGGAAAAACAGGCAGGGACGAGACTCAGAGATGCATAAGAGGAAAGAAGAAAATAAGAGGAATAAGAAAAAAACATACTTTAATTCTTAGATAGTGGTGGTTGTGGTTATAATGGTGGTAGTAGTACTGGTGGTAATAGTTATGGAAGTGGTAGTTGTTATGGTAGTGGTGGTAGTTGTGGTGGTAGTAAAGGTGGTATTGATGATGGCTGTGTTGGTAGTGATGTACTGTAGTAATGATGGTACTAGTGGTTTTAGTGATAGTTTTACTGATGGTGGTAATGGTGGTGGTAGTGGTTATAAATCTGGTGGTGGTAATGGTGGTACTGAAGGTGTTACTGGTGGTTGGTTGTGGTAGTAGTGGTGGTGGTGGTGGTAGATATAGTGTGAGAATACCATCCCTAGCTCTATATTTTTGTTCACAGCAGCTAGTATAGCGCCTCCGGGCAGGTGCCGACCAAATTCACCCGCACACAGGGAGGCAGTGAGAAATAGTAGGAGAAACGGTGAGATAACCAACAAGAGAGACAGTGAGAGACAATGATAATGTGAGAGATAGTGAGAGAGACAGTGAGTGCGAGAGACAGTAAGTGATAGTGAGAGAGACGGTGAGTGTTAGTGAGAAAGATAGTGAGAGAAAAAGTGAGATACATAGAGACAGTGAGAGACAATAAGAAATAAAGTGAGAGGCAATGAGACAGTGAGACAGAGTGTGTAATTGCAAGAATGAATGTTAGAGCGTGAGAAGAAAGAAAATGTGAAATAATGAGAATTGAGAAAGGGCATATACGAGAGAGAGAGAGAGAGAGAGAGAGAGATAAATAAATTTGTCATAAGAGGAAAAAACAGAAACAAAACAAGATAAAACAGAAAAAAGTGAACGCTAAATAATCTCCCAAATAAAACAGGTAAAAAGAAAAAAACAGATAAATGTGAAAAATCCTTCAATACAAACGGGAGGAGAATAAAGAAGACTTCGCCACATCGTCTCGGAAAATAACCCCGGCTTTTGGAGTCTTGAGAAGCGCTTTGATCTGGCGGGATAATCGTCGACTCCGGAACCCGACATCTCCACCACCCAGGGGGAAGGCAACAGCGGAGGTTGGGATAAGATCGGCTGACGGGTTGTGTTGGTGGTCCCGGGAGGCTACAACACGTGACGTATACCAAGACTATTGGAACTGTCAACGACTAAGCTTTACTGAAAACGCAGCGGCAGTTCATGACAGTTATGTGACTGTGGCAACTGATAATGTCAAGGGTTTTTTGGTTGACAACGCTGTAACTTGACTAAATTGCGAAAGTTTTATGATAACGCTGTACAAGATGACAACGCGAATTTCTCACCTAACAACGCCGAAGTTTCTGACAAAGGAAAAACTTAAGTGTTTCTTTCTACTTTCTAGACTTCATCCTCACAGCTTCAATAACCATACCTTGGGATTTCTCTAAAAAGTCGCTGATAATGTGTGTGTGTGTGTGACCTCCTATGTCCTTTGACTTTAGGACATTGACCCACGTCTGTGTGTAAGTTATGACCTGTCAGTCCATGCAAATAAATTATCCAGGACAAGGGAGGAGAGAGAGAGAGAGAGAGAGAGAGAGAGAGAGAGAGAGAGAGAGAGAGAGAGAGAGAGAGAGAGAGAGAGAGAGAGAGAGAGAGAGGTTTCCACTGAAGAGCTTAGAGGAAATGTCAAATAGCACAAATTAACTTAGGTAAGACTCGAGAAATATTAAACTCTCCGACTGAGTCTTGTTCCACTACATAATATTATCATTATTACTTTCTGTAGTTTGAACTATTTTTCTTTATCAAAATTTTACAGTTATGTGTGATTTTCCTCTACTATTATTTTTATGTCATATTTTCTTACGATAATAAAGTACACATACGTAAGTAAGTAAATAAATAATAAATAACTGAATAAATAAATAAATAAATAAATAAATAAATAAATAAATAAAATAATTATATCACAGTGGAAGGTATGCAGTCTGGCAAGAGAACCCGTAGCGCACCAATTCACCTCTCTAATACGACACCAAATCACAAAATCAATTAACTAGTTCATTCCAGGTCATTTACAATCTGCAATGAATTAAACGAGATTTCGCGAGGTAATTACTGGATAGCAATTAAGTCATTAGCAGGTAAAACGTCAGTGACCCCGCCAACTAGGACGCTATGTACTTCATAACCGGCCTTTCCACACCTGCAGTTAATTCATTTATACTTGATTATTCTGTTGAGGGATTTATGGCAAAAGGCTCAAGGGAGGTCATGAGCCACGAACACTTACAAGATCCCACGAGATGAGAAAGCAACCAGTAACAGACAGGTTATTAGACTGATGACTATAGAGCCGTATCTGGGAGGCATCCATCTGCCAGTGACGCATACACACGATGGGAAATAAAAACAAAATGTCAGTGATGAAATTTAGCTACAAACTAATTTCGCAGATAAAATTTTATTAGTCATATTCAGGTCGATGGCCTTTCAGAGAGATACATAAAAATTTACGTTCATCACAATTAGAATATTACCCTCCCCCCTCCCCCCCCCCCCCCCCCAGGCTGTATCATCGTCGGGTAGTATACAACATAGATAGGTATTATAATTTAAAGCGAGTTACACCTGATGTCCAAACTCTGTTGACACGTGTATGATGATGATGACGATGATGATGATGACGATGATGATGATGATGATGATGGTTTCATTGAAAGTATCCGAGCCATAAACAACTTACTCATGATACCGTTGTTATTTATCTTTAGTGACTTAATTTATTTCAGGAGCGTGATCGAGTGGATACAGCCCTCGCCTTCTGTTCATTGGGGTCGATGGTTCGATTCCCTGGCACTCCGAGTTCACCCAGCTGTAAATGGGTACCTTGGTTTTCAACTTGGGGGAGTGAAAGCGCTCGTGTGCAGTACCGGTCATGCTGCCGCCTTGAATACCGAAGGCTTAGTATACAGTGTAATGTCCCCAAACGGGTAGTCCTGCCTATGGGACCCACTTTCATTTTCAATTCCTTTCTACCGGTCACGGGTGATTACGAGTGAGGTTGATCACATTGAAACGTTATTTAAGAGAAAGATGTAGAGCTAATGGAAGATAATTCTAACTTATAATGTGTGAGTCAGCCTAGAGCGATATACTGCAAAAAGTCGAAGAGCAAGAGAGATAATGTCTCCTAAACTATGAGATTATCAACCAAATTATGGAAAAATAATTGAGATAGATAATTAAAAGATGAACTAAAATTAAAAACCCATAGAAATACCATAGACATATTATATCAATCTCAGGTAATTAACACAAATAATAATGGTGGAATAGACATATTTGTCCTTCATCCACGTAATTAACAGACTTGTGAAGGAGAAACGAACTTATAAAAGGAGACAGGAATGATTAGAAACCGTAAGAGTCAAAACCTGCTTGATTAAAAAGATCTCGGAGGTAATGCGTGACGGGGTCTGGCTGATGGGAATTACCTCCGGGTTTTGCTTTCCTAGTAAAAAAATAAAGTTGGGGATATTATTAGTCTCTCTCTCTCTCTCTCTCTCTCTCTCTCTCTCTCTCTCTCTCTCTCTCTCTCTCTTTTATTTTCTATCTTTCCCTCGCTGCTTCGTCGGCCGTAATGGCGTCAAAGGTGTACACAAAATCCCTGTTAAACGCTAAAAGCTACGTGAACTTTTAACGGAGTTCGGTGATTGGTCCAACAGGAGTATTTGTGAACCAATGACCAAGTAGAAAGGGACCTCGCGTTTCATGATTGGCTCAGCTGTTATTTGTGAGTTCTTTAACATGTAATCATTGATAAGTGAAAAGAAACCAAGTTGGAAAATCATTCTTGATAGTTTATACGGATACTATCTTCCCATCTCTTAAACTTTGATAAGATGAGAGGTAATCAGCGTTCAACATAAAAGAAAAATAACACACACACACACACACACACACACACACACACACAATACCTGACTACATTTGAGATACATTTCATACAAAACAACAACAGAGTAAGTTGAAACATCCAATAGGGAAGCGATCATCGTAAATTCTCTGCCACACTTCTTAAACGCAAACACCATCTGCATTATAAGGCATCAACAGGGAATTTATTTATCCCTTCCTACCTGGACATTTTATCACAAGTAAATGCCAAGTTATGATGCTGGAGGATTGAGATTTATGCCTAAGATGCCGACCGACCTGTACCCTGTATACGCATTTATTTACACCATTTTATTCTATGTTATCTTGTGAATATTAATGTTTGGTTAAAATAATTGATAGATATTCTTCTCTTATTATAACGGACGGATAATCCCAGTTTATTAGAATTGATGGATATTTCCTATTAAATAACTTTATATTCATTCTCTGCTTAACCAAACAGACATATAATGTTTTAAAATAATAATAACTATTAATAATATATGTATATATAATCACTGCATATTTGTCATCGTTCCAATATCCTCTTGTGCGTTGGATGTAAAAATCGACGAAATATATAAATCGTATCAACTTTAATCACCTTAAGCAGATTACTTAAACATCGACCACTACAAAATATTTAATGTCACAAACTTTCTAAAACCAGAATACACTTAGTTAAACTTTTGGACAGATAACTTGTAATCTTCCCCAAGTTTCTCCAGGTTGTCTCACGGTGATCGTTTGTTCGATAATGAAAAAAAAAATGTTTGACATGAGCGCCTGGGAGCCATCAACAAAGTTTTATACTATGTAAAACTTATTTTTATTTATTTAGATGTCTCTTCGCTTGTTTAATTCAATTATGATTTAGTCCCTGCAAACGATCCATGGGGGCATATGGGAGGGCCTCTATTTTTGTTGTTGAAATTGCTTATGCAAACCCTCTGCCTACCTATTTGCACACTCTCTTACACTCTGTGGAACTGCCTGCCTCAGAGTGTCTTTCCTGTGTCAAATGACCTCCATCTTTTCAAAACATCCTGTATCATATTTCTTCAGTCTTTGGCAGGAAACCCCCTCGGTGAATTGTTTCGACAACGTCACTTGTGTGTGATAACTCCCTTCGCTTTTCAGTTAATATAAAAAATACAGATTCAGTGATATCAACGCGTAAATAGAACTGCCAAAAGTAAAAACTTATACAAAAATATATATAAATTCCATGAAAAATATAAGTATGTATCTGTAAAATAAAAACATAAAAATATTTTTTTCAGAAACGCATTTTTTTTTACCCCCAGGATGTAAACGAGGGAATAAGAAACACCAAAGAATTATTACCTAGGAGAAAAATCACTGTATGTAAATTGAACCTGGTAGATATATATATATATATATATATATATATATATATATATATATTTCCCGTGACGCCTCGGGGGTAGCTGGATTAACCGCGAGAAGGCAGTTCATAAATCCTTAAGTGGATATAGAGCTTAGGCCATTCTTTAACCCGGATATATAGCCCGGTAAAGGCAGGGATTATATGCAACCTGCCATGCCAAGGTAAAGATTAATTAACACGACTTTAGTACCCAGGGTAAAGGAGTGGGCATAGTGGGGGGGGGGGGGGGGAATACATCACCTATTCATAACATGTTGGGGATGGATTGGTTAATAAAAGGTAAAATTATGAGGAAATTATAACGATGAAGCTGTTTAATAGAGATTTACTGATATTCCACAAAACTGAAACCTGTGACAAAATAATGTAGTCACTGTGTCTTATAGTTAATTCAACAACTATAGCAGAAGTTGACATTTAACCAGTGAAGGAGAAGAGGAAAATGGTACAAATGATAATAGGCAATGTTGAAGAGAGGAGGACCAGGAAGAGGCAGAGAATGAATTAACTCAAAATCTAAAGCGGAGAGATGCAAACTCTATAGATGATTGGGAATAACGCCCCTGAAAACGTATAGAGTGGGAGGGCCGTGGTTTCCAATCCTCAGGCTTTAATAGCATAGTTGATTGTAATTCTGGTTGAGGAACTACTGTACTGTATTAAAGACGTTCGTTGATATCTACACTATAATTTTTTCACTGCTCCATTATTCTATTTTATTGGCACTACTCTAAGGATTTTGTACAGTGATCTACAGCAGATAATTTCCTAGTTTATGTTTTTCACTGCACTAATAGACGCTGGGGTGAGAGAGAGAGACGTGAACTGATCCATTGCATACTTTGTTGAAAATCAAACGCCGCTGACAGGAAAAAAAATCACTGCAATACCAGATGGCAATGACCAAAAGTGATTAGTTATATTTATCTACACTTCCTCCTGAGACGCAATGACCACAGAATTTTACCCCTACAGCTTTTTCACTACAATGGGAAAAGCTGTGATAGAACTATAGTGAAAAAACGGATTCAAAACAAGAGAGCCAAGAAAATTTGACGCCACAAAGACGAGATGATGTACTTTATCCAAAACAGAGAGACACACGAATTATTGCCCTCAATTTTATCTCTCACGGGGATAGGGGGGGGGGGGGGGGAGGGAGGATAAAGTACCGGTGGGAAATTTTACACTGCGCTCCATCCTTCCATACTAAACTAGACTCTTGTGGTGGGAGAAAATATTGCACTGAGTTACGACCCTCAGTGCAATGGGACCTAGTGGTACCAGAGGGAAATTTTGTAGAGATACATCTTTCATTGGTGAACTAGACAGTGGAGGCAGGCGAAGGTATTGCACGGAATCATATACTTCACTGCTATCACAAAAAAGTGAGGTAAGAGAGTAGAGTTTTACGGTGATATAAACAGACGGTAGTGAGAGACGTCAGTGAACCACCTCCTTCACTTCTCAACCAACCTTTAGTGACAGGGAGAATGTTACAGTGTAGCCAGGGTGAGGCAGGGAGAGAGGGAGGGAGGAGGTAATCACCAGGGGAGATGAAGCCGCGGCAGCATCAGCATCATGCAGACGGGAGGAGTGCAAGACAGGGCGAATATTATCCACGAAATATGAAGCTTCCTGTCCATGCAAATTGCACCAAGATGTCTGTCTGTGTCTGTCTGTATGTGTGTGTGTGTAAGTTTAACAGTGTTAAAGTATAATTGTTACAACTACGACAGGTTGACATATTCCCATAGGTAGAGGTTCTGCATGATGAATACATTCTGAATAAATTACACGTAATGTCATGTAGATAATCAGAGGTTATTGCATATGCCAAACAAAGATTTTTATTTGGTATATTTCGATATATTTATTTTTATGAGAGAATCTACAAAATGGCGTAAACGAACCGAAATAACCACTAATTTGTACCAACTGACACTGCTGGTAGTCAAGGCGGGCGGGGGAGAAGGCTCAGGGGTGGTAATGTGTGGTGTGTGTGATAATAGATGATGATGAGGATGATGATGATGACGATATTGATGGCGTATATGTGATGACGACGATGATAAATAATGAATGATGACGATAATGATGGCGTGTATGTGATGACGACGATGATGATGAATGATGATAAATAATGAATGATGATGATAATGGTGATGATGAATAATGATGATGATTGATGATGCTGAATGATCCCCAGTTATTATAAGACAATTCATCATCACTACGGACACACTTGGTTTGATTTACACTGGTAAGGTTAGGTTAGGTTTCATTTCACCCCACATTATTGCTTCGTCCCCGTGCAATAATAACCTACCTCAGAGTTCCTCATTTACTATTTATGAATGTTTAGTCATACTAATTCCCTCAGTGGCAAACCTCTGGATGAAAGGCTAAATATAAAATGATAATACACGCGTAGTTGCTAGTGGCGTGGTTGCTAGTGGCGTAGTTACTAGGGGCGTATTCAATGGCTGAGTATTTTTGTTTACCGTATATAAGAACACCTGATATCGGGACACAAGCCATCTGGGTAGTTAGTTTATCCAATGTTGGTGCAGGCGAAAACCGGAAATCGTGCTACGTCAGACATACATTTAAACCAGAGGCGATTCGAACCCTGTACTTGTGGGAGAGATATACGCACGTTACGATATACAACCCAAGATCCAAGTGAGCCACTGCTGTTGGTTTGTCTCCTTCTCCCTGGCTGGATTTTCAACCTGAAGTGATTGCCCTCGGTGGACCGCTCCCGAAATCCCACGTGAACCCTGTTATTCTCTGCAAATACCACCTCTCCAGGATCGCCCACTGGTCCCCAGGTAGGGTCGTCCTCTACACTGATGGTTATGTTGACCCCGCTACAGGTCGGGACGGGGCTGGTGTCTACATCTCCCGTCCTGATGCCCCTGAGCCTATCAAACTGGATCTCAGAGTTTCTGACGGGGCATCCTCCACTCAGGCGGAACTAATAGCCCTCCTTGCTGCCCTTCTCACTGAGGAAGAAGCAGATGGCTTCTGTCCCTTGCTTGTCTGCTGCGATTTCAGGTCTGCTCTCGACGGGATCGCATTTGGTTCAGGGTAAAATAAGGACCTCATCCTCCGAATACGAGGGTTAACATCCACACTTCAGGATGCAGGCCGTCCTGTGACATTCCTATGGATACCCAGTCCTGTCGGTATCTTGGGGAATGAGGCAGCAGATGGCCTTGCCAAGACTGGCTGCAACAAGGCCACACCTGACGTTGTTCCTCGAACACTTTTACAGCTTAGGAACCAAATTCGCTGCAAACAGAGAGAAGCTCGGGAAGCAGCCATCCCCCTGGACTCCCCGCCCACCTGGTACGATGTTCTCCGTAAACTTCCTGACCTCTCGTATGTCTATGGGAAAGGGTCGCCGAAAAGGGACGTGATTGCTGCCCGTATCATCATTGGGTATGACTTTGCTTGGGGGATTGGTATCCCATCATCCCCTGAGCAACGCTCTTGTGCATTATGCAGAAGACCCGACAGCCGCACCCTTATCCACTACCTCCTAAGATGTCCCCACACACAACGCTTCCGTGACGCCTGCTGGACCACCACTCCACGACCCTGTGACGGACACACGATGATCCTCCCCATACTGGCCAGATATTATGTAAATAATATTGATTATGTGTTAAAGGAATATCCTTCCTTCCTTGGGCTTTAGTAAGCCCCTTTATAATATTTATACTGTATATACGTGACACTTGCCAGATGCTTCTGGTGTTATTGTACAGGGGTACCTAGTGACAGCACTAGGATCCCGCTTCCTCTCTCAAGGAATAAACAATTGAAATTGAATTGAATTGATCCAAGTGACGCGCTAGGTATTTACACTATCAAGGGCAAATAATTATATTGGAAATGTTGGTTAGTGATCCCATTACATAATTTACTTCAGCAATAGCTGCATATGGGCCCGGTGCCGATACCTACCACTCTTACCCTAACAAAAACTTCAACTGAACAAGGTGTTTAACATGACATAACAAGGCCGATAACCCAAATGTCTGTATGTATGATTTTTACTCAATAAATTCTTACAAAATTAAGGTCCCGGTACAGGGGATAAGTACCCCGCACTGCAACAACAATGTACCGATACTAATTCTAGGATCTTATTCATATATCCATATATTAGCTCCGGTTAATAGCCATCTTAATAGCAGTATTATCTGTCTATACCATATGATAACTTTGGTTAATAGCCATCTTAATAGCAGTATTGTCTGTCTATATCACATGTTAACCTTGGTTAATAGCCATCTTAATAGCAGTATTATCTGTCTATCCTCATACTAGCTTAGGTTAATAGCCATCTTAATAGCAGTATTTTCTGTACGAGCCACGGCATCCACAACTCTTGTACACACGGCGGAGAGCTACACTACCGCCTCCTCCTCCCTGGACCCCACAGTACAACAACACAACTTGTTATCACCTAACCTTCACTCAACTGCTAATAACCACAACGTAGAGTCCTGGAAGTCCTCACGACGCCACAAACACGAGGTAATCCACAAACAGCAAACGTAAAACATGGAAATAGCGATCAAATACTGTATGACCACACACACACATGTTGCCGCCACCACTGCCATACCTCTAATGATCACTGGCGAGTGGTGAACCCGAGGTGCTTCGATTCCTTAATTCATTGGTTCGCTTTACTGATTCATATGAAAATAATCGACTGGACGGCGGAAAGAACACCATACACGATTGGTCCGTCATCTGTAATCTCATTAATTTTCTTAAATCACTTCTATCCACCATTACTTAAAATAAAACTGATAACGAAAGATAGTCATGAGTTTCCAAGCTTCGTCAACGATCCGCTCTTACGTCACTAAACTAGTCCACAACCAAACAAGTAGTTGGCTTCCACGGTTAACATAAGCGTAATACTTCCAGTACTATTTTTATTGTTATTATAAAAAATATTATTATTATTATTATTATTATTATTATTATTTGAGGTTTAAGGCCGTGAGACGTGAGTTAATGTTCGACTGATGACTCGCTCTTTGCTCATGAAGAATATCAAAATCATCAAATATTAATTCATTTTTCTTTCTAGGGTGTGTAGATTGGAGGAAGGGTGTGTGGATTGGAGGTAGAGTCTGTGGATGGGAGGTAGGGTGTGTGGATGGGAGGAGGGCGTGGGTGGGAGGAAGGGTGGGTGGATGGGAGAGAGAGTGTGTGGATGGGAGGAGGGCGTGGGTGGGAGGAAGGGTGTGTGGATGGGAGGGAGACTGTGTGGATGCGGGGATGGGTTTGTTATTTATTTTAGATTGTTTGGCTCTCTGAGGCTGGCTTAAGGTTTACGGCTGACTTACTGAAGTGAACGGCTGGCTGACTGAGGTGAATGGCTGGCTGGGCTGAGGCAAATATCTGGCTGGCCAAGAACCCCACCAAACAGATCCTCAATGCCAGACAGGCTGCATGTCGTCATTGGCAAAAACTGGCTCCAGAATGTATCTGCAACTACGCCAGTGTTGGTCAAGTCTGGTCTTGAATGAGCTCACTCTCGGTGCTGTCACACTCTCTGGCAGAGTGTGCCAAGAGTTTACAAACTCAGAAAAAGTTTGCCTTGACAATTTTCCGAACTTGTGGCTTCTTCAACCATAAGCTGTGACCACCCGCCCCGCTAGGCTAGTGGGGCACGTCCCCCTGCTCCAGGTATGAACCCTCGACTGACTAATACCCTCTGAGTTGTTTATAAACTTCAATTAAGTCGCCCCTTGACTACCTGTAGTATAAGCTAGGCAATTCTTGTAGGGGGAGGGATATAAAATTTGCCCCACTTAAGAGTTTGATAAAAAACAAACAAATATGAAAAGCACTACGAGTGTATTGTATGTGGAGATTAAAGATTCACATGGTATACTGTGCGTGTAAACTGAGAATATGAACAAGCACTGTGTGTACTTGTACTGTACTGTACATTTAGCAGGGTCGCAATACTAAAGTTATTAATTCAGGAATTGATCATATCAACCGTATTCAAGAGCTAGGAATTAAGGGATGTAATTTGATTTTATATATAATCATATGTGTCTTTTTATGTATCATTGAAAACTGACATTTCGCACAAATTCAGTAAAAACTCTCTGTTGACACACATTAGGTGCACCTCCTCTGCAGGGGCACATTACTGCAACATATGATACATAATACTGCCAATATAATATAATAATGTCTGTGTTCTATTTATCGGGTCGTTTACGTATACTGTCGTTTACAGATCACTTACAGATCACTTACAAATTGATAAAGTAGGCAGTAGTAACCCAAATGATAGGCTGGTCTTCCCGTGATGTAGCCCTTAAAGAGGGGGGGAGGGGGGGGAGGGGTATCAATCTTTCAGCTGTGGGAGCGCAAAGAATTGAACATATTTCTGACTCAGTATATATTCACACTGAAATATAGTTGGAATTAAAAAAATGGCGCGGTATCGTCAGGAAAAATATGCTATTCATTAATGTCAATTTTATCTTCATGTATTATTGCCAGAGATGTCATTCTATTTCAAGGTCACCCACAGGGATAATGTGACATTTTTCGGAGATAAAGAAGAAGGAATAGAAAGACGAACATAAAAATGAAAAATGATATGCCAAAACAATATCGGTGTTTTAACACGTATCAGAGCTGCGGTTCTGCCCGACTGAGCTGTGATAATTTACCGTAGCGTGGAGATTCCGTGTTTATTTTCAGCACTTCCAGAATAATTACAGATATATATATGGTGGTTGGTTTATTCAACACATGGTCAACCCCTGTCAACTTACTCCCCGCTCAACTCAACCCCTGCAAGTCCAACCTCTGTCAGCCCAACCCTCGTCAACCCAACCCTCGTCAACCCAACCCTCGTCAACCCAACCCTCGTCAACCCAACCCTCGTCAACCCAACCCTCGTCAACCCAACCCTCGTCAACCCAACCCTCGTCAACCCAACCCTCGTCAACCCAACCCTCGTCAACCCAACCCTCGTCAACCCAACCCTCGTCAACCCAACCCTCGTCAACCCAACCCTCGTCAACTCAGCCCTGTCAACCCAACCCTCGTCAACCCAACCCTCGTCAACCCAACCCTCGTCAACCCAACCCTCATCAACTCAGCCCTCGTCAACTCAATCCTTGTCAACTCAACTTCAGGTTGTTTATGTGGATCTAGAAAGGTAATAAAGGAGGTGAAACTGGAGCTTGATTAAATTTATTCTTGGGTCCTTTGAGGCTCTGGTTGATTATTGGTGACGCAGCTCCAAAAAGTTAAGAGCCAATACTGTAGCTGATATAGTGAAGTTGATACTGTAGTCATGGACAGACGATGAGCTGCCCGACATAGACAAATCCGTCAACGTCAGGTTCCTCAACTAGAAAATTCGCACATACTCGTATATTAACGTATATCACAAATAATATAGATTAAAACTGAGGTTACAAGATAAATACACACTGAACTAATCTAACCTAATCTAACATAAACTAACCTAACCTAAACTAACCGTGACGCCTGTAACAAAAAGATCAGTCGCTCGGCCACATTTAATGAATATGCATCTAAGTTTTTTGGTATGTTATTGATGTTGTGATCTCTCTGCTACGTATGTGTGTAAAATGGATGTAAGTTCTTCAGTGAGTGATATATGTGGTGCTGTGTCTTTTTTCGGAGGCGGTGAAATGAATAGCGTGGTAATATGTTGCAGTCAAATGTTTTTACTGCCAAGGGCGAGATAAATAGTGATAGTCAACGTTCACATCACCGCGGACAACATTATTTACTGTCTGACTGTCGATGCAAGATTTTTAGTTTGCTGTGTCTAGTATAATGTTGTAGAAAAATCATTAGTCAGAGTTACAGACGTTGGTCGAGTAATGTAAAAGAGAAACTTGTTAAGCGTCACTCCGGGTGTTACTAACTTACCAAACTAGAAAACTAAACTCACGTAAACATTTTCACCAATGATAAATTATGTAAATTACTCTGATATTCATATTCAATCTTGAGTAATTATACAATTTCACCATACAAAGTGATATACTACATGGATTTATCTACCTATTATCCCAGAATAGGTTGTTGTTCTTTGCAGTTGTTATTCAAGTATGAAACACAAGCTGCTATTAACACATACAAGACCCGTATATAACAATGCCATTAGAATATATGTTTGTATAGAAGCAAGTTGTACAGCATATCATTTACCAGACAGCCAACCTACACAGTCTATATGGACAGACAGACGCAGGTGTAGAGAACTATAGTGGGACACTGGCATTAGTATTGCTGGAGCCCAACCTGACGTACAGTACGAGGGCTGGGACACAGCATAATATTTGGGCCTAGGAACCCAGGGATCAGTTAGACACTAGATCCAGGTTATAAAAATTGCTATCGGACTTTTGGAACAATGATTCTCGCCTTAGGATATTTTTTTGTATCCCAGTTTATGTTATTTATATTAAGCTGTGAAGGCGATGGACCGCGGGATCTAGTTCTTTATCGACATATGTCACATTTCCCCTCAGCATATGTTGTTAGTGTCACACAGACCTTAACAGAACCCTGTATGCCATTATGGACACATCTTACTTTTTGGCTCGACAGAATTATGAGGCTCTGATGCTTACTGATGGAGTCAATATAGTAAGCCAGAGAATGAAGGTATTGGTTCGTCTGAGTCAAGCTGGTGTGTGTGTGTGTGTGTGTGACAGTCAGTTAATCAGGAATACACAGCTTAAATAAAACTTAATAGACAAAAAATAGTTCGTGGCGTCAGGAACAGCTGGCTCCTCCTCCAGAAAAAAATAAAATCAGTAAATCAGTCATATTCAGTCGGACAACAAATAAATCAAGTTTTTATTTCAAAGGAAAAAAAACATCCGGAGTTGACCCTCAGGGGCAGCCAGTCAGCCCCTCACTCACCAACACTCGCCTCTTGTGTTGGATAAATCTGATGCAAAATTCTACTGAACTCGATCAAAATTTGAAAACCATCCCCCAAGAAATGGATTTACGAGTGTGATAAGCAACGCCACACACGCATATACACACGCATATACACACGCATACACACACGAATACACACATACATACACACACGCGCGCGTAAACAAAACACGTTAGCAGCCACAGCTCATAACGCCCAGAACAACAAAAAGTTATCACCAGTAATGAAATAAAACACGACATAACGACAGCGATAAAGTATCAACGATGCTGTTGGCTTAATTAACCCACACCTGCAGCAGCGCTTAACGGATCCCAGCACACCCCAGCCCACCATAGCCCACCCCGTCCCATCCTAGAAAGCCCCTCGTTCATTCTAGAACCACCTAGGCCAAGCCAACCCCAAACCAGAGCCACTTTCACCCCTTATTATATCCCCAATCCTCACAGCCCACCCCGGCACACCCTGACCCAACCTAACCCACTCTCTCACGCATCTGTCCCTACAACCGCCTTACCCCTGTCACCCCCCCTCACCTTCTCATTCTCCCACTCACCTCCCTTCCCTAATCACCTCCCCCCCCCCACTCCACTCCCCGTTTTTCTTTCTTTATTTTAGTCTTTTCACTCTCACCTCCGTCTCCCTAAGTTTTTTTTTTCATTCCCTCCTCCTTCTCTCCCTTCCTTCATTCCTCTCACTTTCCACTATCCGTTTTCTCTCTCTCTCTCTCTCTCTCTCTCTCTCTCTCTCTCTCTCTCTCTCTCTCTCTCTCTCTCTCTCTCTCTCACCTTTTATACCTCCCCTCCCCCCCCCTTCATTTGCCTCTCTCACCTCCCTCTCACTCCAATTAAGCAGGCCCTCTCCTCTCCACACATTGTTCCCACTCAATAAGAGATTGGTTCATAATTTAGTTGCTAATTTGTCTGAGTCGTATTGTTGATAAGGAGACAGACAGACAGAGACAGACAGAGACAAACAGAGACAGACAGACAGACTAGATAGGTTATAGATAAATATAGATAGAATGAAAAGCGGAAATAAAAATATACAAAAAGTTAAATGATACATAATTGAACAAAGAGAAATAGAGAGATATAAAGAAAAAGGAACAGATAGACAGATAGGTTAGTTTAGGTTAGGTTACCGAGGCGTGCCAAACTTCCCGTTAATAACAAATAAACTTTTAATGACACGACTTCTGGAGATGTGATGATGCTTTGATTAGGTACTGGTAACACGAGAGAGAGAGAGAGAGAGTTACCTTACCGCCTCTACACCCACCTACCACCCCCTGCCCACACACGACAAAAAAAAACAAAAAAAACAGGCATTCTCCCCACTCTGAACCACTGTTGTACCCGCGGTAGCTGACAGTGACCAACATGTCTATATATTGGTCACACGTTCAACACGAAGCCTGGAGTCTGCACAGTGTGGGAGACGTCCAAGGGCGCCAACACTAGGACTTAATAGGACACTCCACCACATCCTACCTGACGGGCATGTCTAAATCCTGGCAGGGCGGGAGGGAGGGTGGGTAGGTAGGTGGGTGGGATGGAGTGTGGAGGAGGGAAAGACAGAGAATGAAGGGAAAGAGGGAAGAAGGGACAGACAAACGATGGAGATTAGTTTGTGAAATATCCAAATGGTGGCGTGTCACTCTCCCTCCCTGACAAGTTGTAAGCATGACCTCCATTTATGATTCACTGCTCTATCTGTCCGTCCATCCTTCAACTTCTCTTTCTCAATCAATCCCTTCTCCTATCATCCACTTCATCCCCTTTCATTCCCCCCATGACCTATCCCCCATCATCCCCATCCCCCATTATCTATCCCCTTTCCCATCATCCCCCTCCCATTATACACCCTTACCCCGTTTCCCATCTTCACCCTGCCATCATCCACCCTTCCACCCATCCCTCATCACCCTCCTCCTCCCCTCCCACCATCATCAACTTAACAGCCAGAGGGGTTTGTAAAAGTTAATTAGACTGAGACGAAACTACCAAAAGAGAAAATTAAACCACAAATTGGCTAAGTGGCAGCTGCATGACGTGTTGCCAGGGAATAGTCTACCGATTTAAATGTTTAATTATTTTAAGTTGTTATGTACGTCTTCTTCTCTTTCTTCTTCTTTTTTTTCTTCCTGGTGTTTTTAGGCTTTCTATTATTATTATTATTATTATTATTATTATTATTATTATTATTATTATTTTAAAGATACATTTTTATAATTAGTATTTTTATTTAATATTATCGAGGTACACACACACACACACACACACACACACACACACAACTTATTCATCCCAAACACAAACATATCCCCCGTATGTCAATATGCATACAGCCCACACACACGTCCACACATACCGTTCACTCACAAACAAAAGCTTAACTTATTTTTACCATGCACACACACATATTTTTACCACCCCCCTCACCCCTCTCCCCCCTCCCCCACACTTGCAGTCTTTCATACCCCATGTCACTCTCCCTCCCCCCACCCCCCTACCACTATCAGCTCTCAATCTCTCTCTCTCTCTCATGTTCACAAATTCACATTGTCCTTTCCCACTCCCACTCTCTACCACTACCTCTCCCACACTCTCTGACTAACTATCACTATCCCCTCTCCCACATTCACTCACTTCCAACAACTCTCCCATTCACATGCTCATTCCCTTCCGCTACCTCTCCCACCAACCCCTAGCTCGAACCAGTGTACACAAGGGCAGAGCGAACATCCCACTACAATATTCTCACAAAGTAAGTTATTCACGCTCTCTCTCTCGCTCTCTCTCTCTCTCTCTCTCTCCTCAGGGTCATAGAAGCAGGAACACACACACACTTCCCCGTCCTCCAATTCTGTCTCCTTCACAGTTTTCGATAATATTTCACCCATTTTTGTACAGTTGGATGACGTGTTAGGGCGATGCTTCTCCTGGTTTGTTGACACTGCTGAGGTGTGTGTGTGTGTGTGTGTGTGTGTGTGTGTGTGTGTGTGTGTGTGTGTGTGTGTGTGTGTTATCTTTCTTGATCTCTACATTTTATTAACTTCTCCACACATTGTTGTCAAAGGCGTTATTTCTGTCTAAATTAATATGTTCCTTCCTCTTGTACACAGATTCTATGCTTCACAAGCCGTACAACCATATAGGCCCAATATTCCATCTATACATCCATACCTTTGCCTTCCATTTACACACGTTCTCTCTATCTATATATTTTCTCAAACGTTTTAACTATTTATTTTACTTTCTCTTCATTGTCGTGTTCGTGGGTTAAGACTTCACTCATCATTCTAATACTTGATACATTCACTCCCTGGTGTCTGAAATACTCCACATTCTTCATTCAACATCCTTCACTCCATCTCTATTTCAGTTATCATTTATTCAATCCTGTCTCCTTTCTCTACTTATTTTCATCACTTATACTTTACACTTATTATTATCTTTTAACTTTTATTCCTAGGTTAGGTTAGGTTAGGTTAGGCTAGGTTAGGTTAGGTTAGGTTAGGTTAAAAAAGCGTTAGGGTGTTTAATATTACGTTTACAATATATAATCTGGGGCTTATATTCAGGCGATACAATATATAATATTTTCATAAAAGTAAAACCATATTTCATTATCCTGATGAAAATTTAAGTCTCACAAAAACAAACTATTTAAGGATCGTAATCCAAAGGTCTCTACAATTTAGTTAATAGACATCAATTGTTCTCACTATTACGGTATACATCTAGTGAGTCACTTTATCAGAATACGGAGTAATCAGTTTATTGTTGTATTATATTCCCCTATAAAGGATGCGAGTATAGCGAGGTAGAAGCCTATAAGAATCACTTCTCTACACACACACACACACATTTAGTAAATTTTCTTCCAGTTTTCTGTGACTAATTTGGAAACTAATCTGATTTTCTCCAACTTTCATATCATCAACTCTCCAATAATTTATGTGACAAAATGGAAACCGATTTTGATTTTCGCGAAAAATTAGTTTATAAATTAAATCACAATAATTGGAGATTAATTTCTCTATGTGTAGGTAATCAGATTGTGATCCACACTCGGATTTCAGTCTAATTATCTCCAAAATCCACATAATTGACCCTCCAATTTCCCCTGTCTAATTTGAACATGATCTGTTTCCTTCCAAAATTCAGATATACGACTCAGCAATTTTCATGAATAAGTTGGATCGTGGCTGAGGGATCAGAGAACATTTGGGCTGAGCAGGTGTGGCCAGACGATGATTAATAACAGGTGTGGTTGACAGGTAGAGATCAACACCTTCACTTCATCATATTCATACAGATGTCAACTAACCTCGCATCATAGTCCAGAGTTGTCGGTGGGCATTACGCGGGCCTTGGGGCATCCAATGGTGCCATGGTCCGTGGTTACAATGGTGCAGTGCTATGAGGTTGTGGTGTAATGATTCAGTGGCTTAGTGGTGTTGTGATGAAGTGATGTAATAGTTTTCTTGATCCAAAGGTAATTTTGGATAGTGGTTCTAGGGTCCAATGGCCTCGTGGTTTTGTTATGAAGTGGTGTAGTAGTTCCGTTGTGTAATGGTTCTATTGACCTGAAGATTCTAACGTGTTAATATGTCCTCTCCCAAATAGATGACATTCCCTGGCTCATACACTATTCATTGGCCGAAGTTTTATATCTTTCTGACTCAATCATCATCCTAATTGCTATTCATTCTGGCTCGCCGTTACACACCTGAAAAGGCTCAGAGCTTTCACAAAGTTTTCCTTTGTTTTTATATTATCTTAAGTGCGAGTGGTAAATTAAAAAAATATAATCTTTAAGAAAACAATAAAAAAAATGAAGACAAATTTGTGTATGAATTGTCGAAGAAATCCGAAGTTTTATTTGAATGTCATCAAGCAATAGTTAAGTGCCCTGGAATGGAAGTGTCTTTCATGAATGCTGAATGTCTTTTGAAAACATTTAACTGTTACTAAATGCCATTTAAATGTCCTTCAGAAACAGAAGAATACTTTTAGCCCGTCTGCCTCAGCCTCTCACAAGAGCAAAGTGGAGGCTGTGCTGTTCTCTGGTGAGGGACAACTTGACCATTTATGGCCGGGGTCTCCGACGTCCCTCACCACAACCATTATCCCCGAGACCACAACTTCACCAGATCTTGTGTTTTTTGCTCTTAGCGGAAGAAGGTTCTGTTATAGGTAAAAGGCAGGAGAACGTTCGCCTGAAGTACTTTCTATTGAGGAGCACAAAACATTGTTGACTGCTTGAACTAGCGCTATTTTCTTAATCGAGATGATCATAGATTTAAAATGATGAAGCAGTCCGGGTGATTTATGGTAACTCGTATAACTGAAGAAGAACAACACGTTGCTACCCAAGGCCTGTAAAGCATCAGTGGAACAACTTTCTTATCTAGGGTAATAAATATGCCCCGATAATATTCATATCCCTTACTACAACGAGACAGTGCTCTTAAAAAGTCAAGAGCCAGAGTTTTCAGCACAGTCAAGGAACACCTTTATATGCCACGAAAAATAAAAACATTCCCGTGTAGATTTCGTCTCTCTCTCTCTCTCTCTCTCTCTCTCTCTCTCTCTCTTGGGATCCACGGAAGAGACGCCCGCTCGCACCTTCCAGAGCACCGGCCTGGAAACCCACAAATTCTTGGTCTGGAAAGATTGATTCTGGGAAATGCAGTTTGTGTGTCTAGGAGTTGAGTCGGGTCCTGAGGAGGCCATCCGCTTTTTCCAGGACTGTGTTGATGTTTAATGGGTAGACAATATTGTTTAAAATTATTTCCTGATAATAATAATAATAATAATAATAATAATAATAATAATAATACACACAAAGTGACGGCGTGACGCAATGGTGACGGTATTATGAAGTAAATACAACTCTGTCTCTCTCTCTCTCTCTCTCTCTCTCTCTCTCTCTCTCTCTCTGCGAGTTCTGTTGAAAAAAATCTACGGAGTTTACCACCCACGTTTCACTATGTCATCCATATTACAATAATTCCTCAATGAAATAGTTATATGACGTTAATAATGACACGAGAGAAATAATAATAATAATAATAATAATAATAATAATAATAATAATAATAATAATAACGATAAAAATAATTATAATAGTAATAATAATATCGATACTACTACTACTACTATAATAATAATGATAACAATGATAATAATACACACAAAGTGACCGTGTGACGCTGTGGTGACGATATTATGAAGTAAATACAACTCTCTGCGAGTTATGTTGAAAACAATCTACGGAGTTTACCACCCACGTTTCACTATGTCATCCTTATTACAATAATACCTCAATGAAATAGTTATATGACGTTAATAATGACACCAGAGAAACTCAACTCAAATCAAATCAAATCAAATCAAATCAAATCAAATCAAATCAAATCAAATCAAATCAAATCAAATCAAATCAAATCAAATCAAATCAAATCAAATCAAATCAAATCAAATCAAAATAAAATAAAATAAAATAAAATAAAATAAAATAAAATAAAATAAAATAAAATAAAATAAAACAAAACAAAACAAAACAAAACAAAACAAAACAAAACAAAACAAAACAAACAAACAAAACAAAACAAAACAAAACAAAACAAAAACAAAATAAAATAAAATAAAATAAAATAAAATAATAATAATAATAATAATAATAATAATAATAATAATAATAATAATAATAATAATAATAATAATAATAATTACAGTAAGTCGGCCGATAAAGCCTCAAACAATGCAGGAGTATTTTCCAATATACAGCTAAGTGCTTTAGTTATAGTTCTGTAGAAGTTTTTATGCATGGGTCATATCTGACTCTCTATTATTTAAGGTCATTTATATTATATAGTGACCAAAAACTCCACTAAGGTAAGTTAGGTTTGGTTAATGTAGCTTAAGCTGCGGTCACACTGGAGTTTCTCCCTAGAATGAATCCACCGTAGACTTGGTTTTTCAACGAATTCCTCAAGTTATCTATACAGCGACAACTTATTTGTGGTCTAAAGTTGGACGATACGGAGCGTCTGAAAATCCACGGTCCGGTGGTCTGAAATTTGCTATAGAGAATCTATTGTATTTTATTACACATTCTTATTTTTTCTTATCAATGTGTACTTCAGTAACAAAACACGAGACAAAATGTCATAGTAAATATAACCTATTAATATTAAGAATACATCGCGATGTAAATTTGATTTGACTCTAGAGTACTTGCGTCACTTTAGTAAACAAACATCGCGTGGACACTACAAACGTTTCTTTTTCGTCTTGGTTCTCCTTCAACAGGACCACACATGTCACTAAAGCGGTTAATGCTGCCATAGAAACATCAATAATGCCATCCTGATCTCCAACTGACCTGAAACTAGCTGCGCGAGTTGGGCGCCTGACCAACGGTTACTTTCGCCAGTGTGCTGATCGTACCGTTAACTTATTGCCTGTGGATGAAATGCTATCGTGGATTTATTGCGCGGAAAACTCTAGTGTGACCGTAGCTTTAGGTCAGGTAGGGTCGTGGCTGTGCTGTTTATTTATACGTTGTTTTATGTTTACTACATGCCTGGTGCTATGTACGCACTAATTTGAATATTTGTAAACATGGAAATATATAAAACTATAAAAGTGTAGCGACGAGCGAATTAGTCCTAAAAAATGTTTTGTATTATATACATACATATATATATATATATATATATATATATATATATATATATATATATATATATATATATATATATATATATATATATATATGTGTGTGTGTGTGTGTGTGTGTGTGTGTGTGTGTGTACACTGTATAATTTTACGAGCTTTATTCTGCGTAACGCTGAATTTGGATAGAATTTACTTGTGCGCACATATTTTTTTCCAGAATAAAACATTAATTGTTCCTGTAAAAACAATACTTTATCAAGCATGATACAACATATATATAGGAATATCAAGGTCATGTTCGGTGTCCTTTATATTGTTGTGTCTATTATATTAGGTACTACTCGGTTCAAGGCATTGTTTAGAAAATCTTATGACCTGTAAACAGCAAGTTTATGTTTGTACCTACTTAGTCTTAATAAATCTACTGTACAGTACATAAACAAGTTTAATGCTAGTCTCCGAAATATCATTACTACATTTTTACTGAGTCAAGTTATCAGTCATAATTTGATTTCTTCCTCTTAACTCTTGCCGATACATGATTTCTGAAGCTGAAATTTTTAGTAACATAAGTCTATGAGCTATGAACTTGTTCTGAAGCAGGTGCACGAGTCATGAGGTAAGCTTTAGGCAGGTGCACGACTAATGAGGTAAGCCGTAGGCAGGTGCACGAGTCATGAGGTAGGCCTCAGGCAGGTGCACGAATCATGAGGTAAGCCTTAGGCAGGTGCACGAGTTATTAGGTAAGCCTTAGGCAGGTGCACGAGTCATTAACATAGGTTCCACGGTATACCTGAAGGAGAATTGTATTTATTTTTTTATTTTTTGGGGGGGGCTTGCATTATAATTTTTTTTTTCATTTTCTTATTCTAGTAAACTGTGCGATGGGAAGCAGCGTTCACAAGCCATTAACATCGATCACCCACCAGCAGATTCCAGATATTACCAAATGTCGAGGGAATTCTTGCAGCAACTGTACTTTCTCTGTCATGCTGTAATCATGAATGTTTGAATATGAAAGAAAAAAAGATAATCAAACTGTAATTACTGATATACAATAGATGATTCCCAGCAGAAACATATGAGTAAAGGCGACTGATGAAGTGGGCCCCAGTGCTAATAGTGTGGCTGATGCCTATTATGACTGGGGCTTTTGTACAGCTGGAACCCTATTAGAATTGATACCATTTGGGCTGGATGCTATTATCACTAGCGTCTGTTAAGATCGATACTTAATAAGACTGGTAGATATTGAAACTGGGGTCCATTTAACCTGTAAAACCATGACCCCTAAAGATAATGAATCATCAATGAATTTAGCAGCAGCAGCAGCAGCGGCGAGTGGAGGTACAGCGTTTGATTGATTAATTATTCGGCCATTATTGTTGATTGTTCGTCAGTCCAAACTTTTTACTTGCACATTTGTTTTCAGGTACTAGAGTTTAAAGGAAGAGAAAGGAGCGAACGATAATAATATTTAAAAGTAGTTACAGAGAGTTTAGAGAATTAATTGCATATATATATATATATAAAACGAGAGAGAGAGAGAGAGAGAGAGAGAGAGAGAGAGAGAGAGAGAGAGAGAGAGTTAACCCACTTACGTTTCAATACATATAATGAGAGCCAACCATTGAAACGCTCGTTAAATTCTTTTTTACCTAATTCTCAATAGCGTTAGTTAAACCCATTCATGGGAATTTGTTTACAAGCTGCGGGTCAGATTGCTATTGGTTCAGTGACCATTCATGTGGGACTAAGTGGACGGGTTTGTTGTCCGGAACACTGAGGCAAATAACACACTTGTTCATCTCTTCACTAATAGCGAGTGTCACTGTGTGTGTGTGTGAGGGTGAGGGTGAGGGTGAGGGTGAGGGTGAGGGTGAGGGTGTAGGTGTAGGTGTGGGTGAGGGTGAAAGTGAGGGTGAAGGTGAAACTGAAGGTGAGGGTGAGGGTGAGAGTGAAGATAAAGGTGAGTGTGTATGTATGTATGTATAATTCATATCGTTATTTCTTTAATCTTTATTCACTTATTTGTTTGCTCACACCGTGTTTATTAACCCCTGCTCTTAAATATTATTGTTATTCATTAGTTCACTACTTAATTAATTTACTTATATTTATACGTGAATGCTTCATATTTTTTTCTTTTTTTTTTCCAATGTAGTTTAGTTGTGACTTGTGTCTTTATCTGCCAACAGCTGCCGTACCAAGTGTTTCTGGTTGATATAATGTCAATCTTTTAGAATTTGGTATCCAGTAAAACTTCCTTTGAATTTTTATAATTAGCTTTTGGTATTGGACACACCTATCTGAAATTCTGGATTGGTTTACTTAAAGGCATAATAACCTCTCCAGGGAGATCTACGATGTCAGAATTTTAAAGTTACTCCCCACGGCTGAGGCTTTTGCTACTCTTCTCCAGTCGTTATTTCGTTTTGTCAGAGACAGACAGATAGACAATCAGATATACCTTGAAAATTTATTTTTCAATCTTTACAATTAGATTTCTCGATATCAATACGCAAACACACACATCATATGAACAAGTATACACTGTTCTTTATACACTACACCAACACACACAAGAAGACGAAATTATATTGCTAGTCAAACACACCAACAGTAAAACCGGAGATGGAATGAGCGAGGACTGGAACCCTTTTTGGAGGTTGATAACTAGTTTCGCTAACTTATTATCTTCACTTATCTTACGATAACCAAAATAAACCTAACCTAACGTTAACCGTACCTAACCCAATTTATTATCGATATTAAACCTAACCTAGCCTAACCTAACCTAACCTAACCAAACCTAATGTAAAAAAAAATGTTAAGCTAACCTAACCTGCAGTCACAATCCAAATTACCATAGTCCCGCTGGCTGGAGGGAAGGCGAACAGACATACGCTATACTTTGTGCTGTGTTTATTTATTAATCTTCATAAAACAAGTATAGCCTTACCAATATACTTTATCATGTTAATATTTCGAAATATTTTTTTATACCTGTGTTCGTGTCTTTGTCCGTGTTGATGTGTGAGCCTCGCCGTCTTCCTGCCTCATTAACAAACTACTGAACTTCACCTTTCCTACAGCTATGGGGATAAAACACTATCTATGGTGACTGTACTTTACCAAAACTTAACCCAATCCGCGGTTTAAGTATGAAAATTAGGGTTCTGTTACCGTTTCGATATTTTGGGAGGCTCTCTTCTTTCTCAGAGCGAAAAGTGTCATAAGACGTCGCTTTACTCTCTCTCTCTCTCTCTCTCTCTCTCTCTCTCTCTCTCTCTCTGTGACTATATTTCCTTCACTTTATATTTATTATTTTGGTCATTTTTCCATATATCTTCCTTATTTCTTTTCTCTTTTTCTCTTATAAACTAAGCAACATATCACGTACAGTCTTAAAAGTTTCTAATTATACTGTAGGTATAATATAGACAAACAATTAGATCTATAAATCAATAAATAACAATAATGAAAAATAAAATATATAATAAATAACGTAATCTATAAATGGCATAGGAATAACACTGGGTCACAAAATTAGATTCATTAGCAATGGTGACCTTATCGCTCCCCCCCCCCGCCCCGCCCCCTTCTTTCCCACTCCTCCCCCACCTCCCTGCCCCCTACTCCTCCCTTCCCCCACTCCATCTCCCTGCTGCCTCTTCCTCCCTTCCCCCACCCCCATCTCCCTGCTGCCTCTTCCTCCCTTCCCCCACCCCCATCTCCCTGCCCCGTATTCCTCCCTTCCCCCACCCCGCGATCAACCCGGGACACAACAACAAGACATCTAGTCATCAGCCATTGTTATGTGAGACAGATCAGAAGGGAGAAGAGTGAGCGGAGGGAGATAGTATGAAAGGCGGAATGAAGAGTGAAAGGGAGAGTAAAGAGTGAGAAAAAGAGTGAAAGTGTGTAGGGGGGGGGAGGGTGAGAAGGGGAAAGGAGAGTGAGAGAAGGAAGGAAGAGTAGGCATAAGAAGAAAGAGTAAAAAGGAGGTGAAAGTGTGTGAGGAGGAAGGGAGTGTAAGAGGGAGAATGAAGAGTGAGTGGGGGGATGAAGGGTGAGACGGGGAGGAACCAGAAGAGGAATATAGAGAGGAAGGGGAGGTAAAGGAGGAAAGATGAAAGGAAGGAAGGAAGAGAGAGAGAGAGGTGGGGATGGATGGGACAGGGAGAAAGAGAATGATAAAAATATAGCATGAAAAAAAGAGAAAGGGAATTGGATCTATCTGTCTATCTCTCACTACCATTCCACTTTTTCCACCCCTCATCATTACCCCATTTCAACCTTCCCTTCCACTTTCCCTTCCATATTTCTCTTCTTCCTCTTCTATTCGTACCCCTCCCTGCCACACCATTTCTTCTCTCTCCCCATCCCTCTCTCTCTCTCTCCTTATCCTTACCCAACCCCCTATCTCCATCCCATCCTCACCATTTCTCCCTCCTTCCCTCCCTACCTCCTATTCTCCTCTCATCCTTACCCCCCTCCCTCCTTATCACTCCCTACCTCCTATTCTCCTCTCACCTTACCCTCCCTCCCTCCCTCCTTATCACTCCCTACCTCCTATTCTCCTCTCACCCTTACCCTCCCTCCCTCCTTATCACTCCCTACCTCCTATTCTCCTCTCATCCTTACCCTCCCTCCCTCCTTATCACTCCCTACCTCCTATTCTCCTCTCATCCTTACCCTCCCTCCCTCCCTCCTACCTTATCTTTACGTCTCCCCCATGGCAGATTATTTAGAAGGTAATTGACGTGAGCTGAATATACCTTCACCGCTGGAACTAATCCACAGATGGACCATTGATTAATTAATTGATTAGATTTCCTATACCTTGATTGGTTGGATGATGTGTTATCCCTTGTTGTCACGTTCTAAGAATCTGGAAGTCTTGAAGGTAGTTGTTATATACGCCTTGTGTGACACAGTTAATGGGAAATGATGAGAATTGCTTTCAGCTCTGCACATTAAGAGGTTTCTGGACAAACATATATTTGTGTGTGTGTGTGTGTGTGTGTGTGTGTGTGTGTGTGTGTGTGTGTGTGTGTGTGTGCGTGTGTGTGTGCCAAGCCGAGATTGATTAACTGAATCTAGATTGGCGAAGATTAATATA